>CAWUFW010012336.1:0-549100 GCA_963921515.1 Calotriton arnoldi | reverse complement strand
GGACACACTGGACTGGACTATGGGAACGCCCTCTACGCGGGAGCCCCGGCCAAGCTCATCAAGCGACTGCAACGCATACAAAACGCCTCCGCACGACTGATCCTCGACGTACCACGCCTCAGCCACATCACCCCCCACTTGAGGAACCTGCACTGGCTCCCCGTCGACAGGAGGATCACCTTCAAACTCCTCACCCACGCACACAAGGCACTCCACAAAACTGGCCCAGCCTACCTCAACAGACGACTCTTCTTCTACGTCCCCAACCGCCAGCTCCGCTCCGCCGACCTCTCCCTCGCCACCGTCCCCCGCATTCGAAGAACAACCACCGGCGGCAGATCCTTCTCACACCTCGCCGCCAAGACCTGGAACACCCTTCCACTAAGCCTACGAAAGACCCAAGACCTGCTGACCTTCAGGAGGCTACTCAAGACCTGGCTGTTCGACCAGTAGCAGCATCCCCCCGCCCCCTTCCCTCTCCCCAGCGCCTTGAGACCCTCGCGGGTAAGTAGTGCGCTCTACAAATTCTGTGATTGATTGATTGATTGATTGACTTCATTTTTACAGTGAAAACTGACCCTTTTTTTGCAAAGTGCCTAGCTGTAGATTTTGAACCCTAGCTCTGCCGGCACCTAGGGAAACCTAGCAAACCTATACATTTTTTAGATCTAGACACCCAGGGGAATCCAGGATGGGGTGACTTGTCTGGCTCTCACCAGGTTCGGTTACCCAGAATCCCTTGCAAACCTCAAACTTTGTCAAAAAAAAACACATTTTCCTCACACGGGGGTGAAAGGGAATCCCTCTGGTGCCCGCACCAGAGGGATTCCCTGTGCCATGTGCCCGACGCACATGAGCACTGGTGCTTGTGTGCTACTTGTTTCAGGATACGTTACATCTTGTCCTAACGTTTCTGCACAGTAGTGCAGTCCTGATATCCACTCCTCTGCTGATCCTCGTCCCTTGGCGTTCCAGGAGCTCCCCCAACCTACCACTTGTCACCAGCAAGAGTGTTGAAACGTGCATCAATAGCACAAAAACCAGCCTTAAGTTCTGATATAATAGCTGTTATGTCATTAGTGGCAACATTGTCTGGTTTGCGATCTACCGTCTCATCTGTGTCGGAGTGAGATCCAAGTCCCTTCGCAGGCCTCACCTAGTCGAAAGTAAGCCTACATTGTTTAGGATTGTTGCGACCCATTGACGCGGGCTTGTGAGCCTCAATGGCAGGGGGGAACGGCGCCCCACCCTAATGAGGAAAATGGCATAGGGAGTTGTGCGCACAGCAATTCTTCAAGCAGGTCAGACGCAGCAGGGGGGGGCACTATCTTCGAAAGGAGAGCACGGGAACGGAAGCGTCAAAATCACTGTACGGGGGATGTCAGAGTATCAGCAAGAGCAATAAAAACATAGAAGTCCCCTGACGTACGAAATTGCAAGAAAGGAGAGGCAATCCTAGAAGTGATTCATGAAATACTAATATGGTGGAGGCCACACAGAACTATGCAGATGGAGACCCCCATCAGCAAGAGTAGGGTGACAAGCAATGCACCAATGTCACCATTTCCACGATCCACTTGTGCTAGGCTTGGTGCAGTGTTGTTTGGCAAGGACTGCACTGTGTCATAAAATACTGGCAGAGTACAGGGAGCGGAGTCTAGGTAGATGCTGTGCCCAACTCACCAGCACTGACAATGGCGAACACAGCAGACCCAATGGCGCAGGTTCTGGTGTAGGCTCAGCAGGCAGTGGCAGGCGAGCAGGGGCAATGTGGCAGCACCTGGGGCTCCCAGGAATGCGGGAGCACTCAGCAGGAAGCCATGAGGTCCACGCACTTGCGTATTACCACTCCAGGAGGGCGGAATGTGCCATGGATGTAGTGACCTGCTGGTCACTGTTCTAGTTGTTCAGATGTACCAGCCACTCCCAGAGGGTTGGCTTACACCCCACCCCACACCCATCCACCACAGGCGTCACTGGACATGTGACCCTGCCAGTAAAAGGGTCCGGGCGCACGTGCCCTGGCCCAGTTCCACTAACACTCCGTGTCTGTGTGGTCATTATGCATGCATGAGGGCCTAGGGCCCTGCACCATTACATTGGCGACGAGCGGGACCTGCCCGTGTGTGCAGCCGCCTTGTTGGAGGTGGTTGAGGGGGAGAGTGCTGCCCATGTCGAGGGCACCCCCTGCAGCAGGTAAGGGAAGCATCTGAGCACCAGCGGGGCGTGTGAAGAGCCCCGGGGTGAAGGTGAAAGAGCGGGAGCCCACCCCGCGTCGGCAGAGCATGCGGCTGTGCCATCCGGCGTGATGTGAACCCCGTGATGGCAGAGGAGAAACTGAATACCTGAGGAAGCGGGCTGCCGGTGGGCGAGTGAAGGCGGAGAAGCGTCCCACCTACGGAGCAAGAGCAGTGAAGCGAGGCCACAAGGGCACAACGTACACGTCTGCAAAGACAGTGAGGCCCTGTTGTAGCCTGATCCAGCGCTTATAATAAAAATAATTTCTCCTACTATGTTTTTGGGTCATCCAGGTACAATTATTTCTCTAACACACACACTATATCCATATGACGGTGGGGCCCATAACACCGCATATACATTCACTTACTCATTTATTTCCCTGGATTTTCCTCCGACATGAAACCTAGGAGAAAAACGATTCGCTGGAAGGAGACGGGATACCTTTTTTATAATGACACAATAATTCTCATTTACTTTTAAGGTATTCCGCTCATTGGTCGATGGACCAACTAGTAGGAATCAGTTGATGGTGATTAAGACCAGCTCAATCACAATGAACTCTTTTACCAATTCATTATTAATCATTATGCTAAAGAAAATCACTGAGTCATTTGTTTAAAGAATAATAAAGTTTATATAAAGTTTTGAATGCAGGAAATTCGAGATTAATTTATTATTCAGATCATTGCGTTTATCATCAATATAAGAATAGTTGTAATTGCATGACACTTTTATTAGACCGAAAATGAGGTTATCATACTAATAACTCTATAGATTAACCTATCTATCTCTCGGGAAATCCTAATAATTCTAGTATAAATCTTATCCAATGCTACTTCTCCTAAAGCGGCATTTTATACTCAACTGGAAAAGGAAAATAACAGCAGCAGCATCAGCTCGTCAGCATCAGCAACCGCAAACTCTCCCATCTACAGCATCTAACTTCTTCAGCATCTCCCGCAGCATCCCGCAGCATTCTAACCCCTCCCACCAAGAGTAGGTCTTCTTATACCCTAATTCTAGCTTACAACATAAAATGTTTCTTCTTACATGGCGCGATTCATTCTCATTGGTCCAAAACTCAGGTCCCTATACATTTTAATCAAACTTCCTGGTCTTAACTAGTTCCGTGAGGAATGTCCATGCAAGCATCGTTTCCCACAGTTCATGCACTTGCTCATCCGTTTCGATCAGTCCAAATTGTTTCTTTTTCTGCAACAATTTATATAATAGAGTTCTTTCTATTGATTCAACCAGGCTTCTCACGCTTCTTGCTGATCATCTTGGCACACATCTGCTCAGAAGGGTCACAGCAGCCTTGACCATACTTTCATCTTAGCCTCTCGGCATCAGCACGTGATCATCCCTTTGCAACAGCCTCTATCACATGGTCGCATCCGCTCCTGCGCACTCTAGTAACTCGCGGCCATTGTATATTGCTGCTCGGCAGGCCTAAGCGCACTATTTCTAAAGAAAACAAAATGTTATTAAAACAATGAAATATAAACCCTTTCGTTTCCCTCCCGTCTTTCTACGTACCCCAATTAGGTATTACCTAGCAGAAGCAACATATAAAGCTGTCCCTTACTTACCATCGCTTTATTTTGCAACCACACGTTTTATTCAAAGCACAAATCATGCATTTTATTATTATTTTAGTACGCAAAATATTATGTTATGTTAAAAACGTAAACAATTATTAGTTCATTATTTTGCACATTAAACTGCGTGTTATCCTTAACCCTTTACATACATTGTTGGTTATTTACTTGAACGAACATGTTTATTATTATTATACGAAAATATTAGGAGGTTAAAATTTTTATATTTACCCTGCTCCATCAACTCCCCCCTTTGGTGATTTTTAACATCACCACAAAAACCCAAGTTATACAATTTTCTCAGACAGCATATATCTTTTATCCATTTGCTTTTGTTAGTTTATACTTCTGTATCGCTTTCAACTTGTCTCTTTGTTTTCTTGTACATGTTCTCTTTTATTTCTTCTAACTCTATTTCACCTATTTCTCTCTCTCTTTCCTTGTTTATCATGTTTTCTTTTTCTATTTTATTCTGCTTTCTTCTTCTCTTTATACATGTTACTGCAAGCTTCAATACTAATATTATTATTATTACCATGGTTGCTATTATTATAACTTTCCCTATTATTAATCCACTCATTCTTGTTAACCAATTTGTTACAGAAGAAAACCCTTTACCAAGTTTTCCCCAAACACTTTCAACCTCCAGTGGAACTAGTTCTTTGTGCAAATTTGTAATATTTGTTATATACTTCTGTATATTTTCACTTTTATCAGGAATGTAAGTGCAACAATGTTGGACTTTCAGCATTCCACAGACTCCGCCCTCTTTTGCCAAAAGAATGTCAAGGGCAAGACGATTTTGCATCACCATAGCTCTCATGGCAACCATCTCGGTATTTACCATTAAGAACCCTCCAGCAGTAACTGTAGATAAACGATCTACTACTGTGGATAATTTCCGAATTCTGAATGCATTCAAAGATATTCCCACTGCTGGTATCAATGCACCAAAAATATCACCTACTATTTCTGAAAAACTTTCCCTTTTTCTACGTGGAAAGGTATTTATCATTTTGTGTGTTCCTTTTTCTTTTCTATCCACATGAAAAATCTTTGGAAAGACCAGGCCTAAATAACATGATCCATACCAATGGTCCGGCAACCTATAATAAGCCTTATTCCCACAAACGTAATAAATCCCTGGAAATATTGGATCTCTTCCCCCTTTGAATCCCCATCCACCTATAATTTGGTAATTGTCATGGCAATTACTGGAACCCACAAAATAATTGTCATATCTTGTCTTATTTCTTCTAATGCACAACCTTCCCTGTTGGGGCCAATCCAGAGTCATAGCTGCATTTGTCTTTTTCTTGTCATGATGGTCTTCCTCAAACGCCCAAAGAGGTGTTTTTGTCTCTTCTATCACTTTTCTTTCGAATTTCACTCTTCTCTCCTCGACCATTTCTAGGAATACCTTTTCTTCCTTCTTTAACTCACAGGTAAGGTTGTACCTAAATATATTATCTAATGTTAAAATCTTATCTTCTAAGAAATATTCACCAAATGTCTTTTCCCTCTTTTATTTTATTAAGCTCGGGAACTACAGAAACCTTTGCAAAAATCCTATCTACATCAGTGTAATAATATTCTAATCTGCCTGTTTTATAAAATAAGCTTTCTAATACACTACATGTTATTCCATACGTCAAAGGGAGGTGATGATAAGTCACACCCTCTGCTACAGATGCAGGCAACTGCATACAAACATAGCAATCCCTTACATCCATTGTTTCTACGTACTCATACAGTAATTTAGTAAACACATTCTTTGAAAAATCTGTTATTGATTTGTCCTTATGTAATTCTGCACTACTCCTTAAAATAACTGGCTCTTGAGTGTTAGCTCCTTTTTCTTTCTCAGTGTTATTAGACTTTTCCACTACAGCTAAACTAATCGGAATAGTTATTGCTAAAACTACCCATACTGTTATTAATAATCCTGTACAAAAACAGCACATTTTGCACCATCTACTTAAAAACTCACATCTACATTTTCTATCTCTAATATTCTCCATTTTGTACTTGTTTTCTAGAAAATTGTGTCACTACACCTCAGAAATGACTTGCTTGCCACTCTGTACTTTCAAAATTTTGTCTTTGCTTGGTTCTTTCTTTTAATTCTTTTTCAGAATTCTTTCCTTGTCACATCCGGTAATTTTGTCAGTTCAGTGTTTTGTCAAATCCGGTAAACTATCTACAGAAACCACTTCAGGTTTGTTGCTTCAGGTTTGTTGCACTTCACTTTCTCCCATCAGGTTTCTTTGTTCTGGGTTTTCGTGAGTGTTCAATTCTTCTTTGTAACTAGTCAGAGCACGATACAACCATTCAGGTGATCTGTACTTCTGATTCACTTTCTTTATTCTTTTTGTTTTCTGCAAGTGTTTACCACCTTGTTTTCCTTGCTCCTTTTGACTTGTTATTTCATTCACTTGTTCAGCACTTTTTCCATCCAATTTTACGATCCTGTATCTTAATTTTCTTACTTCGTCGGGCCAATTGTCTCCTTTTCTTGGCCTTTGTGCTTCACATCCTTTTTCCTCTCTTTCTGTTTTCCAATTTCTTTTTCTTGTCTCTAGTTTTTCATTTCTTTCTTCTCCACTTTCTTCTGATTCTGTTTCAATCTTTTCGTTATTTCCTCTTATTTTGAAACTAATTATTTCGCTTTCAGCTACTTGTGGTTCTTTTCTTATCTTCCTTCGTTCACCTACTTCTGTCCCTCCTCGAGGTTCTTCCGGTTTTGTGTCAGTTTCTCTATCTACTTCTAAATTTCCCTGTTCTTGTGTTTGACTATCTGTCCCTACTGCTCCTCGGGGTTTTTCCGATTTTTCTAACTTTTGGTCTGAAACTCTCCCTTCTTCATCTATTAATATTATCTTCGAAGGAATTTTACCACTACTTGTACTTGGTTGTTCACTGTCACTGTTTTCTGGCTCAGTTTCTTCTCTTATGCTCTCATAATTCCACTTTGTCTTTGAAATTTCTTCTCCTTCTGACTGTTCTGTATCAGATTCTGAACTAGTATCAGATATTTCCAGATGTCGACTTACAGGTCGATCTTCAAATTCTGGAACCTCAGCTATTTCTTCTATTTCTTCTTCTTCTTCTATCGTTTCACTTGTAGTTGGGTCTTTCAGATGTCGACTTACAGGTCGATCTTCAAGTTCTGGCACCCTGTTTGTCTCCTCTTCTCTTTCTGATGCTGAACTGTTGTCTGTTATTTCCAGATGCCGACTCACAGGTCGATCTTTAGGTTCTGGAACTCTGATGGTGTGGCTGGCATGTACCCAGTGTTTCACTCCTGCACACTTAACTGCGGTGGTCGTCACTAGGATCACTTGTCGTGGTTCGTCCCAGCGAGGAACCAAACAATTTCTTCTCCGGTGGACTTTTATTCGAACCCAATCTCCTGGATTCAAGTCGTGTGCTGGTTTTCTTTCAAGAGTGGTCGCATCCGGTCCAACCTGATGAAACACAGAACGCACCACATCAGCCAATCCTTTGCAATAATCCAGTACTAGATCATCAGTTATAGTCAGTAGCTTGTTGACAGGTACTTGTGCTTGTCTCATTGCTCGTCCCATGATTATCTCATGTGGACTGAGTCCAGTCTTCCTTTCCGGAATACTTCTGATTGTCATCAGAACCAATGGCAAAGCATCTGGCCATTTCAGTCCTGTAGCTTGACACATTTTTCCTAACCTGTTTTTGATTGTTCCATTCACTTGCTCTACTATTCCAGAAGCCTCTGGTCTGTATGCACAATGCAGTTTCTGTTTAATACTAAGGGCTTCACAAATCAGTTTAACTAATTCGTTTTGGAAATGTGTTCCTCTATCTGTTTCAATCGTGACTGGAAAACCATACCTCGGAATGAATTCTCGCAGCAAAAGTTTTGCTACTGTGATACTGTCATTCCTTCTTGTTGGATATGCCTCCACCCAACGGGAAAACAAACAGACGACCACTAAAACATACCTCAATCTGCTGCAAGGTGGCATTTCTATGAAATCCATCTGCATTCTGGTAAAAGGACCCCCTTCTCGTCCTATTCTCCCTAGACTCACTACTGTCTTCCTTCCTGGATTTAACTGTTGACAAGTAAGACATCTTTGACAAAGACTCTCAGCTATGGCTCTGAATTTTGGATTGTACCATGTTTGTCTAAAAAGTCTGATCATTGAATCTCTCCCAATATGGGCTTGTCCATGGTACATCCGTGCCATGTCAGAAATCATGCTATCAGGCATAACTGGTCTCTCATCCCTGTAAACCCATACATCAGTTTCTTCATGTTTCCTACATCCTGCTTTTAGCCAAGTATCTTTCTCTTCATCTTCTGCAGCTTCTTGTAACTGTCTTACCTCATCCCATGTTTCAATTGAGTTAGTAAAAAGCAATGGACAAGAAATATGCTCTCTCTTGCGGCATTTATTCAAAGAAACCACATTCTTTGCACAGTACTGTGCCATTTCGTCAGCATATTTGTTGCCAACAGTAATGTAGTCTTCCCCATTTTTATGTGCATTGCACTTCACTACAGCGATCTCTTTAGGCATCTGTATCGCCTCAAGCAGCTTTTTCACAAAATCTCCATTCCTTATGGGTGTCCCTGCAGACGTCAAGAAACCCCTTTGTGACCAAATCTGACCAAAATCATGCACGACTCCAAAGCCGTACTGGCTGTCAGTCATAATCATCACCCGTACATTTCTTCCCAACTTACATGCTTGAATCAGAGCTACTAATTCTGCAACTTGGGCAGACCGTACACCTTTCAAACAAGATGCTTCCAATACAGTTGCTACTGTGCAAACTGCATATGCTGCACTTAGAACTCCATCACTCGTTCTTAAACATGAGCCATCCACAAACAGAATGTAATCTGATTCTTTCAAAGGCTCATCTCGTATATCAGCTCTTGGTTTAGTACAGTATTCGAGCACATTCAGACAATCGTGATCTACTTCATCCATTTCAATCACATTCCCTTCATCTGGCAATGATGTTGAAGGATTCACATTCATACACCTGTCAATGGTCACATTATCTGCACTCAAAATTACCTTTTCATACCTAGTCAGCCGACTATGTGTCATGTATTGTGTTTTCGTTCTTGTCAAAAGAATTTCCACAGAATGGGGAACATACACTCTTAATGGATACCCCATCACTATACCTTCACTCTGTTCCAGACTCACACAAGTAGCAGCAACTGCTTTCAAACATCCAGGCAACGCTTTTGCTACAGGGTCTAAAACAGCTGAAAAATATGCAATTGGTCTTTTCATAGTTCCATGTCTCTGCACCAAAACTGAAAATGCACATCCATCTCTTTCACTGCAAAACAGCTCAAAATCTTTCTCATAGTCAGGCATTCCTAATGCTGGAGCCTCACACAATTTCTTTTTCAGCTCTCTGAATGCTTTCATTTCTTCATCATTCATTTCAAAAGGATCTTTAACATCCTTCTTTGTCAATTTCTGCAATGGTTTAGCAATTAGTGAAAACCCGCTTATCCATTGTCAACAATATCCAACCATTCCCAAAAACATTCTTACCTCTCTTTGTGTCATTGGAGCTCTCATTCCTTGAATCATTTTTATTCTCTCTGTCGTTACCTTTCGTACTCCTTTCTCAATTTTATGCCCTAAATACTGGACTTCTTGTTTACAAAACTGCAATTTTGAAGGGGACACTTTATGTCCTCTTTTTGCTAAATGATTCAGCAAAGCAATCGTGTCATTTACACA
This sequence comes from Calotriton arnoldi, assembly GCA_963921515.1. NCBI lineage: Eukaryota > Metazoa > Chordata > Amphibia > Caudata > Salamandridae > Calotriton > Calotriton arnoldi. The sequence continues at coordinate 539,502 of CAWUFW010012336.1, read as the reverse complement.
GGCTTCTTTTGTTTTTGATGCCACCAGTAGGTCATCAATATACTGAACCATTACTGACTTTTCTGGCATTTTTAAGTCTTCCAATGATTTCTTTAGAATCTGATTAAAGATTGAGGGACTTTCTGTATACCCTTGAGGAATTCGGCACCATGCCAAAATACGCTCTCCAAACCTAAACGCAAATATTGGCTGGCTATCTGGATGCAATGGAATAGAGAAAAATGCATGACATAAATCAATCACAGTGTACCACTCTGCTTCGCGTGGAATCTGGTATAGAATCACGGCAGGGTTCGGTACTATTGGGCAACAAGGCACAACAATTTTGTTTACCTTTCTTAAATCCTGTACGATTCTATATGTTTCATTTGGCTTTTTCAGTCCCATTATTGGCGAATTACATGGACTACTCATGATTTCTTTTAAAATCCCTTGTTCAATCATTTTATTTATTACTGGCGTTATTCCTTCAATTATTTCTGGAGTCAATTTATACTGGGGCGTATTTGGGTAACTCGTTCCTTCTTTTACTGAAATTTTTACGGGATCTACTCCTTTCATTAATCCTACATCTTCTCCTGTCAAGTCCCACACTTCTTCTTTTACTGTCCCTTTCAACTCAATTGGGATTTTCTCTGCATCAAATACAGGAAACAAACGATTTACTTCTGGTTCTAAATTTACCATTGTCATTTTGTACAGTACATCCTCATCTGGAGTCTGAAATGCAATTCCGTCTGGAGTACAATAAATTGTGCAATTCATCTTACACAATAAATCGCGTCCTAAAAGGTTAACGGGACTACAATCACACACCACAAATCGGTGCATTTCACTAAATGGACCAATTCTTACCTTTACTAATCTAGTAAGAGGCGTTTCAATTTGCTGATTGGAAACTCCAACCACTTGTATATGTTCACCTGAGAGAGGAAGATTTGGAATTTCCACTGACCTAACAGTAGAACGGGTAGCTCCAGTGTCAACAAGGAATGTTATATTTGCACCATTCACTTCTCCATCCACAAATGGACCTGACTGGTCTACCTCTAGAGTTGCGCCAAGCACGCACTCTTCCCTCTCTTTCAGACACCGTCATGAGCTTTCATACGACTCATCCTCACTCTGTCGTAACCAATATTGTGAGATTTCAGTTGCACGTGACAACTGTTTTACCTGTTCTCCTCCGTAGAATCCTGTTTCTGCACTGTATTTCTGTTGATTAGCACTCTTGGGAAGTGGTGGTTGAGGCACCTGACCTTGTTGAGTAACTACCTCACTCTGCACCTGTGAATTTAATGTTTGATTTTCTACATTAGGTTTAGGAGGAAATTTACACTCGTTTCTCCAATGCCCTAGCTTTCCGCAGTTGTGACATGGCCACTTTTTCTTCGCCTCATCTATGCTCATTTGTCCTTTTCCTTTACCTATATTAGGTCGGGATTTAAACTGTCCTGTTTCACTGCTAGTATTATTCAACTGAGCTTCTTGCTTCTCTGCAACTTTCACCTGTGCCCACATGGCTTTTTCTTTCAATTTACGCTGTTTACTCTCAATTTCATCACTGCAATACTTAGCATATCTCAAAACCTCATCCACTGTGCTATTCTGCCACCCTATCAAATGCTGCTTAATCCTTTCACTTATTTCCGGTGTTAATCCATACACAAACCTATATACAAAATGACTCATGTCCTTCTCACTTAGCGTCTCATAACCACTATACTGTTTGAAAACCAACAACAATCTCTCATAGTACGCATGCACTGATTCTTTGCTTTCCTGTGTTGTTCTGTCTATTTTCACCCAATCTGTTTCTTTTGGTGGAATTTTATTCTTCAAAAAGGTGTACTACCTGATCATATTTCCGCATCACTTCTGGACCTGGCGCTCCTGTTTTAGCATCCCTTGGATATTCCACAGTTGGCCAATCAATTGTAATCTTACATTCTGTCCATAAATCAGCAGGCACTACTATGTCAAACAATCCATCTAGATCTATCCACAGCACTTTTGACACCTTAACAAATCTCTCCACTTGTCTGTACCATTCTACTGGTTTCTCTCTCAATTTTGGGAAGTCATTTGTAAATGACAGTATATCCTGTCTGGAACATGCACATAACTACCACCTGGTGTTTCTCTCATTGGGTACTCTCTGGTAACTGGTTCCTTATCTGTCATTGCAAAAGCCAAAGATGCTTTATCTGTTGTTTTCTCATTCCTCTTTGTCCATCTGTTCCTCCATCTATCCACATCACCCCACTTTCTCAATAAAACAATCAGTTCTTTTATCTGGGTCAGTCTTCCTGATGTGTTCAAATTTTCTATGTCTTTCTCACCAAAATCTACTCTGTACGGTTTCTGCAACGTCCTCACTTTCACAAATTCCACTCCTAGTTCACCTGCAATCTCTTCCAATTTGTCATGTAAATTTCTAGCTCTCCATGTAAGACTCTTACACAAAAACATAATCTCATCATCCTGATAATTCTTTAGTTTTTCCGTTCCAATTGTTCCCAAAATCAACTCTTCCATGTCTATTTTTAACCTAATTACATCTAATGGTTTTTCTTCTGGTTCTTTTGCTTTTAGTGCTTTCATCCATTCATTTAACTCTTCTGGAGTCGGACCTACAGGTGTACTATTTAACTCAATCCAATCACTGGTTCTTTCTGGTGTTCCTGATGCGGACTCTGTCACCATAGGTATTCTTCTAACCTCATTCTCATTTATCGTCAAATTTGCAGGTGGACTTGGTCTACACGTACTAGCCGAATTGTGGGCACCTTCATTATTCAGTTCCATCCCTTCTCTTTTTCTTTGCACATGTGAATTCATGGGAATCTCCAAAGAATGTTCATTTATTTTCTGATTTTCAAAAATTGGCATTACTGGACCTATCGTTACTGGTACAGTTACAGCTTCCATATTCTTTGTTAATTCTCTTATTTTCTCTGTCAATTCTTTTGTCGTTTTTGCTAGTTCAGTTGCATTGTCACTTTCTGTCTCATCATTTTGTGAAATTTTAAATGTTTCTTGTGACCTATTTATTTCATTTCTTCGTTCGGGTTTTTTATTCCTCCCAGTTTCCATTTGCGGTGCATTAGGTGTCACCACTACAGAAGTCTGTTGGTATGGAGGTGGGTTTCTGTTTAAAATATCTTCCAGCAATTCGTCATCTGTTTCACTACCACCATACACATACTTTTCTACCACTACATGTTTCTTTTTCTCAGTACACTTTCTCTTTGCTTCTTCCTCAACCGCAAAAGCTGGAAACAAACCTCCTGCCATGTTAGCGTATCTCCAACGCTTTACTCTGTCCTCATGATTTATTCCCCACAACCTTCCTGGTATAAACTCATGATTCTTCAATCCTCTGGATCTCTCTCGTTCAAACATCTCATCTTCCCATTCCGCTAAAGCTTCAAACTGTGTCGGTCTAGGTTCTAACATTACCATCTTTTCTCGCAAGTTCCGTAATACAGCTACATTAAATGAACCATTTTCAGGGAAAGCCAATGCTCCATCGTTCTTTGTGTATTTTGTCCAATTTTCTAACCAAATGCATGTATGATATCCATATTTCAGCATCATATGTGAAGCTGGTGATTTCGGCGGAGGAATTATTTGTCCCTCTCTAGTCACTATCTTTTTGTCCTTCTTAAAGAAGTTCTTAACTTTCGACATCCAAGACGTTTTCTATTTTCCATATTCATAGTACGACATGATTCACAGCCTTTCTCTCCTACAACAATCGGCAAATCAACTCTGTTCCCTATGCGTTTAATTCAACCAATGCTAGCGCGACTCACACCAACACTCCAATCACAACGATTTCTGTCTACGGCGCACTGTCCAATCCCAGCGCGGCTTTTGTCTACGTCACTTCGCTCCTGTTCTCGTGTGACTAGCGCACTGTCCAATCCCAGCGCGGCTATTGTCTACGTCACGTCTGCTCTTGACCCCTCCTTTACAAAATTTATCGGCAATTTCTTTTTCAACAATTCTTGTTAGTTACAACATTTTATCCACATTTCCATTGTCTGATTCGCTAAACCGAAAAGATAGCTTTGATCATTCACACAAGAATTCTGTATTTTCCAGTAGGCAGCGCTTACCTCTACCCTACCACAGAACTTTCAGTTTCGTCGATAAAGTAGCACTTCCCTCTACCTTACCCTTCTTTCAAGCAAGCGGTAAACCCGTTTCTCTGGGGATAAAACACATATGGAGACTATACTGCTCCTGAGAATTAAGGCCAGAGTTTCACAAGAAAACCGATCACTATTTCACTTACACACCTTTTATACGCAAAATATCCCTAAATAACACAACCTGTGTTATTACCAAATTGAACTCAGACAGTGTAAAATTCCATGCGACTTCTCTTGCAACACGTGTTCCACTTCCTACTTCCCGGAAGCGTGAAAACTTACATATAACATAACGCGACTCAACAAAAAGTGTTAGACATAAACTTATCAATAATCTATAATCAAAAATCAATAATCACCAAACTAATCTATAGTAACCATAACTCTGCTACCAAGAAATCTGATCCAGCGCTTATAATAAAAATAATTTCTCCTACTATGTTTTTGGGTCATCCAGGTACAATTATTTCTCTAACACACACACTATATCCATATGACGGTGGGGCCCATAACACCGCATATACATTCACTTACTCATTTATTTCCCTGGATTTTCCTCCGACATGAAACCTAGGAGAAAAACGATTCGCTGGAAGGAGACGGGATACCTTTTTTATAATGACACAATAATTCTCATTTACTTTTAAGGTATTCCGCTCATTGGTCGATGGACCAACTAGTAGGAATCAGTTGATGGTGATTAAGACCAGCTCAATCACAATGAACTCTTTTACCAATTCATTATTAATCATTATGCTAAAGAAAATCACTGAGTCATTTGTTTAAAGAATAATAAAGTTTATATAAAGTTTTGAATGCAGGAAATTCGAGATTAATTTATTATTCAGATCATTGCGTTTATCATCAATATAAGAATAGTTGTAATTGCATGACACTTTTATTAGACCGAAAATGAGGTTATCATACTAATAACTCTATAGATTAACCTATCTATCTCTCGGGAAATCCTAATAATTCTAGTATAAATCTTATCCAATGCTACTTCTCCTAAAGCGGTATTTTATACTCAACTGGAAAAGGAAAATAACAGCAGCAGCATCAGCTCGTCAGCATCAGCAACCGCAAACTCTCCCATCTACAGCATCTAACTTCTTCAGCATCTCCCGCAGCATCCCGCAGCATTCTAACCCTTCCCACCAAGAGTAGGTCTTCTTATACCCTAATTCTAGCTTACAACATAAAATGTTTCTTCTTACATGGCGCGATTCATTCTCATTGGTCCAAAACTCAGGTCCCTATACATTTTAATCAAACTTCCTGGTCTTAATTAGTTCCGTGAGGAATGTCCATGCAAGCATCGTTTCCCACAGTTCATGCACTTGCTCATCCGTTTCGATCAGTCCAAATTGTTTCTTTTTCTGCAACAATTTATATAATAGAGTTCTTTCTATTGATTCAACCAGGCTTCTCACGCTTCTTGCTGATCACCTTGGCACACATCTGCTCAGAAGGGTCACAGCAGCCTTGACCATACTTTCATCTTAGCCTCTCGGCATCAGCACGTGATCATCCCTTTGCAACAGCCTCTCTCCACTATCACATGGTCGCATCCGCTCCTGCGCACTCTAGTAACTCGCGGCCATTTTATATTGCTGCTCGGCAGGCCTAAGCGCACTATTTCTAAAGAAAACAAAATGTTATTAAAACAATGAAATATAAACCCTTTCGTTTCCCTCCCGTCTTTCTACGTACCCCAATTAGGTATTACCTAGCAGAAGCAACATATAAAGCTGTCCCTTACTTACCATCGCTTTATTTTGCAACCACACGTTTTATTCAAAGCACAAATCATGCATTTTATTATTATTTTAGTACGCAAAATATTATGTTATGTTAAAAACGTAAACAATTATTAGTTCATTATTTTGCACATTAAACTGCGTGTTATCCTTAACCCTTTACATACATTGTTGGTTATTTACTTGAACGAACATGTTTATTATTATTATACAAAAATATTAGGAGGTTAAAATTTTTATATTTACCCTGCTCCATCAAGCCCATGTGTTTCACCGTCCCTCCCTGCACCGACTGAACTGGAGAAAGAAACTTACCGGGAGAGGGGAGGAGGTGCTGCTGTCCTGTGAGAGGGCCTCATGCGGTGTGTGTGTTGTGGGTAGCCTTGAGCGTCAGCGCCCCACCCGCTGGCAGAACGAGCGCGTGGCCAGCAGGTGCAAAGAAACTAGGCCGCGCCCGCATGGTGCGAGGTCCTTGCATGGCCCGGGGAAAGGAGAGACTGCAGGACAGAGGCAGCAGCGGTCGCGAGATGAATGTGGCAGTAAAGCGAGGCCCCGCAGCGTTTGTAATGCTGCCGAGGCCGATCCGGGCACTGCAAAGGTAATCCCAGCCCAGGCAGCCTTCAATGGAAAGGACCAAAGAGCAAGAGGGCTGCCGGGTGTATAAGTAACTGTAGCAGAGAGGTGCCCAGGTCGAGTTGGACGAGTGTGCAAATGTGAAAATAAAAGGAATCAAACAAAGCATATAGAGAAAAAATAACCAAGTAATCACCTACCTTGGTTGGAGTGACTGTGCCGCGTGAGTGAGGTGACTAGGGGCATCCGGGGAGCAGCCGAGGTCACGAGAAATTGCTGGGACCGGCATCCCTAAAAGAGAAGAGTGGAGAAAGCGCGAGGCATCGGTTTCAGAAAAACAGCCAGGGCCCACTCTTGAAATGAAGCAACACTGCCATCTAGTGGCCAATTAGCGGTACTACATCCACTAAATAAAGGAAAGGGTGACAGTAAATTCAACATGAGACATTGGGCAGGGAGGCGAAGGTGTGCCAGGATGAGGCTAGTGCAGCACAGGGATACCTGCTGCAGCCCAAAGCTGATGGTGAGGAGCGCGCACTAAAATGTGAGTGAAGTAACAGGCAACCCCCTAAGATTTTGTCATGCTATTGCGAGAAGGAAGTAAGCAAGCCCCACTCAGCAAGTAAAACAGGAGACGCCTGGGGGTATCAAGTGACATGAGAAGGGAACCCCAAGAAGAAAGGCAGCTAGGGCTGGTGAGGAGAACGCAGTGACACCTAGTGGCCATAGGTGGTCACTGCAGCAGTGAGGATCGCCCTGGGACACTGTGATGCTGAACTGCCGTGTGCAGAGGGGAAGCAGAGAATGAACTTTGTTGCCTGGAGGGAAAAGCTCAAAATAGCCAAGACGGGGAGAGGTGCATCCAGTGAAGTAAGGATGGCACCGCAAGAGAAGTGACTGAGTGCACAAGCCGCCCGAAGCGGGTGAACCATCCGGTGTAGAAATGAGAACAGTGACTGGAGAAGAGGTCCGAGAAGCAGCGACCTGAGCAGAGGTCGAAGAAGCGGCAACCTGAGTAGAGGTCGGTGAAGCGGCGACCTTAGAAGTGGTCGGTGAAGCGGCGACCTGAGAAGAGGTCTAAGAAGTGGCGACCTGAGAAGAGGTCGGCGAAGCAGTGACCTGAGAAGAGGTCGGTGAAGCAGTTATCGGAGAAGAGGTCAGAGTGACGGTGACCAAAGAAGAGGTCAGAGAAGAAAGACCTGGAATAAAAGAATGAAGACTGAGAATGAGTATTGACAAGAAGAAGGTCGCGACGACAGCTCTGGTCACCGAAGGAAGAGAATGCATTGTCCTAGGAGAGGACAGGACCAGGGAGACCCGTGTGGAGTGCACGTCACACAGAGAGGTCTGGTCAGTGAAGACGAGCAAGAATATGGGACCAGACCGCGTCGCGAAGTGAAAGAACAAGAAGGAGGAATTTGCGTGGCATGACGCCACCACGAAGAAATGCATAAGAAGAACTCTCAACAAGAAGAAAGAAGATGAGAGGAGTGTGTGATCTGCCAACTCGCACACCGGAAGGCAAAGGTGACAAGTGCAAGAACATCTGAAATGGAGCACAGACCTGGAGAACACAGGTGGCACTTGGAGAAAATACCTACCCACGAGTCTTCGGAACAGCTGGTGATTGCCGAGGCGAGCAGGCTGGACCATTCGTGACATCCACCTTTGGGGTTGCACGGGAGACTGGACGGTGAGACTGCTCGGACGTCCGGAAGAAGAGGATCCGACCACTCCACACCAGACCGTGGCGACCCAGGGGCAAAGGCCTCAGGGACGCCAGTGAGAGCGGGTCCCGTCACGAGAGATGAGTCTACAGCCACTCTTCCAGGTCCCAGGATGACGAAGATCTCGTGCTAAGTGGCAGGAGTAAACAACTACCCTTCAAGTGGAGCTGAGGACTTGAAGGTGGGACTCATAGCGCTTCCTCCACACACCCAGCGGGTGGCGTTGGAGCGACACGGCGAAGTGCACCCAGTCCAGTGGAAACCTGGTGAAGACGGCCTCCGGGACATCCTGTGAGAGGGGAACACCTGCGAGAGGGGCATCCTAGTGAGAGGGACGTCTTGCAAATACTCCACCATTTCGTAGAGAGAAGCAATGCTGCCTGTGTAGAGATACCACGACAACCAGGACTGATTGGTGAAAAGTAACATCTATCCGATCCACCATCACTCTACCTGCTCCGTCAACATGAGAGCTATGCCTAGAAAGACATTTGGAGTCGACTTCAATGCACAGAGTCGAAAGAAGACCGGACCCGCAGGGCACCCATGAACTGTGCCAAATAGGACTGGTGGTCCCAGCTGCTGTCGTACCATAGTCTTTGTTTTGCAGGCAGCTCAAGAGACTCTGCGGATGTTTGTTTATCTGTTTATTCTCTCCCACAGGTTGGACTTTATTGTTTCCAGTTGGAATAAAGTTTGGGAGGGATGTAGTGACCTGCTGGTCACTATTCTAATTGTTCAGATGTACCAGCCACTCCCAGAGGGTTGGCTTACACCCCACCCCACACCCATCCACCACAGGCGTCACTGGACATGTGACCCTGTCAATAAAAGGGGCCGGGCGCACGTGCCCTGGCCCAGTTCCACTAACTAACACTCTGTGTCTGTGTGGTCATTATGCATGCATGAGGGCCTAGGGCCCTGCACTATTACAATGGACACCGCCCCCAAAGCTCCAGCAATCAGGGCAGGCCCACACAACAGCAGGCCCCAACAGAGAGGCCCAGCGGCAGTGCAGCCACCACCACAGTGGGCACTGAAGACCAGGCAATGCTCGGGCATCAGGCCGCGATCAGCCCGCACGCCTCCCAAGCCGGCGATCGTCTAGGAACCCAGCGTATGATGCAGCGTCCGATGCCAGTCACAAACCCACCAGGGCTTAGGCAGGCCTAGAGGGAGGTGCACAGCACCAGTGAGACCGGACGGTCTCAGCCTCTGACTCACCTGAGGCCCCTGTTACGGCGGTCCTCCAAGGTGATGCCGGCCCACACAGGCCTCCGATGTCAGAAGCAGCAGTTGGAGTACAAAAACTAAGCTCCCACAAAAGCACCAGTCCTCAAAGGCTGCTGTAGGGCATATTTTCAGTGCAGGGGGCGATGATGTCAGTGATTATGCAGGATTGAGAGCAGTCGCCACCAGAGCCTCACAAGATTGAGTCCATTTTGGTGGCGATTGTAGCCACGCCCCCTGGTGGCCTGAACTTCTGACTTTCTTCTGGTCTAGCAAGACCAGATGACCGCTAGTGAAACTTTGTGCTCTTAAGCACTAAATTTACATAAAACCTTTAAATTTCATATCTCCGGTTCCACTGATCGGATTTTTGTCAATCTGGTTATTGTGTTGTGATTTCACTTTATTACTGTTTGAGTGCTGCATATATACTTTACACTTTTATCTCAGTTAAACCTGATGGCTTTGTGCCAAGCTACCAGAAGGTTAAGCACATGTTAATTTTGTGACTTTTGTGGTACACCCTGACAAGGATTGTGGTTGTGGCTTGAGTAGGGTTTTAATCCCTCCCTTTACCAATAAGCCAATTTCTTACAGAGGTCACCTCTATGTAGCCATCTATTTATTTGTCTATATGTCTGTGTGTCTATCTATCTGTCTGTCTATCTAGCTATGCAACAGTGTCTATCTATGAAACTCTCTCTCTCCGTCTTTGAAAACCTCTCTATTTACCTATCTTTATAACCCTCCCAATTTGTAATAAAGATTTACAAAAACAATATAAAAAAATAATGAGCAAAGTCAAGTAACCAAACTGACACCACTATGGGCAGACAAAGTCTGGTAGCCAACGCCAGACCAATTGGCTTTTTTAGGTCTGGTGTTAGCCAAGACCTTTTGATTTTACTAAGACTATTTAAATATAAGTTAGTTTTAAGAGTTTTCAGCCAGATATGATCCATTAGTCTGTTGTTGTGTCATTCATATTTTTCTTCCGCCATCTTCAGCATGCCTGATGGGGCAATGGGTTACCCAGCTTAAGCCACTGGCTGAATTCACTGTGAGTTAAGGCATGCTGTCCTTTCACAAGTAGAACATCCACAGATAAAGATGCTCCCTTCCCTGCCCTGTTTTGAAGACAAAAAAACCTTATTTTTACCTTTAGCCAATTATTTTTTTAAGATTGATGATGGCCTGGCAGCTTCCCCAACAGCAAAGTTTTGCAACAACCATGTTAGAACAAAACAAGATTGCCAAAGCCAAAAGGCTTGTGGCCAGTGCCAAACTTATTGCATTTTTGTTTCAGGCACAGGTAGATTGAGTGATTTTTCTTTAAATGTCTTTTTTCATGGTTATAGACAACAACAATGATAACAAAACAGCGGGCATTACGCAGACCGCGCAGCGCGTAACATTTAATACATAGGTAATCAGCAAATTTACAGTTGTTACAACCCAATCGGAGTTGCACACTAAAAGGGTCAGGTCAACTCAAGACAAGTTGTTCAAGGAGAAAACGAGGGCAGATCTTCTTGAAAGTGGTCTAGCCATTTGCCCCATATTCTTTTATATTTACGAGGGCAACCCTGATACTAATAGATTCTTTGGCCACAGCATAGTAATCCATACCTCTAAGGCCACTCTACTACAGGGGATATTTGCCAGCCAATACCTTGCACTATCCCTTTTGGACACCAGGTATCCCAAATGCAACAATGTTTTATCTCCCACTGATCCACCACACCCATTTGTTATGCTAATAAGGGTGCATTACAAACTTATCGGGAAACCAAGAACTTCCTGCAGTATCAAATGGACCAGCAGCCAATATGACTGAGGTTTGGGGCAGTTCCATGTCATGTGAAGGAATGTTTCAATCATTGTTTTGACACTGGTACAACTGACTCTAGAAGACTATCTTATGCAATCTATGTGTTGTGTAATACACTTTATTAAAGAATTTAAATTGAATGATGTGTAATCTTGCCGAGAGTACCACCATTGTCATCACCCTCCAATGCACCCAAGTAGGCAGTCTATCTGTCCTGCAATGATAGAAGGATATCAGGTGTATTGACCACCAGTGTCTGATAAATTCTTGAGATACCCTTTTTGTCTGTATGTGCAAGAAGTACTTTAGCCTCAATGGAGTCAAAGTCAGGGAAAGGGTTTAGAACATATTTATACTTGTGTAGCTTGTGTGGCGCAAGACGTGAAAAAAATGACTGGTGTAACTCAAATTCTGTGCTAAGGTCTGTATATGATTTGATATGCATGGAAAGCCATATATCCGCCAGCGTGGATATCCCAATCATGTCCCATGATATGAAACATTCTATGCCGTTCACTGCAGGCATCCAAGTGTCTGACCATAATGGTGTAAGTTTGGTCAATTTTTTCATCCAGACCGTCCATCTAAGCGCCTTAAGCAACACTCAATGGGCAACTGTGAGACCGATGGCATGCATTCTGAGACTTTACTTCCATACAAATTGACAAGGGTTCCCTGCTCTTTGATGCAGAGCAACACAAGCCAAATCGGCGGGATGGTCTCTGCTTCCTGAACAACTATTCATTAAAGGGGAGCACCTGAGTAGCCCAATAATAAAGCTGCATTTCTGATATTCCCAGTCCCCACCATATGGGAACTGTATGCCATTGTTGAATGCCACTCATGGCGGACTGTTTACCACCCCTCCCTCCCCCCCAAAGGTAGGTGTAACAGTGCTTGCAGATTTTTAAAAAAGGTAGTGGATAGGCTGTGTGGGTAATTTTGCAATGTGTGCAGCAATATCATCTTATAGAGGGCCCTTTGCCAATGATAGAAATAGAGAGTTTACCCCATGCTGTTAACGGCTGTTTCATTCCGTGGCAGCTGCTACTGAATAGTATGGGTGGGGCGGGGTAGAAAAAAACAATCCACTTACCTGCCGGTCGCTGCCTCTCCTCTGTCCTTCTGTCCACGATTCATGGAAGCACAGGCTCCCCAGACTCCCATAGCCAATCACGGCGCTGCTGTAGCCAGCATGATAGCAGCGTTGTGATTGGTCTGCATGGCCTGGTTCGCCCGTCAGGTAGGGACTGGGAGCCTGGGACAGTTCTCCACTCTGCTCCAGGTGGAGAAATGCTAAAGTGTGCATGACAGTTTGGCCCAAGACGGCTGGCCAAACCGTCATGTGCACATGTCAACCACTCCTCCCCGTGACGCAGCCCAGCCCAGTACTGAAAACCAAACTGGCGCACTACAGAAAAATAACATGATAACATTGCGTTATTATGATTTTATTTTTCCTTTTTGTAAGTGGGGCGATACTCCTCTGCCTTAACGGAGGAGCCGCCACTGGTTTCAGTTTCACCAACAGTGGAGCAATGTTCAGTTTCCAGTAGTCTGCCAGCTGGAGTGAGACATCAATTCTCAGATTTGGATTTGGACAAATGATCTAAGGGAGATTTCCAGATTGGTAACTACCAATTCATATAGCTCTTCGGGTTATGTGAGCGGGACTAACACACATTTAGTCCAATTAACCCAGTGCGCAAAGCATCTCCATAAACACTCAGTATCTGAGTAATCCTGGGGATTCGACAGCTGCGGATCCTGCAGGTATAGCAGAACATCATCTGCATACAGAGGAATGTGTTCTTCAAAATCCCCTCTCCAGTTGATGCCCCATAATGGAGCATCTCACCAAATTCAGGTCGCCAGAGGCTCCATCACCAGAACAAAAAGGAGCAAGTAAAGGGGGCAACCCTGTCTCGTCCCCCTCTTGATTGGGAATGGCCAAGACAACACTCCATTAATGCATACCCTTGCCCAGGTAGAGGGGTATACGAGGTGTACATAAGCTATGATTCTGGGCCTAAAGTTAATTTTTCTAGATTTTGATATAAGAAAGACCAGGAGGTGGAATCAAAGACCTTTTCAAAATCAATTTCAAGCAGGGCAGGGGTCGAGAAACTTTATGTATATTCAAAAGGGCCACATGTAAGCGCTGCAAGCAATGTCTTGTCCCCCAGACAGGCATAAAGCCATTTTGGTCCATTTCCACCATAGATCCTATTATTTCAGACACCCTAGTGGTTTGCACCTATGTCATCATTTTAGCTTCAGTTTTTATCAAAGAAATAGGCCTATATAAAGCACAGTCGGAGACAGGTTTTCCAGACTTAGGAATTAACATAATAGCGGTCCCTCTAAGATCTCAAAGCCATTCCCCAGAGAGGAGAGCTTTCCAAAACATGCATTCAGAGGGCCGACCAGCCCGCTGGCAGACCTGTTAAATTTAGGTGGGACATTAGGCCCATGTGTCTTCCCCGACAGCATGGCCTTAATTGCCTCTATAATTTCTTTCAGAAATGTCAGCAGGTCCAGAGCCTCCCATTTCTCTCTCTCCAAAGCTGCCACATGCAGGTCTCCCACTGCTAAATTATTCCTTTCGGTCTCAGGGGTAGGCACCTCCCTGTACAAAGCTACAAAATATTTAGCAAACTCCTCATCAATACCTTCTCAGGTATTAACCATCTCCCCGTCAAGTCTCATATCTCGGGAATAATTCTTTATTGCCAGTCTCGGTTGGTGACCCAATAAATTCACTTCCCATCTTATCCCCCAAATCATATACACAGTGTTTAGATGCCACCCAAAACATCTGACCTTCTCCAGCCTTTTTTTGTTTAGAGACAGCCTCACACCCTCCAACTGGCTCAGTGTGTCAGTGTCGCCCTTAAGCTTATATTGTTTTGTGAAGCCACATTTCAAAGTCTCCAATAGTCATATTCTCCTCCCTGTATTAACCTTTCCCCAGAGAAATTATTTGTCTCTGTATTGTATCCTTAAGAGCTTCCCATGTTGTCATAGCAGATCTGGATGAGGTGTGGTTATGCTTGAAGTTTTCTTTGATGCTGACTCTAAGTTGCTCAGCGAATAGAGGGTCAAGTGGCCTCCACTGTGTCTCCCCCTCTTCATGGAAGACCGCTCAGCGTGGCTTCCAATGGTGTATGGTCAGATAGGCATTTAGGAAGGATATGAGAATCTCACACTCCCACCAGTGCTATTGTGGTCACAAAAAAATTATACAATCTGTAATGTGTATCGTGGGCACCTGAATAAAATGAAAATTGGTGATCAGAGGGATGTCTGGGCCTCCACATGTCACTAAGCCCCAATGTGGCAAATAGTTGGGGCCTTCTTACCATCACCCCTCATGTTCTGCTATCCCACATAGGGTCCATCACAACATTGAAGTCGACCACCAAGAAGTAGCCAACCCACTGGGACTCTGGGGACCATCTTGTTTAATTTTTGTAATGTAGTCACTTTAAGGGTGGGTGACACATAAGCACAAATAAGGGACCAGAGGAAACCCTCCAGGAGCTCAGAAACCACAACATAGTGCTCCACGGGTTCGTTTTGTGCCTCAGCCACTGCAATAGGAAATGCTTTATGAAGAAGGAAAGCTACCCCCCATAATTCCCTATGGAAGCCAGCATGATACACTCTTGCGCAGCCATACCGGCCCATGAAGCCACACTGAGTACCCGATAAGTGCGGTTCCTATAAGAGGATGATCTTTGGTGCATGCTGTTGAAGGTATTGCAAAATTGCCCCATTGATTTGATAATTTAGTCATTTACATTACATGAGATGACCTTAAAATCAGCTCTTGTTTAATTTGTGCGTACCTTAGTATTGTGCTAATCTAATAATCTGTGCACCGTCTAAATGAAATATTTAGCTCAACCAAAGGAGCCACTAACTTGTAACAAAACCCAGAAACAGGAACCCTACCTCATACTTCCTAATCTAAAGCATCCATCACCCAACAAACAGTAACAAGAACATTGTCACAACACACTAGAAAAGAGACGTCTTCCCACCCTTACCACATTGCAGTTGAGGACACCCACCCAGGGAAGCTAAAAGTTCAGGTGTGATTGACCGAGCCGTCTGGACCCACAGTCCCAGCATGAGAGGCTGACTCCTTCCCATCATCCGTTTCAGTAGAGTCAGGGCCGTGGCTCCCATCCTAAAGTCTGGAGTCCTGGCCGGCCCCCCTTATCCCCCACCTGTGATGGGATATAAGCCCTTGTTGATTATTGGGTTCAAATTGTGAGGGGTGGAAATTGAAGTCCCACAAGACCCGGCCCAGGATGAATCTGCACCCAGCCATTGTGGGGTTCACTCTTCCACCCACTTCCACTCTCGGTCAGGATGATCAAAGAAAAGTGTCTTCCCCAGGAAGAAGACCCTCAATTTGGCCGGGATTAGAAGGATGTACTTCACTTCCATTGCTTGCTGTAACATGAAACCATAAAGTTGATAGCCTGTTACCATCACACTTAAATTAAGAGATGACTGTTTAACACAATCGAACAGAGGTGAGGTAGATGGAAGATACCCCAATAAGGTGTCACAAATGTATTTGTGGTGTGGGAAAACACACACTCTGAATGTATAGATGGGCGCCTTATCTAGTCTGATATGTGGGCTGTAAGTATCGCTGCAGGATACCCCCTCTTAGAAGTGAAAACAGGTAAAAACCCA
This sequence comes from Calotriton arnoldi, assembly GCA_963921515.1. Lineage (NCBI taxonomy): Eukaryota > Metazoa > Chordata > Amphibia > Caudata > Salamandridae > Calotriton > Calotriton arnoldi. The sequence goes on along the minus strand of CAWUFW010012336.1, from coordinate 523,508 downwards.
TACGAGAATGAATCCAAAATGGGTTACTGGCTTCGAACTAATTGCCATGTGGAATGTGGCTGTCATCACGCCACGGAGCCAGGAAAGGGAGTTTAACCTTTCAGACGAATGATCCCACATTTCCATTAAATTAGAGGCACCTTCCACATGAGCAATTATCTCGAAGCCAGTAGCCCATTTTGGATTGATTCTCGTATGGGTTTTTACCTGTTTTCACCACTAACAGGGGGTATCCCGCAGCGGTACTTACAACCCGCATACGAGACCAGATAAGGCGCCCAGTGGCACACCTGTACATTCAGAGTGTGTGTTTTCCCACACCACAGAAGGCTGCTTATTTTACATCCTGATGAAGACCCTCTTGCTAGTTCCTTAATTGCCACACCTTATATCTGAGTCGAAACGTCGACGACATAACCATAAGAGCCTGGATCAATTTTTTCGCATCATCCTAAAGAAAGATGTGCATTGATTAAATTGGCCTCTTTTCCTTATATTAATTCTGTGTCCAACATGTGAGACTCTTTTCTGGACACGCATTTCAAATGTTTACTCTAGTAACACAGTTCCGTTACAATGTTACATATTTTTTTGTCTATAAACTCTTGATTTATCGTTTCTACCCCTTCACATCACTTGAGCACTTCTACGAGCACTCTTCTATGCACCTATTTGAGCAATCTTTTAGCACTGATTGTATACCAATTAACTTTTTTAGTAGAATATATAAATATAAAGAATTGAATTGACTTTCATAAAAACATGTTCAATTGTGTTTTCTTCTCTCTCTCTCTTACATATGGATTATGTTTAATGCTATTACAATATTGAGTATTGTTATATGCTAGCCATTAGGACCATTTGCTATAGTGTGCCAGTCAGCAAAATCACTGCTGTGTGTGTGCTGTGTGAAGGTGGAGTTTCTTACTTTTTTACAGTGTTGATCAGCCGTGCGACAGTGTTTGTTGTTGGTCATCACATGATTTGTTTTTAATTGATGTGTAGTCTGGGGAGCAGCCTAGGTGTCTTGGCATGTATCTAGAGCCCTTGCTAAGTAAGTGTTGGGAGGGGTTGGGGCAACAATTGACAGCCTTAAAGAGAGGGCCTCAATACTTTAAACAAACCAAAGTTAAGAAATGAGTGGGATTACAGGAATAGTAATCTACTAATGACAGTGCGCATTACTTTTAATGAACCAGAACACACTGATAGTCCATATCAATCTAGATATGGGAATCATAAGGTGTTGCCATTGATGAGACTAATCATTTGATTTGAAGCTGAAATTCCAGACTTCCCTACACGTTCGTACAATAATTTTGAAAGTAGTTTAGACACCTGTGAAAATATCACAAACTCTGGTTTGCAAATAACTCATGGCTGGAACCAAAAATCACACTGTACTACCTTTGGAACCAATCAGTATATCCAGTTTTCTAAATATGGGGAGCAACAAATGATGGCATTAAAAAATAAATCCAGGGTTAATTCACAGTAAGTGGAATATGCTCTTGCTTTTATACCTATGAATCCTATAGTGTCTACATGTGAATAACATAATGTGACAAGAGATTGTAATGCTACCAATCATAGTGGCAAGAATCTAAAATGGAAACACGTATGTTCCATTTCTTTAGCCAGAGGAGATCGAGGGCATATCTCGTACCATGCTCATTGACAAACTGAAACACGTATTTTGAGAGCTTTCCCTTGCTAAACTAAATGTAGTCAGTTTGATATTATAATGGCCTTATTTTCACTTTTTCTTTAAGGGGCATATAAATTATATCAAAATCCCATTGCATTGTGATTTCTTAGATCATTCAAGCAATATAATAAATATAAGAGTTTATTTGATAGAAACTGGTTCTCACCTTTATCTTGCCAAACAAGAGATTTAAAAGCATCTTCTGAAAGAATCCATAACTGGAACATATACTATAATACATTAATTTATGTTCAGGTGTACATGGAAAAGGGAAAGGCCAAATTGAAGACACATTTTGACTCGTGAGAAATTATTAGATATTTTGAAGATTGAACGAAATATACAGTGTTGAGTCAACAATGTAGTCATCTTGTCGTGAAAAACAAGCAATTCCACATGTCAATTGCCTAACAAAGGGACCACTGTTGGATTAGGTAGTGATACAGAGAGTTTGTTAATAGCAAAAGATAAGCTTTTTGTCTTGCATTTGGTGGTACCAAGTTTGGTTAGTCCCAGAGTAATCAGATTTTAATAGGCTCCAATTGGGACAATAGGAGTAATCATTGGAGTTCTGGAACCACTGTACTACTAGACCAGAAAACAGAGTTTCCAAATACTCCCAGGATAGAGAGGCAGAGCAGTCCAAGGAAGGGGTGGGGGCTAATAACTTACAATATAGTAAAATAGCTGAATACATTTAATAAATCAGTGTCTGGTCAGTGTCTAGTCCATGCTTTACATTTATAAAAAAGTAAAGTCTCCATTACACATAAAACTAATTACTACACATGAAATGAATATGCACACATAAATACAACTGCTCTATACCCTTCCTAGTGAGAGATCGGAGTCCATATTTTACAGCATTTAGGTGGTTAAAGCCATACTCCTATCAATGTTAACTTAGGGTCTTTCCTTTGGTGTTTCCCAGTACTGGGTCAGTGAACATGAACCAAATTTTGATTAGATACAGTTTAGCATCTTTCACTGAACTGGGGAGGGGGTTTAACCACTTCAAAAGCTGCAGTGTGTTCAAGGGTTTTCCGTCTGCACACAGAAACCACTAAAGCTAGAATCAAAGACGAACAATGAAAATGGCCAAGAAGATCCCACACAAACCCTGACAAAGCCCTTCAGGCATAACATGGGGGTCAAGGAAGTGGTGTTCATTGTTGGATGCCTTGGTCGGTACACACACTAGAGTCCAGAAGGTTGTAGGGCTAAAAGTGGTCTTAGTGCATGTCCACCAGGATCTCTGTTCTTCCAGGTCACTGAATAGGAAAAGCACAATATCTAAACAAACTAAGTGTCTGAACAGGCTTTACCTGTTGAAAACCATAGAGTGAGGTTGGCAGTTATCACAAGGTCAAATACCATCTGATTTGGAAATTAGCACTTGGTACATGATTAGCACCAAAGTTGCAAATGGAGCCATACAAATGGAAAAAACTGGGACAATTTTCAACCACTCTACATTTGCCTTCCCAAAGGCACATTTTTCATATGATAATGCTCAAATTCCATGCCCCGCTGTGTCTCAATTTGTGCATGTCAAGTTTACTCATGCGCTAGCTGCACAAGCACAAAAACAGAAAGTAGTGAAACCAGTCATTTTTTTACCAAACTTGGCCAGAAACCCTGCGGACTGTCAACGGCATAATACAGGGAAGAGAACCATCCCTTCACCAATTGTTGGGCACTACACTTCTTTCTATCCCCACAAGCTACTAGAAGCATGGCGCAGAGTTTCAAAGTCAAAGGTACCTCATAGCTTGGAATGAAGCATGTATATGAACACAAGACATGGGCCTTTTATGACTGAGGCCAAAATGATGCCAATGCACGTGAGGTGCAGCATAATATAGTATAAAGCATAGACTCAGGAGGGTGGTCTTGGAGCCAGGATGACAACCAATGTTTTAAGGGCATACTTGATGCTGCATGAGGAATGTAAATATAAAGCAATGGGGTCACCCGGTGTTGGACTTGGCCTTTTTGCAGGGTCATCCCTAAACTTTTTGCCTTTCTCCTAGCCATTTTTAGGTCTCGCCTAGCAGCGCACAAGCGTTGCTTAGGAGGGGACCTTTAGCCATCGCTCAGGACTTTGCTTGAAACTCGTGCATGTTTTGCATTGGTTTCAATTGCCACTCGTGCACATTTGGCGATTCCCTTGCGGGAGCGAGCGGCGCCATCTGTTAGTAATTATCGCGCTCGCTCCCACAAGGTAAACGCTGCACTCGCCGCGCCCCGTTAATTGCTTCTCTCGCGCGCGGCCGCCCTCTCTCTTACCAGCATACCCCTCACCTCTTTCCAGTCTGCCCTGTACTTTAACGAGGTGTGTGTTGCTACCTCAATCCGCCTCCATAGCCCCTCAGTAAAGCCTTCGACACACAGCCGCCCGTCCACACTTTGACTTGGGACGGTACTGACGGAATAAGATAGTGCTCTGGGGACATCTAGTGGCCATTGTAAACGGTATTTATATGGCGCTTACCACCCCTGCCGGCAAGAAATATTAGCATAATGTTGACTAGCGATAAAATATTAGCTATTTACACAGCACAAGCCGCAACATGACTTGGCAATGAGTGCTTAATAATCGGCGATATTGTTTATTTTAAAAAAGGGGTTCGGGTTTTATCGCTCTCGGAAGGATGAAAGGCAAATGGTTCTCTCGTAGGATTTTTAACTCTTGCAAGCTCGTTTTATGGGCAGGCGAAAATAATGGCGACCACAATAATGATGCGGGTGCTCAATCATAGATACAATCACATTTATGACAATACTTTGTCACCACCCCTGACGGCAAGAAATATTAGCATAATGTTGACTAGCGATAAAATATTAGCTATTTACACAGCACAAGCCGCAACATGACTTGGCAATGAGTACTTAATAATTGGCGACCACGCAACAGCCGGTATCTTGACAAAGAAAGCGTCAAATGGGAAGTCCGATCCGCTCCCATTTAGCAATATCGCCTCACGAAAAGCGGGCAGCTCAAGGCAGTTTGAGACAGCAGCTAGGAAGTACCTCCCTGTCTCCAAAATGTAATAAGGACCTTCACACCAGGAGTTTGGCAAGTGAGTAGCTTATTCAAAGAATGAGGAGCCCACCCCGTGACTGCACGCTAGCAAAAGATCTCCAGCTGAATAGAAACGCTTGTTTTTTTGGGCCGCACGCCATGAAGCGCTTTAACTTTCTTAATGACGACCACGCGCCTTTCTTTTGTTCTGCGCGACTCGCGTCAGTAGATGCCACTTATAGCAGCAGCCACAAATGATGCGGAACGTGGAGACAGCACTCAGAGGGGTCTCTTCTTGTAGAGTAGATACCGGTTTTGTAGATTTTGTTGCAGCAACTACTATATGCGCGTTGTTCACGTTTTGTTATTGCACCTGTTTTTAACTATCCATGCTTCAGTCTTTACAATGTTATCTCAGCCGAAACATTACTTAACAACCACGTACACATGGGTCCCACGCTGCACCCTTTCACAGAGCGTCATCCTCCCTGCATCTGTTGATGCCAAAAATACACGCAGTAGACAAACATTCCGCCCGCGTGCAATGAGAGGCTTGCACGATGGATTAAATGCTTCGGAATATGTAAATGCTTCAAAACATTTGTACTTTGTTTTACCAAATGCTGCCCAGACGCGCAGGCCGCTGGACTTCCTTGAAATAAACATCCTCTGTCTCCGGGGCTGTGTCTCAGGAAAGGATGGCTTTAGACACCATAAATTATGTACGCTGATCCCCCACCCCCCATACACTTAGCAGGCCCCCACACGGCGGCTTCAACAATGGCAGGGGGGCGCCTCTCAACACATCATTAAGGCTGTTTTACCAAATGCAAATACAGCAGAGGCGCCTCAAAGACCGTCTCATCTCTATGTAGAATAGCTCAGTATGGCATAGAAATAGGTGCCATAAAATGCAAATGCCGCCGAAAGCCCCTCTTCGCCCCTTCGCCATCTTTGTTCAACTTCTTATTACAAGCTGCCAAGTTCGGAAAAACCCAAGATCGCAGAAGATGGATGGCAGAATTATTTTAACATATCTAAAGAAACCTTTCGCACTGAAAAGAGTTAAAATTTCAATTGGTTGGCTGCTTTTCATTGATTTATACGTGTATGTGTGTCACAAGCTGCTGCTCACACACAAACAGATAGGTAGATAGATAGAGCTCTTTCTCTCTTCAATTTTAAATTACATTGTTTACCTTTATCCTTAGTGACGATTAGAACAAGGGCGGGTGATGACAGGATAGCGTGGAGAACGGAAGAAGCAGGCAGGATGCCATAAACTTTGAGCACACATGCTATTTTTTTCAAAGCTAGACTTTAGAATTCCAAATAAAGGCCAATAGTTTAATTAGCGAGGCAGGATGCCAGCAGTAAACCAGAAACGGCTACTTAGATATGCAGATGTTGGAAAGAGTATCTCGAGAATGTATAATAAAAAAACGAAGGATTTTCTTCTATTTCAGTTTTGTTTTTTGATTTCATTACATAGAGTCAACTGACAAAAAACTAATAAATAAAGGGACAATCCGGTAGTTCATGTGTTAAGATTTTATGATTAAACTTGACATACATGCCTGAAGAATTAATATATGATTTGCTTTCAATTTCTTTATTATAGGATTTCCCCTTTTCATACAAGTCATACAAATCATACACCATATGATGTAATTCAATATTATATGCATATTTCCAGAAGCATGCAAAATAATAAAGCGGACAGCCTATCCTAAATTCACATAGACTCCCACCAGTAAACATACACACGCATAGATATGCATAAAAGTACGTGAACAGCAGCTTTGTACTTACAGATGCGTTCTTTAGTCCACTAAACAATGTGTTTTTTGCTAATAAATTTAGCCCTGTTTGAGGAATCTGTACGACACTTTTTTTTGCAGTTTTATATAGAGTGAACTCGACCCAAAGATATCAGAGGGCTTTAGATGACAAAAAATGATCTGACAACTAAGAATGGTCCATTAAAATTTCCTGCACATAGTTCAAGAGGGGCAAAGTCATAAAGGTGGTCCTAAAAATATTAATTTCCCATTCATATCACATGGGAATTTTCACTCCCACTACAGCAAGAACTGCTGGAGAGAATTACAAACATCTAGGCATGAAGACAGAGCTAGAAACAGACTAGGTTAGCCGTGCCTACTGCCAGCTCCTTTCCAGGTCCACCTGCTTGATGCCTACTGTCCTGCTCCGAGGATGCCCACCCCCAGCCTGGAGCTCTCTGCCAGCAGGTGCCGGCCGGCTGGGAGTGTCTGTGGGGATGACGGGGTGTGTGCATGAGCCACGCGCTGCTCTGCTTGGCTTCACCTATGCTTTATATTCTTGTCATAAAGGAATGTATAGTGCAAAGTCAGATCACACACTGTAAACATGTCTATGTCAAAGTGATGTGCTCTGCTTAGAGGCTGAACGCAGTGAATGTGAGTTCAATAAGTGTGGACAAACTGCGACAAAATCACCATTCTGTGCCTCAAAAGTCCTGTTTTGATGCCGCAATACTACGTAATCAGTGCCGCCATATCCTGGTGGGTCTCTTAATCTGCCTCCTACGCAAGGGGGTTGTCGTTGGAAAATGAACAAGCATTGGCATAGCCAATAGGTCTCGCTTTTGGGACCTTATAAGTATTAGTTATGCAGCACAATATCCTTGGTGCAACAACATGAACTGTTGCATGGTTAAACACTTATAAGGTCCCAAAGGCGAGACCTATTGGCTATGCCAATGCTTGTTCTGACATGGTACTGGTGGTTTTAGGACTCTGGGCACTTTAGCACTGCTGTTCAATGTAAAGTGCGTGTGCTCTCTGTGATAAACGTGGTAAGATTGGTCTACACCTGTTTGGCCTATTTAATTTACCTGTGAGTCCCTTGTAAAGTGGTATCTCATATACCCAGGGCTGGTAAATTAAATGCTACTGGCGGGCTTGCAGCGCTCATTGCGCAACCCACCAAAGTAGCCTTTCAAACCTATCTCAGGCCTCTGCCATTGCAGGGCCTGTGCGCGAAGTGTTACTGCCGCTGTGACGTGGCACCTAAAGTGTGTGCCATGTCCGTGACCCCCCTTTTACTACATGTCAGTCACCCCTAAGGTAGGCCCTAGCTAGCCCTATGGGCAGGGTGCATTGTAGGTAAAAGATAGGACATGTACCTTAAGTGTGTGACATGTCCTGGTAGTGACAAACAGCCATTTTGGTTTCTCACTACTGTGGGGCTGCCCTCCCAGAGGAATGCATTGGGGATTCCCTGATAAGTGTTTCAGTGGTAAACCCTGATATGAGAGGCGCAGCGTGGTCAAGTTTGGTATATTTGAAATAGTGATAATAAATGCTGCGCAATGGTGTGCGCAGATTTATTATAACTATTTTAGAAATGCCACTTTTAGAAGTTGGCATTTCTGTGTGCTATGTGTCTGCCTGCCTGATGTGAATTGCATGTCTGGCTTGTGAGTGACAGGGGCTGGGAGGTGTGTGTGGCTCCAGGAGGGGCAGGGTGAGTCAGCGCTAGGCTGAATGGGACACCTGGGCTGAGAGTAGTGGGCGGAGAAATCCCCTGACTCAGAATAGATCTGTGCCCAGGCTGTGCAATGCTGGCTCCGCCCCCTGTGGTGTGTCTGATCACTGAGCCCCCACCTGACAAAGGGGAGAGGAGCTGGGCAAAACAAAGTGCTCCAAATCCCCCCTAAACCAGTTCTGACTGGTATCCCCAGACCCTGTGCTGTGACACAAAGGGATTTGTTAATATAAATATAGGGGCTGTGACCCCATGAAAATGTTCTTGTTCTGGTGCTGGTCCTGACGTGCTGCTGGGGCCTAGGAGGAACCGCCATGGGGGCTTGCCTCCCTGCTGGAGGGCCCTGTGTGCTGGCCTCCCTGGGCCCAGCTGTGCCCCTGGAAGGCTCTAGCGCCTAGAGGAGCGCTTTACTTTTATTGTTGGCGAAGCGCTGTGCCTTTTTCACCTACTGCGGGGAACGTGCCTGTCCTGCAGCGCTGTGCTGCGTGCAGAAAGGGAATCCCCGGCGTAGGGATTCCCCGCATTTGCTTGGATTTACAGCGGGTGCCCACCCCGCATGAATGCTGAAATCGGCGGGTGCCCACCCCGCAATTGTGCTGATTTACGGCGGGTGCCCACCACGCATTATATGCCTGCTTTCAGGAATCACCGCCGCAGCCCGGGCGAAAAGCGGAAGTCAGGCGTATCCGCCTGACTCGGGGCCGAGCTACGGCGGGGCAAGCGGAAGTGCGGCCGGAAGCCTGGCGGTCTGAAGAAAGGAGGACGGGAGCCTACCACGCCTCCTCGAGCACTGCGGAAAAGTCCCGGGTCCCAGGAGGGGGCCCGGGTGAAATGGAGAGGCGATGTCTGCTTCTGCAGGGCTCCCGTATGCCGGTGGGAGCCCTGCATGTGCCCATGAAGTCCCGGGTCCCAGGAGGTGGCCCGGGTCAAGTGGAGAAGTGGCGGCTGAGGCCGCCGATAGCAGCGCGGGGCTCCCGTGATTGAGCTGGGAGCCCCGGCGGCGAAGAAGAGAGCAGCGAGAGGAGTCCTGAGCAGCCCCGGTGAGTGGGGGGGGCAGAACGGGTGCATTTTCAGTGCCCGCGAGGCACAATGGTGGCAATGCCTGTGTCCTTCAGCGGCCCCGCAGGAGAGCGGGCCGCTGCAACTTGGGGGCACATTTGTTTTTCAAGAGTCCCCATGGGGGACTCACGGCCAGGTGGTGCCAGGCCATTTCCTGTGGGACAAAGTATGCTCAGAGTCCCATAGTGGGCTCCTCGAAGCACATTGTCGGTGCCTGGAGCCCTTGGACGCTCCCGAGGGTCCTGAGGTGCCCTTGCCCATTGGGCCACATTTGTTCTAGAGATTCCCAGTCGGGCTCCGCAGAGCGGTGTCAGTGCCGGTTTCTCTTGGCTGTAGTTAGTCCCAGTGGGGCTTGTGAGGCACAGTGGTGCCAGTGTTTCCACTACTGATCACAGCTGCACCGCGAAAGTGCGGGCAGCTGCAACGTTTGGGCACATTTGCGTAGAGTCCCAGTGGGGACACCGGAGGCACAGTGAGTGCCATTCTTTTCTTTGAGGGGGCATATTTGTTTAGAGGGCACAGTGGTGCCCATGCCTACAATCCCTTCACAGCTGCCCAGCAATTAGTGGGCAGCTGCTAGGCTTAGGCTTGCACCCTTGCGCACTTTCTTTTTGCTGCATTGGCAGCCCTGACATTGGGACATAGGGCATTTGAGCCCCTGTGGAAGGCCAGTTGGCCTGGGGGCAGGTTGGTGACATTGGTAGAGCGCCAGGCTCTACAGGATTGCGTAATGTACTTATGCCTACTCTGAATGTTGCCAAGAATGATTTAGGCCCATTGCGTAATGTGTTTATGCTAATGAGGTTTGGGCCTAATGTGGGTTTATGTCTAATGCTAATAGTATAATGCTTAGGTCATTATAGTACCAGTAGTTACTGGTTGTGTTTTATATTTGCATTTACTTACCTGATCTGATGGTTCTGACCATGGCCCGATTGGCCTGGTCCTGTATATAATTCCCCTGTGAATATTGCCCGTGCCAGTTGGCACAGTGTAAATGTGTGATTACGTTTCTAATGTGTTTATGATAATACAAAGGCTATTTTTTATATAACCTTGTGTGGAGTTCCTTTTGTGGTGTGCCTAGTGTGTTGCTACTGTGTGTGTGTGTGTTGCGCAAACGCTTTACACATTGCCTCCGGGATAGGCCTGACTGCTCGTGCCAAGCTACCAAGGGGGGGAGCAGGGGTTATTTTGGGTGTGTAACTCCCTTGCCCTGACTAGAGTGGTGGTTTCTGCCTCGCTTTGGCGCAAGCCTTAGCCAACCAGAAATTCCATTTCTAACACCCGGTTATGTGCAGAACCTGGGGATTCGTACATTAAGTGAACAGTGGTTCTGCCACCTATTAGCTTTAAAGAGCGTCTAAATTATTTGTATACTTGGTCCCTCTACTAAGATGAGACTATCATTTGATGAAATATGTCCAATTTTAAGTCCAAAGAAAAGAAACTCATGCAATTCTGAATCAATATATGATTTTATAACAAATTAGGTGAAAGTTGTGTACTCATAAATGAGAACAAAACATATATATGCACACACAGATATAAGATATACAATTACACTTATCAACAAATTGGTGACGAGAAGTGAAAACAAAGAAATATATTTACAAATCACAGCACAATATATACATCACAAATGAACATATATTCAAGACATACATTTAAACACAGTGTGAGGTAAGTGAAAATATGTTTCAACCCAACTAGCAATGGTCTAGTTATTCCTGATTGTTCTGGGTGAACATTAACACTTGATAATTATGCGTCGACGTTTCGACCCCTGGACATGTACGCGATAGTGTGATCGTCTGAGAGGGGTCTTCTTCAGGACTATATATAGAGTCTGTGTGTGGCCTTAAATAAGGTTCCACCTTGATACCAGATTTAATGGTATTGACAACCCGGCAGCTTGTACAAAATAAGTATTTGACCTGAAATAAAAGCAGCCCTCCTTATCAGCTAGTGGTTTAAAGGTCAGTGGCACAACGTGCCTTCAACTCTCCGGCGTCTGGCGCTCGGGGTCTTCTAATTAATATTCCAACTTCTCTTGGGGCAGTGGTTTGTCGGGGCCGGCCGCCTCCAGACTCGGAGCAGCTCCGAGTGAACCACTTGAGGACATTCAATGCCCGAGTGAATTCTGAGCCAAAGGAGAAACAGCATCCACATTTCCAGCATTGCAGAAACTACCAACATGGGGAAGCCTGACACATTTGTGGAGCAGCTCCTCACTGACCTCTTCGACCACTCCATCTTCTCCTTCACCTTCGCTGTAGAGGGCGCACACCGATCCTGTGTCCCTCGTTCCCCTGAGGTTACTACACCCCGCTTTCTCATAGCATGTCTGCTCAATTATAAGGACTGGGATACTGCACTACATCTTGCAGTAGAAGCTAATCAACTGCAGGGGCCCACTTCAATACCTGGGCGCTCACATCTTACTCTATCCCGACTTCACCCTTATGGTACAGGAGGCTCAACATAAATTTAGCGATGTTAAGAACACTCTTCGGAAGCAGGGGCTCCGTTATGCAATGCTCTACCCAACTCGCTTATGAGTGGAACATAATGGAAAATCTTGTGCCTTTGACACTCCTCCAGACGTTTCTGCTTTTTGCAAAACTTTGCTATCTAAGACCCCATCTCCCAGGCGGACTGCGCCGGAGCGAACCGGCTCCACCACCCCTTCACGATCGTCCTCACCAGATCATCCTGGACTGAAATGATTGTTCTACTTTGTCTGTATATTGCTTTGCCGTGAAATCTCCACTATGTCCTCAGCATTACCACCAACTGTGTATACATCATATCTTCTACGTATACTGTTCTTGTATAACTGCAGTTGATTAGCTTCTACTACTGCATGATTATTTTCCTTAATGGGCCGACTCCTGCTGTGTTGTCGCTGCGCCCTCATGGTGAACAACATGTTATTGTTATTGGATATTTATTTTTATTTTTTTGGTCCGCTCTTCTGGGATTCACTGGATACCTTATGATCCGGTGTGGGTGGGGTTCTAAGGCTTGATTTTTGTTCCAGTTTAATTGTTAAATTATGCTTCTCTGCTGTGACACATCCAAGACACTCACACTCTTATTTCCAATGTGTCCTCTCTCATTTTCCCTACTCTTTTGTTATGCCACCAACTAACACCAATAGGACACTCGATCTTTTCTTTATTACCTGGAATATTATTGGAATTAATAATCCTAGAAAAGGGAAACAGGTACTGTCACACCTGAACAGACATGGTGTTAAGATCGCCTTCCTGCAAGAGACTCACTTGCCTCCTACTGCCAACTTTTCATATGCTAAAACCTGAGGAACACAGCGTTATTTCTCCTGTTCCAGTTCGTACTCCTGGGGCACTTGCATTCTCATACACAAGTGTCCCTTTCACTTTCCAATCTAGTTATTCAGATCGAAACAGCTGGTATGTACTCCTCCAGGGTATGCCTGCAGATAAACACATCCTATTGTTGAATATTTATGCCCCCAACATGGATGATCCAGATTTTTATCACAATTTCTTTGCTCACATGGGACGTCTGGATGTAGAATATGTGATATTGGGTGGAGATCTCAATATGCTGCTGTGCTCCCACACTCACTCCACCAGCACACAACCCAGTGGTAAGCCCCGTGCTCTGGATGTGTTCCAACACATCGCGGACACCTATGCGCTCCATGACACTTGGCGTACTCGTTATCCATCCATCTCCGAATTTACTTTTTACTCTGCTCCTCACTCAGTCTGGACTAGGCTGGATTACTGTTTTCTCTCGGCTAACATATACTTCTGGGCATCGGAGATCACGGTACTGCTGCGGACATTGTCTGATCATAGCCCTGTTCTTCTCAAATGCGGGTCCCATATAGCTGCAGTTCGGAATGCACCTGAAGACTCCATAGTGAGGCCCTCCGTGATCCAGTGTTCCATGGTGAAGTTCTTGCTTCTGTGACTGAATACTTTGAACTAAATACTGGATCGAGTGCGACACAAGCCACCCTCTGGCAAGCCTTCAAGGCCTTTATTCACGGACTATGTATCTCCAAACCCACTGGAATCCTTCATGACATTTATACTCAATTGCATCATATTGAGACTGACCTACGGGACATGGACGCAGCTGACGCTGCTGGCGGAGATTCTCGTTTACATCAACGATCTGCCTTATTGCCGGAGTTTCACGATCTTGCCGCTAGAGAGGTCACATACATGGGGAAGCAGGCCAGGGCCCGCCAGTGCCCATGGAGGGAGAGCACCCAGGTCGCACTCTTGCACGACTATTACGACCTAACCAACTGCACATCTACATTATGGAGCTGCGTTCGGACTCCGGTCTGTGAGTGCTGGGCAGAGAGGGAGTTTTTCCTGAATTCCAACTGTATTATACGCGCCTTAATGCTTCACGTGCACCCCCACTTCCCTTCTGAAGTCTCTGCGTGCCTTTCCAATGATCAGGGAAAGCCTCTGGCGGCAGGACAGTCATCAAGGGGACAAGTCAGGTCTCAAGCAGCAGGGAAGTCCTCTGGGGAACAAGGCAGGCCTCAAGCAGCAGGGTAAACCTCTGGGAAGCAAGGCAGACCTTCCTGTTGTAATGTCTGCAGGTTCAGGAGTGTACTGACAAGTGGCTTTGGAGGTCCAATATTTATACCTGGTGCCAGCCACTAAACTGGGGGGGTTTCCCAATATTACTCCCACATCTGGCTCTAGAAAGTTCTTCCCTTCTCCTGTCAAGATTTCAAGAAGTCTGGGGTGACAAAAGACTAGTGTCAGGTTCCCTTGTATGTGTTTGAGGCAAGCCTTTTGAAATGTAAGTGGGGCTGGGAAAAGCCCTGCCCCCAACCATCCTGGCAGGATGGCCCATATTGCCAACACCTAGCTCCCTATGTTTCAAAGTTTCGGAGGAATACACAAAGCTCAACAGCAGAACCACTCACAGCCATGTGACCCAGGACACTGGCATAAGGCACAAATAGTTAGGACAGGGAAACGCCAACTTTCTAAAAGTGGCGTTTTCAGAATTGGGACTTAAAAACGGACTTCACCATTAAAGATACGTTTTTAATTACAATCCATTTGAGTCTAAACATGACCCAAAAGTTAGCACTTATTAATTATAATAAAGTAGCCTAATGTTATCCAATGGAACAGTAGTGAAAGTTAATTTAGGTGTTTTTTTCTACCAGGACATGTGAAACGTAAGAACACAAGTCCTACTTTTTAAATACAATGCACCCTGTCCTATGGGCTTTTAGGGCCTACCTTAGAGGTGAGGTGTATTTATTTAAAAAAGGAATGTTTCGGCCAGGCAAACAGGTTATTTTGCTAGGTCGAAATGGCAGTTTTAAACTGCACTACAAGCTTCAGTGGCAGGCCTGAGACATGTTTTAAGGTGCTACTTAAGAGGATAGCACAATGTGTGCTGCAGGCCATTAGTAGCATTTAATTTACAGGCCCTGGATGCATGAAGTACTGCTTAAGCAGGGGCTTACAAGTAAATTAAAAGTGCCAATCAAGTGTAGGCAATTTTACCATGTTTTTGGGAGAGAGCTCGAGCACTTTAGTACTGATTAGCAGTGGTAAAGTACACAGAGTCCTAAAGTACACAAAACAAACTTAGCAAACAGGAGGAATGAAGGCAAAAGGTTTGGAGGACTACCACACCTAGGATGTTAGGTCTAACAGTTGCAGAGATAGATAGCTAAAAGAGAGGGTGGCATACATAGAGAAAGTTGCATAGCTAGGTAGGTAGGGTTGCATAGATATATAGGGTTGCAGAGATAGATAAACAGATGAATGGACAGACAGACACTGCTGACAGAGAGACAACAGGCTGAGTATCATCTGTGTAGGATACTAAAGACTTCCCAAAGATTTCACCACATCTGCCAGTGGCCTAACATAGATGTCAAAGAGGGTGGGCATTAGAGCCGAGCCTGGAGGGGCGCCGTGTTCTGAAGATCTTTGCGAAGATGAGAAAGGGGGTATTTCACTTGAAAAGAACAATCTCTTAAGAAAGAGGCAAACAAAGCCCAGGCATGCTTTGCACCCTGATCTCATGAAGTCGCTATAGCAGCACCTCGTGAGACACCATATCGAAAGTGGCACTTAAATCTAAAAAAATAAGTGCAGTCAGGCCACCATCATCCACAGCTAAACACAAAGCCTCAGTCACAGTAAGGAGAGCAGATTCCATAATGTAGGAGGGTCTAAACCCACGCTGAGAGAAGTCTAACAATTGGTTCTTCTCTAAAAAGGCCCTCAAAAGATTGTTCACATGTTTCTCCCCTACCTTCATCAGGAAAAGAAAAGAGAGGTTGGTTGATAATTTTCTGGCTGGGCTGGGTTAACCAAGAGTTTTTTCAAATGAGAGGAAAAACTTTAGCATGTTCCCACGAAGTGGATACCACCACCGTGGACAAAGAGAGATTGGCTAGCCTTAAAAATGTAGGCATAACAAACACCTGTATTTTAAATATCAGCTCAGGTTTAATCGGGTCATCGGAAGAGCCCGACTTAACTTAGCTCATCAGGGAGATGAAGGCGGTTTTATTCAGCAGGTCTAGCTCCCTCCCCTCATCCCCCTGTGGCATAATGCCCATCCTTAGTACGGGGACATCAGCGTCTGTACTACAAGTATTAGCAGAGAAATGCATATAAATATCATTAACCTTTTTTAAAAATTGGTCCACAAGTTTGTCCTCATTCTCGTTAGATGCCTCAGCCAACTGCGAGTTATCTGCCAGTGTAATCAGGCTGTGGACCATTGTGTAGACTTCTTTCGAGGGGTTGCTACCTTTTTTTATTTTATCAGCAAATAAATCAGTGCAGGCTTTTTAAATCATTTTGTAGTAGACTTTGATGGTTCTCATATAATTTTTGGGCTAAAGAGTCATATGATTTCCTCTAAATGTGTTGAAGCACTTTAGAGTACTTTTTTTGGCAATCAATTTTTCATTAAACCACAAAGCCAAAGGTCTCTTTTTTAGCTGGCCCTAACGTACAGGTATAAAGGCATCCAAATCTGAAGTCAACTAAATTTGTATCTTCTGCACAGATGCCTCAATATTCGAATCCAATTGATGAGTGTTAGCCTGAATATGGTTGCCAAATATCTTGATGTCAAGTTTGTGCTATTGCCTTCCAGTAACAAGACTGGCAGCAACGATACCCGGGGCACTTGGAATGTTCAGAACAATAGGAACCAAGAAGTGATATGACCACACCACCAGAATATGGGTGGATACTCTGAGTTGGGTAAATTGGAAAAAACGGGGTCCAAAAGATGCCACGCAACATGCGTGTGGTCTGTCACTAGTTGTATCAGTTGAATGGCATCCAAGTCATTGGTAAGATTGTGTACGTAGCTACCATCAGTGTGCTCAAAGTGCAAGTTAAGATCGCCTATAATATTAAAATTGGCCAATTTCAACACCAGAGGAGACATATAATCTACTAGAGTCTCAATAAAAATGTTTCACTGGTCCCTGGGGTCTATAAATCAAAAGGCCCAATAAGGAAAAATTGTTATTCAAATGAACCTGGAACAGTGCTCTTTGCAATCCTGTATATTATAAGAGACCAGACTAAACACAAAAGAATTGCTATACATAATTGCAATATCACCCCCCCACTGCAAGATCTGTTGCGCCTTTCTATGCAATAGCAAGAATGAAGAGCTAATACATTGCTCAGCATGAGTCAACTGGCTGAGCCAAGTGTACGTAAGGAGCAAATTATTTGGTGACTGTTCCATGATAAAGTTCAAAATTTCTGCATGATGGCACACCAGCGAACGGCTATAAATGCTAAACATCTTAATGTCATATAATCCTTACCCCCCTCCGGAGGCCATCTAGCAAGGCTGGTGGGTCTGGCATGCTTAATAGAAAAACCATAGTGTTTACAAATAACACCCACCTCCCCCAGATCAAAAGAGTAATTACACTCACTGCGCAATCACTGCGGCACAACATCAACTGGGAGGCAGAGTAAACAACACTCTGCCTATTCAAAGGATTAGGGTTTCTGGCCCCTGGCATGGTCCAGGCTCGTACGGGCGCAGGCGGGCTTGCCTTTGGTGCACCCACTGCACATATTTGCTCTGTGTCTGCTCATCGGCCCCCTTTTCATAGTTAGTAGCACACTTGAGTTCAGTCATAAGCCGCCCCACTAGACCGCTAACTTCCCAGTAAAACCGGTCTAGCCAAAATGGACGATGGAAAGCGTGCTCCTCACGGAGAAAGCACTCCACAAAGACCGTCACGGCCCAACCACTCCTTCCCAAGCCCCCAACAAACAGATTCAAAGGCAGTTAAAAGCACTCAAGAATATAATGTCGCAAAAAATAAAACAAGGCTAAAATAGTTCTTTAAAAAAGATCACAAGGTGACCAGGTTAATGGCGTGGCATCAGCCACCTCTTACTCTCTCAGAATGATCAAGAAAATTCTGCCGGCTGAGTCAGCGGACAATTGTTACAGCTCTTATCTTATCAAGGCTGGACTATTATAATGGTCTTTACCTAAACATACAAGAACGTTTTTTGAATAAACTTCAACTGTTGCAAAACGCGGCAGCTAGACTGCTTACCGCCACATCTAAATTTGCTTTAATCTCCAAGGAAATCAAAAGACTTCACTGGTTACCAATCAGAAAACGGGTGCGTTTTAAATCCTTATGCACTGTTTTCAAGGCCCTACAAGGAACAGGACCGGACTATCTGAAACGGCAATTTCAGTGGTATATGCCCAAAAGAACCCTTCGCTCCCTAGGAGCTAAATTGGTAACAGGACCCCCACTAAAAAAGCCACATGGGGAGGGAGAAGCTTTATCATTTGTGCTGCAAAGGCCTGGAATGACCTTCCCTTCCATCTGAGAATTGCCACTGACCTCTTGGCATTCATGAAAGGACTAAAAACCTGGCTTATTAACGTGTAACATTTCCATAACGTTCATTGCTCAGAGGATAGTAGCTAGAGCCAGGACACTCTTGAGTAACGGCTGCGCCTTAGAAATGCATATAACATAACATAACAAGTAGTAGTAGTGCGCATCCGCGCATCGGCCGCCTTTTCATGAATATGTGATGTTACAACGCGATCAAAATGATCTCGGTATGTAACATCGCAGTTTTTACAACGCAAGTCGTTACAACGACTTGCGCTGGAGGGCGCTGGACTTAGGAGTAGTAAGATTTACTATTCCAACACCAGTCTACGTACAGTAGGGAAGGTGTTGGAATAGTAAATCTTACTATTCCTTAGGTTATAGCGCCCTCCAGTGCAAGTCGATGTAACGCTTGCGTTGTAATGGCAGCGTTCTAAATGCATCACGGTGTAATCACCGCGATGTAAAGGATGTTTCCCCCTTTTCATAGTTAGTAGGGCTCTTGAGTTCAGACATAAAGCGGCCTACTAAACTGCTAACTCCCCAGTAAAATTGACTAGCCAAAATGGCCAACATGAAGCGTGCTCCTTACGGAGAAAAGCAATCTGCAAACACTGTCACGGCCCAACCCAACCACACCTTCCCCAGCCCCCAACAATAAGATTCAGGGCAGTTAAACGCACTCAAGTGCACAGTGTCGCAAAAAGTAAAACAATGCTATTGGCTTGCCAATGCTCGTTATACTTTCTTTTCTCTCAGTGTGTAGAGCAGTTAGGTTTGAGGCTGAGGGAACATGCTGCCAGATAAGTTCAGCCTCTTCCAGGCTTCGTTTAAATCTTTAAGAGTACCTCAGTGCCAACTTTTTTTTGTTTTCTGTTTTAATAATTTCATGGACGCTAATTCATCCATAATATCCTTCATGGTTTCATTGCAGTGGGCTGTCATGGGGGGTCACTTAGAACTCCTTGGTTTGTGGTTGTACATTAGACAATATGCTCAACGCGAGATGTTTTGTGAGCCACAGCTTGGGTCTTTCCATCTGGCCATTCGTAAGTACTTTATTAGTGGTTATGGTGAAGGTTAGGGTATGACTAGTCTGCATGTATTTGGGACTTTCTATCTACAGGATATCTTTCCCAGTAGGATTTTCAGGCTATAATCAGAGGCGTGAATCATGAGGGAACCTTTTTTAAATTATGAAGTTAGTCACTTCTGCCATGACTGAGGGTGAAGGGGATATGAACAATTATTGCCCAAAAGGGAGATCTGTAGGGCAGTCAATGAACAGTACTTTGTTGAAAAGTTGTGATCAGTGAGACAGTTTTTTATAGAAGATCGGATCCATTTTCTGACAGCCTCTCCCCATACAATATTATAAGTCAATGTTTCAGGGTTTCATTACACATGTATATTTCATGCGCTGCTCATACATGCCTCAAGAAGGGCATGGGAGTAGTCAAAGATGCTTCATTCCGCCACCCCTAGGCAATTTGAGCAGTTGGGGTAGTAGATTCACTGGGCATGTAAGAGGGTGGGTGGTTTTTGGGAAGGCACATAGGGGAAGGCATCCTTTTTCTGCATTTCCTTGTGCACGTGAAGGTCGCTAGTTTGAGCTCACTCTCTCATCTAGGACAGTTTGATGGTTGAGTTATTGGTAGTATTTTGGGAAATCATCCTGGGAGTGGAATGATAGGCCTCGTTGATGGACAGTTTGGGGCAAGGCTTTTTATGTTGGATTTTTCTTTACTGCACGGCTGATGGGTCAGCGGAGGGTTGTATTGTTAGACAGTGAAGGATTTAGGTTATTTTGGGCAGAGTTATTGTTCATTTTCAGGGACACAGGAGTGTTGGCTCAGTTCTTGGATGGATGATCAGGAAGGAGTGTGGGGGGCGATGGGAGCCGATATGTACGCTAATGCATGACAGGAGGCAAGGATGAGTCAGACATATACTTAAGGTGTGGAAGGTGGTTTATGGACAGCCAAAAGGACAGTATTTAGAAAGAGGCGGAAGTTAAAGACAGTTTACAGCCATTAGGTTTAGAGGGAGAGGAATGTTAAGAGTGTTGGGAGACCAGTTGTTTTGTTAATCTCTATTTATAAGGCCAGTGTTGAAGGCTGTAAGGTGTGAGGCAAGGTTTTAGATTTATCTAGCTGAAGTATGTATTCTAGAGTGATGGTCACGAGGCCAAACTCTTTTTACGTATATATGTTTGCATGCACTGTTTATATTTGATTGTTATCCCACGAGCGTGGCTGAACAGCTGCTACGAGCTTCCTAGCAACGTAGGTCAGTTGCATTCAGGACTCACGGCAGCTGGACGGTCCCGGTCGTGATGGCATCTACATTTGGAAAAACACCTTGGTTCTTTATTCCGTGTCCTGGCATCCTCATTTTATCTGGCGATGAGCAGGATGCAATTTTGCTCGCACCCACCGCTGAGGATCTATTTTTGCCACAGACGAAGACACACTTTCAGCCTGCCGCAAGTCAGGAAAGGGGGGGCCGCTCGGCCCCCCCGCACGTATGGCGGGGCGCCGGCCCCCCTCCTCCCCCCTGCACTCTCGGTGGTGGGGCGTGCCGCTCCGCCGCGTCTTGATGACGCGGCGGGCGCGCCCCACCGCCGATTGGTGCTGGCTCCTGCTTTGACCCGGAAGCAATTTAATTGCTTCCGGGGCAAAGGAGTGGAGCCAGAGGGGGCGGACCAGTTGGAACTGGTCTGCCACAGAGGGGTTAAAAGGCCGGGGGAGCGCGGGAGGCGCCCTCTTGTTCCCGCGCTCCCCAGGCTTGCACCCGCGCCTCGCAAAGGCGCCGAATAATCTTTTGTTTTCCCCTCTACAGGCCAGCAGCGAGGGGGATCGCATTTCGAGCGGCAGAGGCGTGCGTGGTCGCGGAGCGACGCAGTGGGGCAGGAGAATACTGGAGATTGCAGGGAGAGGAAGTGGTCCGTCGGCTAGGCGAGGAGCGGATCGTGCTCCCTGCTGACCCGCCCGCACAGAGTCTGAGTATACGAGGAGGGGCTGAAAAGACACAGCCGGTAACAGGGGGCGAAGCAGGGAAGGCAGGGGCAGCACATGGATGGGAGACCACAGAGGCTGATAGGAATTTTTTAATGAATAATTGCAGGTAGCAATATTGTGCTAATTAGTAGCTGGATTGTGGGAATTTTTTGAGGAGGAGGCAAGGGTTCCAGGGCCATAACTTCGGTGTTGCGAATTAAAAAAAAAAAAAAAAAAAAAAATTATAATAATGTGGGGGTGGTGTTTGGCAGGGGACGTGAGGGGTGGTGGCACTGTTTTGGGGAGTACAAGGTATTTAACGGAGGTGTGGTGGTCCCGGTTGCACACAAAAGAAGGGCCTTGTTTGAAAGTGATGACAGTGCTATACCCTAACTAATTTTTACCGTAGGACCTCGGTAGTGCGACTGAACCAAAGGAGCGGCGCGCGGGGACAACGCGATTCGGGGACACAGGCAGGCCTGCATTTCACTGCTTCTGTTGGGCCGCCGGGCTAGAGTACGCTCGCCCAACACACCCAGGTTAGCTGGTGTGTGGCGGTCACAGTTGCGTGGTGCTTACGGCCAGTCTGTGTGCCTCCAACTCGAGCAGGTAAACACCAGATAGGTGATAGTGGGCACTGAGACACAGCGGGGCTTTCAGTGTAGGGGGTAAGTGCAGGTGGTATACCTGTCGCGGGGATGGCTAGTGGTCGTGGGGCTAGGCGCTCCCGCATGGAGCATATGCTGGAGGGCATGATGCGCAAGATGACAGCTATGGACAGGAGATGGGGGAGGGTTGACCAGATAGGCAAGAGCGTGGCAGAGCTCAGGCAAAGGTTCGACGAACAGGTTGGGCCATCCGGGAGACCCAAGCGAATCATTGTGCCCCCGCAGCCAAGGGGGATTTGGATGCGTTGCCCAAGCGGGTCAGGCCCAAGAAGGGTAGCGGTCGGGTCCCCAAGCCACACGAGGAGGGGGGCCTTCTGGGGTGGTCCCTGAGAAAGTGCTCGGACCGCCGGTAACTCCTGTGCCCGCTCCCATAATCCCGGCAGATCTACCGGTGACACCGGCTCCGGCCTCTCCGGCGCCAGTACCAAACATAGTGCCTCAGGTGGTCCCCGCGGTAGTCCCGGTGGTACCCGCGCCGATTCCGGTACCCGGCTCGGGATCCCCCATGCCAGTTACAGCACCCCCAGTGGTGGGTCGGGTACCGCCAGAGCTGGCAGCGCAGATAGCGGCGGTACTACCTTGGCTAGGGATAGGTGGAATGTTACCTCCTTCAGTGGGTGCCAGGGAGGTGGGAGAGGACCCCTCAGCGGAGGCTCAGAAAATGGTGGCAAAGATCTTGATTGCACAGGGTGGAGGGGGGGCCAAGTGCGCCCGTTACTCCACAAGCAACAGGTTCGGGCAGCGACGCTGGAAGGGACAAGATTGGTGAACCAACGCGACCCACAGAAAGTGGTAAGGAGGTGGCATTACCGGTGCTGGGGGAAGGGACAATACCCTCCAGGAGGGAAAATCTGGCTCAACATGTGACACAAGAAGTGAAGGATTTGATCTGGGCGGGAAAATATGTCAATATGTTTTCCTTACTAGTCGATAACAGGGAAATGGAGTATGCTAGGAAACAGAAAGACTGGATGTTGCCTAGTGAATGGCGGTTTGAAATGGCGAGATTCAGGGTGGAGGAGACATTGATCAACTGGATTAGAGCCTTTTCTGTGTTTATGGCAATTACAGCCGAGCGCTTCCCGAATTTGCAGGCCGAAATGGCTTGTTACCAGAGTAGGATCACAACTTTCAGCGAGAGATATGGAGGGGACGGGTGGAAGGAGTACGACACTACTTTCAGGAAGGCTAAGGAGTTTGATCACGCATTATCATGGGATAGAGTGGATTCAATTTCATGGTATGGCCAGTTTACGGCGGGGGGTGCGGGGCCAAGCTGGAGCAAAAGCCACCACTCCAATCACCAGCAGCCCTTTCGGTCACCCCAGGGGGGTGGCACAGCCACTAAGACGGGGAGCAATGGTGGGCGAAAAGGGGTGTGCTGGGATTTTAACAAGCGTACATGCACCAGGACACAGGGCACTTGCAAGTTCAGGCACGCATGTTCCATATGTAACCATCCTTCCCACCCAGAAACAGTCTGCCGCAATAAAGGTAATGCCTCGGGAACCAGGGGAAGGAAAAAGCAGGAGTAGGGGAGGAGGCCGTTTGGTAGCTCATTCCCCCATTGACATTCTGGCTATGACTCCTTGGCTGAACAGGTACCCCGACCATGCCTCGGCGGCGATGTTACAGGAAGGTTTTGGTCAGGGCTTTAGGATCCCAGCGGTGGGATATACCGGAACGCCGGAATGTAGGAATCAACTTTCAGTGAAGCACAACCCAGATGTGGTGGCGTCAAAAATAGCTAAAGAGCTGCGCCTGGGCAGGATAGCGGGGCCGTTTAATGACATCCCTGTACCGAATTTTGTTTGCTCGCCCCTCGGCGTGGTCCCCAAAAAGGAGGAAGGCGAGTACAGGCTCATTCATAACCTATCGGCACCCAGGGGCGCATCATTAAACGACGCCATAAATGAAGACATTTGTAGTGTTAAGTATGCGTCTTTTGACCAAGCGGTGGAGATGTTGAGGGCTCTCGGACCGGGAGCCTTGATGGCCAAGTCGGACATAGAATCGGCTTTTCGGCTACTGCCAGTGCATCCCCTAGATCAGCATCTGCTAGGTTTCTCTTTTCAGAACAAATTCTATATGGATATGTGCATGCCCATGGGTTGTTCGGTTTCATGCGCCTACTTTGAGAAATTTAGTTCATTTTTGGAATGGGCTTTTAGGCAAACGTCAGGGCATCGCCATGTCATGCATTACCTGGATGATTTCCTCTTTCTGGGGTCGGCGGGTTCACCTGAGTGTGGGTGGGCATTGCAGGAATTTTGCGTGCTCATGCGGGCTTTTGGGGTCCCGCTGGCACCCGGAAAGACGGTGGGCCCGGCAACCACATTGGAATTCTTGGGCATAGAATTGGACTCGGTGGAGGGCTGTTTCAGGTTGCCTAAAGACAAAATCACGAAATTTAGGGCAGCTCTCCAGCAAGGTTTGGTCAAAGATAGAGTGACGCTCCAGCAGCTACAACAGATTGTGGGACAGCTGAATTTCGCATTAAGAGTCATACCCATGGCACGCCCCTTCTCCCGCTCAATCTCGCAGGCCATGACGGGCCTGCGGGAGAAACACCATCACACTAGGTTACTGGCTGAGGTCCGCCAGGACATGCGCATTTGGATCGCATTTCTGGAGGGCTTCAACAGCAGAGTGGTGTGGTGCGGTCCCCTACTACGTCTGCAGAATTAGGTCTATGGACGGATGCTGCAGGCAGTGTTGGTTTTGGTGCCATACTGGGAAACAAGTGGGTGGCCCAACGGTGGCCGGTTTGGTGGCAGGCGAGCGGCCTGACAGCTAATATCGGTTTCTTGGAGCTATTTCCAATATGGGTGGCATTAACAGTTTGGCCTGATCAGTTGTGTAATCGATCTGTAATCTTCTGGTCAGATAACATGACGGTAGTCGAATGTATCAACCAGCAGGCGGCACGATGTAAGTTTATACTCCGCCTACTTAAGGAGATTGTGTTGGTTTGCATGAAACTCAATGTACAGTTTAGGGCCAAACATGTCCCAGGGGTGTTGAATAATGCAGCCGATGCACTCTCTCGCTTCAAGATGCAGGTATTCAGGGAACATCTACCATCCGCAGAGGCGAAGCCTGCACACTTCCCAGCAACACTCTGGCAAATTGGTGCCCCCAGCTACAGAACCTCGTGGCAGCTAGCCTAGCGCCCAGGACCAGGACAGCTTACGAAGGGGCGTTTTTGTCTTATTGCTCCTTTTTGGGACGGGACTGGGCAGAGAAATGGGAGCATGAGGAGAGTTTCGCTATGTACCTAGATGCATTACATAAGGAGGGGCGCTCAGCGGCGACAGCTAGCAGACACAGGGCGGCCGTGTCTTTCATGGCACAACTCAGGGGGGCCAGAGATCCCACGAATAGTTTCGTCGTGCGGAAGGCACTAAAGGGGTGGCGGCGCCTGCAAGCAACCACCGCAGATTCCAGGCAACCGATAGGTTTAGACCGGCTGGCATCGTTATTGAACGCCTTGTCGGACACCTGCAGTTCGGATGGGGAAGTACTCTTGTTCAGAGCCGCCTTTACTTTGGCCTTCTATGGGGCTTTCCGGGTGGGAGAACTGGTGGCTAGCAGCAAGCAGGACATGCTGGGGGGTATTCGACTGGAACACACCAAAATATTGGGTGAGGTGCTGTTGATTACCATACGTAAATCAAAAACGGACCAGGAGGCCCGGGGGGACGGGCTGGTACTCCATCGGGCACGGGATAATCCTTGCTGCCCAGTGTTCCACGTAGAAGCCTTGATCAAACGGCGAGCGGGCGCGAAGGAGGGAGCATTGTTAATGCATGCAGACGGTACCCCACTGACCAGATTCCAATTCCAACGAGTACTGTCAATGGCAATGGACAGGGCCGGTTTCAATCCAAAGGATTTTGGGACGCATTCCTTTAGGATAGGTGCGGCCACCGAGGCGACTGCTAGAGGATTGCATGCGAGCAGCGTAAAAAGGATTGGGAGATGGTCTTCCAACTGTTACAAACGTTATGTGCGGATGCACATGCTCTGAGGTGACAAGTAAGTTACGCTGACGCCTGTCTTGTTGTTTGCTTCTATTTCAGTTTCTCGAGCCTGTCACGCAGGGCGGAAACTGTTGCCGGGTCACCAACTGCAAGTACCTTCAGCTCGGCGGTCACAGGAATGGAAGAAGGAGACGAAAGTGGTATGGGTGGTTGGTCACTCATTTGTAAGGCGCGTTAAATCTGTTTTCTTTTCAGGTAGCTATAAACAGAGGGCGGAACAAGGAGGTTTCGAAGTTTCCTTTCATGGTAGGGGGGCCTATGCCTCAGTCAGTTTAGGGGTTCTTTACGGAGTTGCTCAAAAACACACCCCGCCGCCTGCAGTAGTTATCCTACACCTGGGGGCAACGATCTGGTGAAATTGGGCAGGAGGGTCCTGATGGAGGAGATAATATCGGAAGTAAACTGGCTAGCTAAAACATGCCAAGGCTGCACCATAGTGTGGTCTCAGATGATTCCCAGGCTCAAATGGAGGGGGGGGGACTCGGTCAGGGCGTTGAATCACTCGGTAAAGAGGATCAACAACAAGATAGAGAAATTATTTCGGTCACCTCAACTACAGAATTTACCACATGGGTGTATCTGGGGGGAACAGTTCTTCTTGCAAGACGGGGTCCATCTGACTGGGGCAGGTAACCAACTTTTTCTGGAGAACATTTTGGCAGGGCTGGGAGGTTCTAAGTAGGCATGACCTTTCGGAAGAGGAGGTAAAGGGGGGGCCAGATAGTCGGTCAACTATGCTGGCCTGTGGCGGTAAGGTCATGATCGGTGAGCAGTCAATTCAAGGTCCTTAGGGGGCGTCACCATTCTGGAATGGGGTCGCCCAGGGGGAGGGGCGAGTGGTCTCTCCCAGAACTCCAGGGGCGGTACATCCGCTTGGTTGGATGGGTGCGGGGAGGGGGAGTCACGCTTTCTCTGGGCTGGTTAGCCACCCCGCACGTGCACGATGACGTCATTAAACGGCGCAGAGTGCAAGGGCCCCCCTTTGGGTAATGGAGTTCATGGAGCGTACGGGGGTAACCGGGAGGGGGAAGTACCCTCTCGGTAAACGGGCCCTCTGCGCATGCGCACTCATACGTGAGGGCGTAGCTGGTTAATAAGGATTTGACACCGGTTAGCGACCTTGCCGTAGGCCCAAAACTAGGATATGCAGAAAAGTAATAAGGATGTTAGATTCGGTTAGGAAACACGCTGTATTAGACATTTGTTAAGGTTAGCCATTGATACCTGTCTACATTGATTGTACCTAATGTCTAATTTTCTGCATATAAATGCTTGTGTAGATATTGTTTATTTCAAATTTTAATTTGTTTTCATGTTTTTAATAAATACGGCCGGGGGGTCGCGAGACCCCCCGCCTTCCAAAGAAAACTCCTCTCATGTCCAATTGCTTTAATTGTTTTAACGGTGGTAATGCGCAGGACAGGGAGGGGGATTGGCGGTAGTCCCTGACCATAAGGAAAGGGGGGGCCGCTCGGCCCCCCGCACGTATGGCAGGGCGCCGGCCCCCATCCTCCCCCCTGCACTCTCGGTGGTGGGGCGTGCCGCTCCGCCGCGTCTTGATGACGCGGCGGGCGCGCCCACCGCCGATTGGTGCTGGCTCCTGCTTTGACCCGGAAGCAATTTAATTGCTTCCGGGGCAAAGGAGTGGAGCCAGAGGGGGCGGACCAGTTGGAACTGGTCTGCCACAGAGGGGTTAAAAGGCCGGGGAGCGCGGGAGGCGCCCTCTTGTTCCCGCGCTCCCCAGGCTTGCACCCGCGCCTCGCAAAGGCGCCGAATAATCTTTCCCACCCACCAGCCCCTGAAGCAGATTTTTGCGTTTGTATGTTGATTGTATCATTTTAGGTCGTTTTTCACTGTTAGTTTGTGAGTTGGTGTAGGTTTTCCTTAGGCCTTTTTCCCGTTTACAGGCTCAAGTATCAAGCTATGGTTGCACAGTAAGGTTTTGTGTAAACTTTGTCCTTAGGCCTTTTTCCCGTTTGCAGGTAACATAATTGTCGTATTTATTGATTGTCCTTGGTCAGGCGGTAAGGTCATGATCGGTGAGCAGTCAATTCAAGGTCCTTAGGGGGCGTCACCATTCTGGAATGGGGTCGCCCAGGGGAGGGGCGAGTGGTCTCTCCCAGAACTCCAGGGGCGGTACATCCGCTTGGTTGGATGGGTGCGGGGGAGGGGAGTCACGCTTTCTCTGGGCTGGTTAGCCACCCCGCACGTGCACGATGACGTCATTAAACGGCGCAGAGTGCAAGGGCCCTCCCTTTTGGGTAATGGAGTTCATGGAGCGTACGGGGGTAACCGGGAGGGGGGAAGTACCCTCTCGGTAAACGGGCCCTCTGCGCATGCGCACTCATACGTGAGGGCGTAGCTGGTTAATAAGGATTTGACACCGGTTAGCGACCTTGCCGTAGGCCCAAAACTAGGATATGCAGAAAAGTAATAAGGATGTTAGATTCGGTTAGGAAACACGCTGTATTAGACATTTGTTAAGGTTAGCCATTGATACCTGTCTACATTGATTGTACCTAATGTCTAATTTTCTGCATATAAATGCTTGTGTAGATATTGTTTATTTCAAATTTTAATTTGTTTTCATGTTTTTAATAAATACGGCCGGGGGTCGCGAGACCCCCCGCCTTCCAAAGAAAACTCCTCTCATGTCCAATTGCTTTAATTGTTTTAACGGTGGTAATGCGCAGGACAGGGAGGGGGATTGGCGGTAGTCCCTGACCATACGTTGCTGTGCCTTCCCCCAACACCAAGCCCCATTGCCGTGCATTTCCCTTGCGTCTTTTTCCCACTTGGCACTAGTCTCACTGGCCTGCAGTTTCCAGAGGGAATTTAAGGTACTGTTTTGTTACCTACCGTACCTTTGCTTAGAAGTGTTCGAGCTGACGCACTCGAACACAACTCTTGCACGTGTTCACGCACGTTGCCATATCAACCTGCAACGCTGTGGTTGTTCAAAATGTATTCCTGCTGCTCACAGGGGGGGGGGGGCAGAACGGAAGGATTTATTAACGGCACAGCACCGGTAAGAACAGCACATCAAGTATTAAAGGGACAGCACCAATTTGCTCAATAGATTTTCTGCACTTCTGATATGTTTTTATAAATACATTCTACTTAACTTCATAGTGAGTTTTATCACAGACTTTACCAAAAGGAAAGTTTTACTTTGTACTTTTCTACCTTCAATGTTAATGCACAGGTTATCACAGTGAGCTCCCAGCACGAATTCTCAGCATAGGAAGTTTCACTAATTAACTTCAACACTTAGTTTTATGGCTTCCACACAGCAATTTCAGCAGCCCCTCCATTTCTACAAACTCCTGGCAAACCTCCTAATAAATGGCGTCAGTGGTTAAGAGGAATTGAAAACCATCTCATTGCAATTGGCGAAATGAAATTTCCTCCAGCACGCAAAGTAGCCATTTTGTACAGTTGCATTGGAATAGCCGCACAACAAGTGTTTGACAATCTTCCTCATTTCCCAGCAAAAGGTGGTTCAGGTGATGACTGGGATGTCTATAAGGAAGCTTTGGCATGCATGGTGAAACAATATTCTGAAGAACCTAGTATTGTACTTGAGCGCCACAATTTTTCTATATGCAAGCACAGCGCTGATGAGGGTGTGGAGGAATACATTGCAGAATTAAGAATCTTAGCTGCAATGTGTGATTTTGGTGCAACTACAGACGTGCATTAGAGATCAATTTATTTTCTCTTCTTTTTCTAAACGAATTCAGGAAAGATTGCTCGGCTGCAGAAACCCTAGCTTACTAGAAACGATTGATATTGCGAAAGGCATAGAACGTGGCAATGATTTCTTCTAAGGGGCTACAAATAAACCAAGCATCTCATGGCATACACATGGTCAATGACAACTCTCTGTGTACAGTGAACATTGGTAACAAACTTTCAGGAAGCCTCTAATGTGTTTCAGGTGTGGTTCGAGAAGTGACGTTGGCAATTCTCCTAATTGTCCGGCTGTTGGTAAAAGGTGCATGTTCTGCAAAAAAGTGGGCCGTTTTCAGGCGGTATGCAGAGGAGGCAAGAGATTCACAAAAGTTAACAGTGTTGAGATTACTGAGGATATAGACAACTGTTCTGAAAAACTGAACAATGTTATTTTGACCATCAAATGTAATTCTGTTGATGTATGTAAAGTCAAAGGTCCTTGGTGTGACATGATTATTGGTATTGTTCCCATTCAGGCCATGGCTGACTTGGGTTCTCCGATCACTATTTTATCAGATGTCACCTTTTAGGAAAATTGGAATGTTATGTTATGTTATAGGAGTTTATAACGCGCGCAGCTACTCAAAAGAGTGTCCCGGCGCGAGCCCAAAAGAGGAAAAAGCAGAGGAGAAAGGAACCAGCAAGAAAGGAGAGAACGTTAATTGAAGAGAAATGTTTTGAGTCTCTTTCTACATTTTTGGGGATCCTGAAGGCTGCGTAAGTCAAATGGAAGTGTGTTCCAGGTCGCCGCCGCCGTATAGGCCAGGGAACTGCCACCTGTCCTTTTAAGGCGGAATCTGGGGGTGCACGCCCTCAGCGTATTGGAAGAGCACAGTTGCCTGGTGGGGGCATGGAACTGAAAGCGCTTCCTAAGGTACACCGGATCAAGCCCATAGAGAGCAGCATGTGCCATTACCAGGGACTTGAATTTAACCCATGCTTTCATAGGTAGCCAGTGCAGGTTACGAAGGTGCTGCCTGATGCTGATCCGCTTGGGGAGGTTGAAGAGAATTCTAGCCGCAGTGTTTTGGACAACCTGCAATTTATCTAGTAGGTAGCCGGGCAAACCGGCGTACAGCGCATTAGCATAATCAAAAGGAGCGGTGATGAGCGCTCTGGTGACCGGTTTTTTTCCGATAAGGGCAGTAGAGGCAGACATTATTTTGTGATTTCAGTATGCCGAAGCACATTCCTGTCAGTTTATTGACCTGAGTACTGAAACTTAGCTTTTCGTCGAACCAAATCCCTGGCCATCATGCCTAAAATATGCCGTGCCCGCACTGGAGGCAGATCCTTCGGCTTTTTAGGCGCAAAATTGTGGAACAGCCTCCCTGAGTCTCTGAGACTAACCACAGACCTACTCTCCTTCAGGAAGAACCTAAAAACCTGGCTTTTTGATAACTGATGGGGCTTTTACGCACGTCTTCCTCTCGCTGTTACGCGCCAGGACACTCTAGTCTGAGTAGCTGCGCGCTTTATTAAATACATTATTTCATTTCATTTCATTTCATAGGTTCTTGACCGGATGACCCCATGGGGTAGGCCTGTGAGACTCATCAGGCTAGAAAGCATGCCAGTACTGAGGAGGAAAATTGCTGAAGAATAAAATCTCGGTTTTATCCTCATTGCATTTAAGCTGGGCAGCGGTGAGCCAATCAAACACTGCTGTAAGACATGTTTTGACATGGGAAGAGGACGACTCATGTTTTTTCCAGGTGAAAAGAAGCTAAGTGTCGTCAGCATGCGCGATGACTTTAGCGCCCAAGTCTTCTGCCATCCCGATGAGGGGTGACATGTAGACGTTGAACAGCAGGGGGCTCAGGACTGACTCCTGGGGTCAGTAGTTTCTGGGTATTTAATGCCAAGGGGGGGATCCAGACTTGCTGAGTTCTACCCTCCAGGAAAGAATTCAGCCACTTCTTGGCAGAGCCTGTGATGCCAGGCTCCTGAAGGCGGGCCAGGAGCAGAGCATGAAGCACAGTGTCAAAAGCGGCTGACAGGTCCAAAAGGACCAGAGCTGCCCTGCCCCCAGCATCTAACGTTTCATGTATGGCCTCTGAGATTTCCACCAGTGCCAATTCCGTACAGTAGGAGGCTCTGAAACCGGATTGGGCTGGGTGAAGGAGGCCATGCTGGTCCACAAAAGCAGTCAGTTTATTGACCACTTTCTCACAGACCTTAGCCACAGCAGGAAGCAAAGAGATAGGACGATAACAGGCAGGGAGATTGGGATCCAAAGACGCCTTTTTTAGGAGGGGAATAATCATTGCTTGCTTCCAGGGTGGGGGGACGGTGGCCAATGCTAGAGAAGCATTAATCAACGAATTCATGCAAGGATTAATCACCACCGCTGTACTGACCAAGAGTTTGGCTGGACAAAGGCCATTGGGGGAACCGTATTTGAGGGTAGAAAGAGCGGCCAATGAATCTGCCAACGAGATGGGTTCAAAGGTAGTAAATTTGACTTCGGTGGGGGGGGTGCTAGTTGGCGGGGTGTCGCATCTGCCGACCGACTGTTCCAGTCACCAAAGTGGGATTGCAGTGCCCGGACCTTGTTAATAAAAAAATTGGAGAGTTCTTCACACCATGAAAGAGACGGGGTACGGTTATTAGTCACTGCTTTAGGTGTTACAAAACTTTGCACAATATTAAAAGTTTCTTTGGCATTATTGCCGGATAGGGCAATGCGTTCAGCGTAGTAGACGCGTTTAGCTTGCGCAATGGCGGCATAGTAGGATTTTTGGGCCATTTTGAGGGAGGCTTTAGCCACAGTGCAATAATCTTGTCTCCATTTCCGTTCCAACCTTTTACATTGCTGTTTCTGGATTTTTAAGGAGATAGAGAACCAAGGCTTAGAAAGGGCACTGTTAGAGCGTCTAGGCCGTGATTCAGGGGTAAGGCGCACCACCGCCTTCTCAATCCAGTTATTAAAATTCCTCAGTGCGGTATTCAGGTCAACAGCTAACTCAGGCTGAGATTCATCTGGAACGCGGCTGAGGGCCACAGTATCAATTCTATGGGTAGCATTACCCTGACAATCTCCGAGAGGCTGAGCCGGCCGAGATTTGTTAGGAGTTTGCCACGAGAAGTGAATCAGATAATGGTCTGACCACGTTACCGGTAAAGGGGCAGCCACCGAGAGTGGAATGCTGGAACAAATTACGTCCAGTATGTGGCCACCGCAATGTGTGGGGGAGGTTACATATTGTTGAAGTTGGGCAGACTGCAGCGAATTAAGAAAATCACGAGCGTCCCCCACCCCAGCATTATCAACGTGGATGTTAAAATCTCCAAGGAGCATAAAGTGAGAGTAGCGGGGTGCTCTAGGCGTGATCCAGTCATTGAGGGAATTTAGAAAATGGCCAATGGGTCCAGGGGGTCTGTATAACAGAATACCCCCCAGAGAGTATTGAGGGGAGACTTTGACACAAAAATCAAGGGCTTCAATGTCCGGCATTTCCTCAAGTTCATTGTACTGACACTCCCATTCTTCCCTCACCACCACAGCTACCCCACCCCCCCGCCCAGATTTACGATCTACTCTGATGATTTTAAACCCTTCAGGTATGGCCATCTCAATCGCAGCATATGTTTAAAGAACAATGGTTCAGGGGTGGCCTCAAAGGGCCAAAGCGAAAAAGGTGACCCGGAGCGGGGCACTGTTGTTTGAATGAAGTTAATTTTCAGAACGAAAATGGTGACCCAGAAGGGGGCACTACTTATTACATGTATGAGATTTAAATTCAGTCAGGAGCAGAAAAAGATTTACAAAGGGTCAATGTCAGAAAATGACGGACATTTATTTGTCAAATATGCTTAGTATTCAGGTGCTCACACATTAAGTGAAAGAAAGCGTGACGTGAGTAGTGATAGTGAGTTTTAAAAAAGACATCGCATTGACAACAATATAGTTGAACTCCACAAATAATTTATACACAGTGAGTGAAGTTCATGTTGTAGAGTGGTCGACGACGTTTCGAACCCAATTAGTGGGGTTCATCTTCAGGACATAGGTGAGCTAGTTAATGGCGAAAAAGGATCTGTTAATTCCACAGATACCCTCGGGTAGACTGATGGTAGTTCAATTTATGCGATTAGTGATGCAATCTGCAAGAAGCTGTACTGCTGGGCGGTGCAGAGATACGCGATGGCAGTGTTAATTTTGTTAATCCTGGCGAGAGGGCAATGAATGGGGGCCTGAAGCCATGAAACCAGTAGCATCCTCCTGCTGCCATGTCTAGCTGTGAATGCAGATCCTTTTTCGCCATTAACTAGCTCACCTATGTCCTAAAGATGAACCCCACTAATTGGGTTCGAAACGTCGTCGACCACTCTACAACATGAACTTCACTCACTGTGTATAAATTATTTGTGGAGTTCAACTATATTGTTGTCAATGCGATGTCTTTTAAAACTCACTATCACTACTCACGTCACGCTTTCTTTCACTTAATGTGTGAGCACCTGAATACTAAGCATATTTGACAAATAAATGTCCGTCATTTTCTGACATTGACCCTTTGTAAATCTTTTTCTGCTCCTGACTGAATTTAAATCTCATACATGTAATAAGTAGTGCCCCCTTCTGGGTCACCATTTTCGTTCTGAAAATTAACTTAATTCAAACAACAGTGCCCCGCTCCGGGTCACCTTTTTCGCTTTGGACCTTTGAGGCCACCCCTGAACCATTGTTCTTTAAACATATTCTACTACCCCAGGTTCACATATTGGGGTCCCCTTGTTTTCTAAAAACCCATCTCAATCGCAGGGCTCGAGTGTGCCGTTAGCCATGTTTCATTGAGGAAGAGCAGATCTAAGGACTCATCAGTGAGTAAATCAAAAATGTCCTGGAAATGTGTTGTGACCGAACGGGCGTTAATAAGGGCTGCCTTAATTGTAGACGCCTCGGGCCTGCCTCTGGACAATTTAACACATGGGAGGGGTTGAGGAGGTAGACCAAACTTACATTTGTCAGAAGTGAGATGTGTTAGCAGCCACGTCCCATCTTGCAATTCCACCACACTTCAAAATGTTTAAGGATAGGAGCTTCTCTCTGCTATAAGGGTTAAATAGGGGCCTACCAGGTGAGGTGCCACGGGCAGCGTGGCTGGCGCTGACCGCTTCCGGGACGCTGACGGGCGCAGACGGGCTTGCCTTAGGCATGCCTTCGGCGCGCATTTTTAACTGAGAAACCCCCTTGGACGACTAGAGCACGCACTCACCAAAAATGGCGTCACTAGTCGTCCCAGCAGGTGGGGGAGCCGGGAATGAGGAAGTGAATGCGGCAGATCAAATTCACAAAACGGTAGGAGCAGTAAAGCAAATCCTGGCTAAAACACTATTAAAATAAGTCTTAAAACCTTAAAAATAGCAGCAAGTATAAAGTGCAAGGTGCGAGTTCGAGATGGTGTTACTCTCACTCAGACTGATGTTAATCCAAAGGCTTTTGGCAAAACGGAGATTGACATGCTGGGGTATTTCCACCCCATATTGGAATGCCTAGGCAGGCGTACATTCAGCAAAGTATATGTTGCTCTTAGAGGTAGAAACATTATAGGTTGGCAAGATTTAGCCAAAATGGGTTTGTACCTTAAACCAGGTGCAGATCAAACTATTGTTATTGGTGATCTTCCAGCTGACTATTACAATTACAATGATGAATGTAATGTGAATGTGGCTAATCTTTCCTTTTCAGAGTCTAATGTCGTTGGCATTCTTAGTCAATTTCCTTCAGTACTTAGCAACAAAGTTGGTAACGTCAATGGTTTTGAACATGAGAATCGCCTCAAACCTGATGCTCAACCAGTTGTGCATAAAGTTAGTCCTCTACCATTAAGTGCCAGGGAGGAGTTGAAGAGAGTATTGAAAAATTTGTGTGGTGAGGGCATCATCGCACCTTGGAATTCCTCTGAGTGGGTTTTTCCCATAGTTTTGGCACGCAAAAGGTCAGGAGAGGTCACGTTGTGTACGACTTGCGCTCACTCAATCGTAACATCTTGGTGGACTGTCATCCCCTGCCTAAGATTCATTAATTGTTGTCTAATTTGGGTCGGGCAAAGTATTTCTCCATAATGGACCTCAAGTTGGCATACCACCAAATTCCACTATCTGTTAAGTCACAAGCACCCACCACTGTTGTGACTCCATTTGGTGCATATAAATATCTCAGGCTATCCACTGCCAGCGTATTCCAGAAATTGATGGACACATTACTGGAAGACACTCCTGGAGTACAAGCTTATCAGAATGACATTCTGGTTTACAATGGCAGTCGAGCAGAGCATGACCATATTCTTGTCAGAATTCTCAAAATACTTGACAAGGCAGGAATGACTGTTAGGCATGATAAATGTAGATTCGCTGTTCAGGAAATGGAATATTTAGGTCACTCTCTCTCTCCTGAGCGGATCAAACCCAAAATCTCACTTATCAAAGCCATCAGGGATTCCACACCACCTAAAGAAAGGGAAAATCTTTGTTCCTTTTTAGGGCTCGCAGAATATTATGCTCATTTCGTGCAGGGTTATGCGCATATTGTAGAACCTCTGTGGGAACTTTTGAGAAAAGGTGTCAAATTTGTTTGGTCTGACGACCTCTAAATTGTCTTTGAACAAGTCAAGAAACTTATTGAAGAATCTCCAGCTTTACGCTCATTTCAGGATGGCCACAGATGTTTTCTGACAGTTGATGCCAGTCTTACTGGTCTTGGAGCTGTTTTGGGGCAGTGGGTAGCAGGTAAGGAACACACTGTTGCCTTTGCCTCCAGGACTCTCCAACCAGCAGAAACACTCTATAGTAGCATCGAGTGTGAAGCTCTTGCGTGTGTGTGGGCCATTCTGAAATTTAAGTCATA
This sequence comes from Calotriton arnoldi, assembly GCA_963921515.1. Lineage (NCBI taxonomy): Eukaryota > Metazoa > Chordata > Amphibia > Caudata > Salamandridae > Calotriton > Calotriton arnoldi. Next base: position 486,988 of record CAWUFW010012336.1, on the reverse strand, counting down.
TATTTGCAGTCGTGAGTTTGAGTTATATAGTGATCACAAACCACTTATGCACATGCTTGGTAACAGTGGTGCGAACAAAGCTTCTGCCAGATTGATTAGTTTGTTATCCAAACTTCAAGAGTATCATTTTATTATTAAGCACATACCTGGCGGAAAGAATTTCAGGGCAGATTGTCTGTCAAGAATGGCACTGAATGAAGAACAGAATGAATCCGAAGATATTGAGTGTGTGGTTGCAACTGTGGATGCCTTGCTGGAATGTGCACCTATTACAGAAAATGAATGGAATGTTGCCTATGCTAAGGATGTGACACTCTCTCAGGTCAAGGAATTTATTACAAGCAGCTGGCCTGAATGCAGAGTTAAAGTACTTTGCAAATGTTGCTGATGAGTTGTCTATCGTTCAGGATATGGTCATGTGTCATGACCTCTTTGTTCCTTCAGAGACCTTGCACAGCGCAATCATCCAGGCTGCTCATCAGGGACATTTAGGGGTCACCAAAACTTGTCAACATTTAAAGCAGTATTAATGGTGGACTTCTCTAGAATCTCAGGTTAGGTCTATGATTAAAAAGTGTGCAGAATGTTTGCCGTCAGATAAGCATTAGAGAACATTATCTACTCCACTTCATCCTGTTCCATTCCCCCAGAATCCATGGGACAAAGTGGGTTTAGATTTTTCTGGTCCATATGAAATCTTGCCATCTGATAACAAGTATTTGATCTTGCTTGTTGATTATTATACTAAATGGATGTACTATTGTTTTTGTTAGGGAGTAACTATTGATAATGTTATAAAATTCTTGAGCAAAGTGTTTGTTGTGGAAGGTTTCCCCAAGATTATCGTCACCAATAATGGCACACATTTTGTGTCACAACATATGTGTTCATTTCTTAAACAACATGATATCCATCATTTGAAGGTGGCATTATATTCCTCCTCTTCCAATGGTTTGGTACAGAGAGGAAACAGAATTGTGAAAGAGGGTATACAGACTGCAGTCTCATCTGGACAAGACCCTTTAGAATTTATACGTAATAAAGATTGGTCTTATAACACAACTCTGAATGCTACAACAGGGGTTGTGCCTTTTGCTCTTCTTAGGGGCAGGAAGGCACACACTTGTCTATTTCCTAACTGGTTAAGTAAGAAAGGTGAACAAAGTGTGGAATTTCTGGACAAACCTAGATCCCAGGTACAGCAGAAACAGGCAAGTATGAAAGCACGTTTCGATGCGGGAAAACATTTTGAAGACCAACCTTTGCAAAAAGGAGATTGCGTACTTATGGCGATGCAGCGCGCGCAATGTAATTCGTTTTATTTATTTATTTATCTACTTAACTCCGTTCGGCCGTATGCCGGAGTTTACTACCCCCCGCCCCGCCCCACCCCCCTGCAGCACTCCCTCGAGGAGCCGTCACTGTTATACTTGTTATGTTCACTTGAATTTTTGTGGAATTTCATTTTTCGACTATTTAAAGGGAAGATGTTGTAGTATGTATTCTAGAGTGATGGTCACGAGGCCATACTCTTCTTATGTATATATATTTGCATGCACTGTTTCTATTTGATTTTTGTCGCACAAGCATGGCTGAACAGCTGCTATGACCTTCCTAGCAACGTAGGTCAGTTGCATTCAGGACTCACGGCAGCTGGACAGGCCCGGTTGTGGGGGCTTCTACATTTAGAAAATAAATCACCTTGGTTCTTCATTCCGTGTCCTGGCATCCTAATTTCAGTAGCTTATACCATTCACAGTAAAGAAGCCTATTACACACTAGTGATCAAGTCTGTCATGTTTGTTCCATTGCGCCAATTCCAAGGAAGAGCTACCTCACCCCCCCTGAGGACGGTCAAAGATATTGTAGATTGTGGTGTCCTGTCAGGAATATAAACGTGAATGTCAACACCAAAGGACGATGCATCAGAAAATGGCTCAAGGCCAAGAAGTATCCCCATTGGAGGTTCCAATTTCCTTTCACCCAGTTCCTCCATCCCATCTCCTGAAAATACTTGCCAACTGAAGTTTTGCAGGAATTCAGCATGGCTGCTGTGATCCACATTACTAGTTCATCGCTCTATCCTTTTTTTTTGTTCCTCAAGCAATCACCCAGGTCTTATCGCGCTTGCGTGAAGCTCGCTTGGCGTACTTCAACTGATACCCTTCCTTGAAGAGCAGTGTCTCGTTCACGCCTGCTTCCCTGACAGAAGCAAATTGGCTGAAACTTCTCCTTTTTCAGGTCCCACCCACTAGGTAGGCTAGTGTGCACACCCAAGGAGTTTCCGCCTCACATTTGTTTATTTTTAGTTCCTCTTCTGAAGAAAACTTGAGCAAGTGATTTTCAGAGAGGCTCCGCCAGAGGAAACAAACAATTGGTTCCGTTTAGAGTCTGCTGCAGTCAGTCCAGTGAAAGGTTTCCAGATACCCAAGTAAGGTTTTCTTAGTGATTACAGTGACAGATATTATTTGCCTGCAAGGAAAAGACTTACAAAGACTTGATACTCCTTTGCTAAGTGAGTCTTCCTGAATATTCTGAATACTACAGGCAAACATTATTCAAATAAACTCTACAAGAGAATTAAAGTCAAAACTAGACTCTTAACCCTACAACTACATAAGAGAGGGGCTAGTCCTTGAAGGGTTCTAGGTACAGATGAGAATTATTGCATAAATATTTACTGTATATGTAAGTAAATCTCTTTATTGAGTTAGTTTTTAAAAAAAAGCAAACCATTTACAATTTGAAACGCGACTAAATTGAACAATAAAAATGTAAAAATTATTAAAACTGTGAATATGAAATTACTTAAAATTAGGGAGGACATTATGGGCTAATAATGTTCAGATAAAAGACTTTACTCTGAATTTCTAATAGTCTCTGATTTAATACTTAAGTCTATTTACTCAGCTGCCGTACTGTGATGAGGAGGATTTAGATGTAGTTATAGCTTCAAATAGTTTGGACGCTTTGTAAACAAATTTCGTCAGCCCAATGTTTAGCTTGGTGTTGTCAGGGTTAAGAGCGGCCATTATTGCTTGGCGACAAGAACGAACTCCCAACATGATCCATTGGCCTCGCAGCAGTAACCGTCTAGCTTTAAGCAATGCAGGGCATGCACAAACGATATGTTCCATTGTTTCAGAGTGATAGCCACACAACCTGCATTCAGTGTTACTGCCTGGCCGGCGCCATTCAGGAAGATTCTTCAGAAAGGGCCAATCACCCATCCTCAAGGCTAAAAACTTATGTTTCCAAAAGAGTGCGTATGTACTTGATAAATAGAGCAACTGGACACCCACTTTAAAATTAGCAATCACAGCCCAGGCGTGTCTCCTCTTTGACAGAATTGCCCTGTCCGAGTGAAAAGACCACAATCTAACAGTTTTTTTGATAGCGGTATTTAATACCAGGTGTGAGGGATTTGATTCCCAGAGGTCTTTTACATCTAGTAGCTGTAAACTACGATCCAGGAATTGCCGATACTTATGGCTGGTTTGGTTTTTCTGTATTTCCTGCCATAGACGGGCCTCCAGGGAACCCTCCCGGGCACGGCGCAGTCTGTGACACAGTTTGATAAATGCACCTGCCTCCACTCCATGTTGGTCTTGAAGTCCCAGTTCGAGTCTCACTTGGGCTGGCGAGGCAGATTTTGACATCCGAAATGCTCTTTTAAAATTTTTTGTTGTTAACTTATTTATTAATGTACAGGTTGTGCCCTTGGTGATCTCGTGCCCATACGTCAGGGAGTTGATTACTTTAGCCTTCATCACTTTCAACATAGGGGTTAGGCTGGGACCTAATAGCATTTTTGCTAATTTTGCAGCGGCCACTTCTAATGACAGGGCTTTGATTTTCAATGCTTCTCTATGTTTAATAAAGGTCCCTCTTGTATCGAGAAAGATGCCCAGGTATTTATAACTGGGGGTTGATTCTAGCTTTGTTTTGTTAAAGAACCACTTTTCTATTGACCTTTTTTGCTTCCCAAAAGATATAGTTTTGGTTTTTAACATGTTAAGCTCTAGTTGGTTTCTTATCGTGAACGGTAGTAATTCATCCAATAACCTCTGGAGACCCGTTTTTGTATGGCTCAACAACACCAAGTCATCGGCATAAAGCAGGTTGGTAATACGGGTCCCATCTAGTTGAGGAGGGTGGCAGTTTACACTGTCAAGAGCTGAGGAAAGGTCAGATATAAACAAGTTAAAAAGGAGTGGAGCCAATACACAACCTTGTTTAACGCCTGTTTCAGTTCGAATCTTTCTGGAAACGTGGGAGCCGTCACCCAGCTTAATTCTTATCCACGTTTCTGTATGGAGTTCGATTATTGCTTGGAGAAGAGGCTGGGGTATGCCCCACGATTTTAATTTCTGCCATAACAGACCCCTGGGCACACGATCAAACGCTGCTTTGAAGTCTACAAAGCAACAGTGCAACTGAACTTGTAAGACTGTTGCTTTCTCCATCAGGACTGTTAGCGTTAACAAATTGGTTGTAGTACCAGTGTTGGCCACAAAACCCGTCTGATTAAAAGGAAGGCGCACAGTTGATTCAGCCCAGGCCTGTAGCTCCTCCAATAAAATATTTGCATAGTACTTGGACTCCACGTCAAGAAGCGCCACCATTCGATAATTTTTTGGTTCGTTTCTCTTCCCACTTTTATAAATTGGATGAATGATTGCGCCTCTCCAAGACTCTGGGACCTTGTTGCTTAAACTGCAATAGAGAAACAAAGGGGTCAAATATTCTGACCATAAACTGACATCAGATTTGAACATGGCTTGTGGGAGGCCATTCGGGCCTGGGGCTCCTTCAGCTCTGGCTTTCGTTATGAGGCGTAAGATCTTATTTTTTAAGGCATCAGGAGTCACCATAGGCTCTAGTGAAGTATCATTCCTTATTATTAATTCCTTGTATGGCAGATCTTCAGATGGAATTTGTACAGAATGAGCTCGCCTCGGACACTCCAATCCCAAAGGGGAGATCATACGGTTAACAGCGCTGGAGAAATTAGTACGGGCTTCGTTTATATTAGAACCCCCAAAATGAAGAGATAAAAACTTACTCCAAACAGCTTCACTAATATTTGCGCTGCCATACCCACTTGTACTTTGTTTGCTCCTATTTACAAGAGACCAGAATTGCTTCGGGTTGGGATTTTTACTTTCGTAGATAAGCTTCAGCCAGAATTGATCTGAGGCCGCGAGTTTTTCCTTTCGTATGGAAATTCTGAAAGCTGTTTGGGCTTGCTTATAGTTATTTAAATTGATTTTATTGTTGGGGTTCTTTCTTAATAAACGAAGTGCTCGGTTCCTCTTGGTTCTAAGTTTCCTTGTGGCTTTTGAGATGTAAAATTGAGAGTTTTGATATCTCGGGCCCCTCCTAATTGGCAGTTCATCAAGAAGGAGATTTGAGAGAGAAGTCCAACCGTGCACGACATGAGTGTTTAGCTCTGAGGATTGATGTAATAGATCTCTACTTTTTTCCATCAGGTAAGGGGCCATGGTGTCTGACCATTTTATCCGCTTTAAATCCTCTGTATGACTGCCTGAGTGTGTGTGGGCAAGTTCTTGATAGTGTGGAATGCAGGTGGATAATGTTATTATTTGTGCCCGGTGGTCACTCTCTCCTTGTGGTGCGATTTGATAACTCTTAATCCAGGGCAGTATTTCTCTACTCCCTAAAGCAAAGTCCAAAAACGAGAAGGATCTGCCGACTGACCGAGTCCATGCGGGCGGGATATCGGAGGGAAAGCGCCCATTTAATAAGGTGAATCCTAAGCTGCTGAGCTGCATTGCCACATATTCGCCCAACATCGAGGATTTGTTTCCAACAGGAATTGACTGAGATGCGAAGTAAGGAGAGACTCTTGTGGGGTCCAGTCCTGTGTCATCGGCAGGGTTACAGAAGAGATTGGTATTAAAATCCCCTGAAATAATGCTTGGTATACTGCCATACTTGCCAATTAAATCACAGATGGAGTTGATCAAGCTATCCATTTTGGCTTTCTTCTTGGTGGTACTAGGGGAGATATAAACGTTAAGGATAAGCAGCTGAGGATCCGTACGTGAACTTCCCACGATTATTCCTGAGAGCCAATCCTCCTCAAAGATAATCTGATTAATGCATTTAGATAATTTTGTTGATGCATAAATCGAGAGACCACCACTTAGTCTACCAAACTTGGAATTCCTGGTGGCTGGTATCATAAACTCCAGGAAGCCCACTATTGGGATACTTTCTCCTGCCCAAGTTTCCTGTAAAAGAAGGATGTCATATTCTTTTAAAAAGTCCAAGACGGCGGCAGATTGTTTTTCTTGCCCAAATCCGTTGATGTTCCAGGAGCATATTGTCAGACCGTGATTAATGGTGGTTCAATCGGTCCGGTTTCTGGATAAGACCCCCCCCAGGCATAACCAATCTGCTCCATCGAAGTTTCGCTGATCGGTTGCGGGCTCTAGGATTTCTGTTGGTGAGCTGCCTCTTGCGGACCTCAGTACTGAATAGGGGGCTAAAGAAGAGCTGGAGGTATATGCCTGATTAATCTCCAGTATTGAGGGGTAGCGAGGAGCACACGGTATTATTGTTGTTATACCCCAGGATTTAAATTGATCAGTTTTCGTCAAGACCAAATCCCGGGTTACCGGGGTTGCCAGTGTTACTTGCGTAGCTTCGCCCGTATTATATCCGGTAGATGGAATAAATTCGATAGCGATTATATCTCTCGATTGTAGATGGCTTAAATCTGGTAGTGATTTGAAGAGTTTAAGTATATTCCCTCGATTGAGGATGTCATGAGGGCCTCTGGAAACAAATTCTGGAATAAACAGCAGTTTGGTGTTTTGAGGGCTGCTTGGGGGCTCACAGGGCTCATTAAGCGATAATGGCTGTGATTGCTTTGATATTTCTTTAGTAGGCTTTTTTGATGATGTAAATATAGTAAATAACGGCAGGGACGATTCCCTGTGCTGGATAATTGGGAAGGTTAAAAGATGACTTTTATTTGTAACCTCTAACTTACAACAGCTTGCTTGATTTGTGAGATTTTTACACCCAGGATCTGTGATTGTACTCTGTGTACTTGATTTATTGTCCTTGACAGCAGAAAAATGAGAGAGACTAACTTCTTGAGCTGACTTCTGGAAAGTTGCAGGACTCTGTTGCCCTGCTTCCGATGCTGACTGCTTAGTTGGCGGTTGTGTAGATCCGGGTTTTGCTTGTATTAATGGTTGCAGAGAGTGTCCCATAGCTTGAGGTAGCCCTGACTGCTGGCTAATCTGGTGTGAAGATTCTGTCTGTAAGGGCGACTGCTTCGTTATCAATTGCGGGCTCATCCGTTCTCCCTTTGAAATAATAGACGGCGGACCATTTCCTAGAAGCGCTGTGACGCTAGTAGAGGAATTACTCATATTTGAAATAGTAGTATCAATTTTTTGTTTATTTCGGCTTTTTCGTTGTCTTTTCTTTTCCCGTTTCGACAGCCGATGTGTATTATGATTTTTGGTTGGGTCAGTGGAGAATAATTTAGTGTCAGCTTTCTCCGTAAGGTGCAAAGAAGGGGGTCTAGTTTGAACTTTCACGTGGGATACATCCTGTGCTCGGCTTAAGACCTGAGGAGAGAGATCTGGGGGCTTAGACTCCGTTGGTTTCTTTATTTCCGTTAGGACTGCAGAAAGAAATTGAGGCAAAGATGACAGGGAGTCAATTATAGGAGAGCAGCAGCACACTGATTGCACCAGTTGAGTTTGGGATTGGGCTTTTTTAATAAGAGCGTTAAGTGCCTCCAATTTTTGGTCGATCCCAGCGGTGTACACCGCAAGTGTATTTAGTAAATGCACCTGAAGATCCATCTTGTCTGAATGATATGTTAGTGCAGCTGACATTGTTTGAAAGGTTTTTAATAATTGAGACCATAGGTTATTGAAGTTGGCCGGTGGAGAACTGTCTTGCCTTACAGACTTTTCGGGTTCAGTATTAAAAAATGATAAATCTAAAGAATTGTGAATTATGTTGTTAATTGACTCTTCTCGAATAACCGTTGGGTCGACTTGATCCCCTTGGTCCACCTTAACTAGAAAACATTCCGACTCTGGTTGGTCTAGGTTGCTGAAAAAAGCTTGTGGATAGGCCATAACCTGTGGTAGTAGACCTTTAGGACTCTTTTGTAGCTTTTCAGGTTTAGATTCAGTTGGAGAATAAAAAACAGATGGAGAGGGCAGGCTTAGATTTAAAAATCGTTGAAAAGTTGATTGAGAAGTTGACGGGTCGACATCTCTAGAAATAATTACATTGGGAGAAACTTGTTCTAATTGAGTTGCATATTGAGCTTGGGGTTGAAAGATAACCTGTTGTGAGTGACTGACGTCCAGGGATTCTAAGGCGCCTTTGCATAAGGATTTTGTTGTTAATAAAGCACTAGATTGCGTGAAGTTATCGGGCCCTCCGGCAGCCTCATGAATCAATGGCAGAATCATAATTTGATGTGGCAATAGCTCGGGAGCTACGAGGGAGGATACCTGCGGAGAGAGTGTCAGCTGATTGTCCATGGTGCCGGTTATTTTCTTCCGTGCTGTCGCCGGTACTATGGTCCTAAAATAGTCCCTTAATGAGGCCTTAGTATTTGTAGGTTTGAATTGTTCTTTAGAGCCAAATGTTGGTTCCTCTACAGTTAAATGGGCATGTACTGGCCCTGGATCGGAAGCTGTCCTTGCCTTTCCCAGTATTTGGCGAGGCGAAGATGCCATTGAGGGATCTACCAAGGGATCACATGGGCCCATTTTCTTTGCACCTTTTTTGAAGGATTTTGATGGAGCTTTCCTTACTCGTCCTGATCTCATCCCGTGAGCTTTTTTATTATTATTTTTTTAATTTAATTTAGAGAGCCACACAACTGCCTGACGGCTCCTGATGGTTCTTAACAATTGGTTCCGGCCCGGGTTGGTTCGTTGGATGATTGATGATTGATGAGAACAAGTAGATGAGGTTAATTAAATGGTTGATTTACTGATCAATTGATTTAATATGAGCCCTTAGTTTTATACTTTATATGATATTTTGTTATGTTGTGTTGTGTTACAAATGTTAAAAATTATTTGCGAGAAAGTTTTTCCTCTCCGGTAAATTTATTATTTGCTGATTTGTTGATTTATTAGTTGGATGAAAGAAAATGTTTTTATGTTTTTATTAAGAACCTGCCGACCTGCCTGCCTGATAATACCCAATACACCTTAGATGACTCTTAAATAGTCGTTTTTTTGTTTTTTTTAGAGTCCCGAGCAATAAGAACGTCTAATATTTCCTAGAATTTCCTTGTCCTTGTCCTTTTCCTTTTCCTTGTACTTAACCTCTTTCTTTTTTCTTTGCCCTTCAGGGGCTTCTCATGTGATAGACACAGAAAACTAGTGTTAACGGTACTGATGACTGTACCAATTTTTGTTTCTGATTTCTGATTTCTGATTTGCATATAAATTTCCCAGGCAGTCTTTTTGCTGATTGGTGAAGAATGATGTGGGAAGGCTGGAGCTGGCAGAAAACTCTAGCTGAGTTACCGGCTATGCCCGTTCTGGACAGACCTCCTCTGCGGACACCAACACTGACACTGACCGGACTCACACCTCCGAATTTCACTGGCTTCACACTTACGCCTTCGACGTTGCCGCTTTCCACCTGGCGTCTTGAATCTGCCACTCCTCTGTGAGTCCGCGCATCCAAGGGTCCCGGTTGTGTCTTGTCTCCTCTGCCAGATCACAACTGTGGCTCTGTGGCCCCCCCACACCTCACCCTCACCTCACCTGGCCTCCTCCTCGCCCCTCCTCACCCCCCCTCTACCGCCACCCTGCTTGCAACCTTACAATGGCTGCTGCTAGGGGGCGGGAGAATAGGGTGGAGAGTGCGGGGCAGAGGGCAGAGGTCAAGAAGAGGGGGTGGCGGACCACAACCGTCCCCCCCTCAGGCCACAGGAGGGGCACAGGAATCACAAGGGGAGCCCAAGGAAGAACCGCTCCACCGCAAGCACCCCCGCGACTCCAGAACGCCGCAATCCGCAGTACGCTCAGCCGTCCACAACCACGCCAACCGTTAAAGAAGGCGGAGGTCGGGACGGAGACCTAAATGACGGTAGCGGGTGCTGGAACAGGAGCCGCGGGAGCCAGCGGGAACAGACTGTCTCTCTCGCCTTTCTCGTGGACGACGCCGACAACTGTGGGGGGCCGGAACCGGCACGGGAACAGCACTGGTACAGCGCTAACTCCTCACCACGCCGTGCTGACTGCCGACTGCAGACGCTCCAGAAAACACGGACTGGATCACGGACTGGAACTGTCAAGAAAAGAAGCGTGTAACGCGTGGAGTTCTATTGGCATATACAATGCGGTTAACCCTCCCGTTCATGAATGTTATCCTCTTTTGGATGCTTGTCAATTCGAATAGCATCACAAAAAGAAAACTCAACGAAGAGATTAGAGAGGTGTAATCCAAAGGCAGCACCAGGGACCTCAAGACCTTCTCTTCTTTCTCTCCCACTCCCCTTCCCCCTGGTGAATACAAGCAATAGGAAGTTTCCAAAAGTTCCTTGCGAGTATACATTGGAGGGCTTTGGGAGAACGTTCTTCTGTTCCTGTGGAACCAGTTGCCAACAGGTTAGTCCCTTGACACGTCCTCAAGGATCCACATCACTGAAAGACCCAAGCTGGAGGGAAAGAGGAACCACACAAATCAAGCTGGTGGAATCCTCCTGGAAGACCACAAGGAGCTGCCTTTCAAATCTGTCAACAAGTCATTCCATGTGCCCATTCCCACAGAAACTCTCTATGATGTCTGGTCTGCTCCTCTTTTTCTGGTCACACCAGTGCTGAGTTCGGAGTCACACCATTGCATTCAAGAACAGGGCAATTCATACACTTCACCTATATATCATCTGTTCCTCTACTGCCCCCTGCTGACTCACCCCGAGTCCACTTATTCTGCTCTACCCACAATGTCATTTATAAATCTTTTCCACATGTGTGGTCATTATGCAGGCATTTGAATCGTATTCTCCAAACCTTACAAAATTGAGTATCTTAAAAAACTAAAAACATTGACGCATCTTTCCAACATCTATCCTATGATACTAGTGCTATATTGAGTTTTTATGGCGTTTGGTCTCATGCAGAAGATCTTTTAGTTACTATGCTCTTCTTAGTGTTTCCATTGAGCATTAGTTCTCTCACCCTAGAGTGGAGCCGGTTATAATCGCCACTTTGTTCTTGTGGAGTCCATCTCTCTGCGTAGCTGATGCGCTGCTCATTTGTAGAGTGCCAAACAATGGAGCACGGAACACCGGTGCCCGGAGGATGTGTCTAGCTCTTGCCCACAAGCACATCATCCTTCTCTTCCGTTGCTTGAGGGTGGTAAGTCTGGCCCCTGCAATGGCGGTAAGAAAAATAGCGGCTGAGTGGAGAAGCAGTACCTTTAGAATATAGGCGAATTGGGTTAGCACGACAGAAGGTGCCACCAAGTGCAGTGTCTTTTGAGACCGAGAAGGTGGCCTTTCAGGTCCCCATCATCAGTCAGAGTTTTCACACCTCTGACACTCCCCCCACTGTGTGTCAACATCATCTCAGGGGAGTGAAAGAGGGACTCAGTCACCAAGCACAATCCATTCTTCACCGTTGACATGATTTGTTGCTGATAGGGAGGATAGGTAGAGTGTATTGAGTGTTCTAAACCTTTATCCCGGACCAAAGGATTCTGCATATACTTGGTTCTTATAGGCAATTTTATATTTTCCTGTGGGCATATGAGTCTGCAGTGAATAGTAAAGCGAGGGAAACATATTGTTTCTATGAAGAGGGAGGTGGAGGTCACCTGTGGGCAGTAGAAGTTCCAGAACCATGGGAAGGATCCAAAACAGACGGAGACATAAGTGATATTAGAACATTGGAATGTGGAGCACTCCATTGAATACAATGGAGTGCTCCGGGCTTTTACGGGCTGGTAGAAGACCGCAAAGCAATGTTCCAACGTTGTTTTTGTTCACGACTGCTGCTGTGAACAAAGGCTTCTTGGAGCTCAAGGGGATTTCAATCTCCTCGGGCTCCGAGAGGCCTTTGCTTTATTTGTTAGAACATTCTGCCCTCTATTGGCAGCATGTTCTAATAGCCTTGAGCCCTCCATAGCTGGGCTATACCGGCCATTAAAGTCCCGCTCCCTTGTTAAAGGCCCTTGCCTTCGGCTCGGGCCTTTAGCGCAGGAGCGGGCCTTTAATGGCCGGTATAATGGCGGCTATAATATTGGTCATTTCTACACAGTGCATTCCACAAGCTGAACTGAGAGTTAAATACCCAGCACAAGGGCGTTCACTGCATCAGCCTCGGACAGAACGGAAAGGATCAACACCCACAGTGTTTGCGAATCCATAAAATGTTGTCCTTTGTACCATCCTGAATTAACAAAATCAAATAGGCACTGGACGTAGGGGTGCTGTGGGTGCTGCAGCACCCTCAAAATCATGCTGGCGTTACGAAGGTGATGAGCATTAAAGTAGCCTTTTTAAATTGTATTTTTATGGTGTCATATTGCAGCACGTTCAAAGAAAGAGGTCACATAGGCTATGTCATCTGATAAACTGCTGATTTGACTTTTACCATGGACATTGTTGTCTGTTTACTGTTCTTTCTCTTACAGCAAAGTGAGAAGATTTTGTAAAGTGAACACTGGGGCAATCTGCTAAAGGAAAGGAAAACCTGCACAACGTTTTTTTGTAACACACAACAAAATTTAAATACTTATAAATGAACTGTGTAAATATTTTAAAATATGTCAGCAGTTAGGAAAGCACAAATTAAGACAAATATCAACTCAAACATGATTTGAACGCATTACTGTTTGTGCGCTATATGCTTTTATCGGTAAACTATGTCGGTGCAAAGTTAGTGGCCATCTCAATGGAAAATGTGTTGTCCGTAAATGAAAATGAACTACCATACTATGCTTTTGTAACATTTGTGTGACCGTGTGCTCCAAAATTCAGGTGTGGACGGCACAGTTAAGAGAGATGGGGCGGAGTTGAGAGATGACGGGATAAGTCAAATTAAATAAAACCACTTACCTTGCGCTCGCCGCATCGCCGACTCGGTGAGCACAAGGTAAATGTTTTTATTTATTTTTTAATTTCATGTTACCTATCCCGCCGTCTGTCGACATACGCCCCCGCCCCGCCCCATCGCTCTTACCTGTGCCAGCCAAAATTCACCACCAGCTACATTCCACAACCTTACCCTCTCCAGCTGATTGAATGTGGTTCATTTGCTACACTGATTCTTTTTGTGGCGCTTGGCTTTTTCACAGTCTCAAGGAGTTTAGTTATGTAATAATGATAGCAGGACCCCCACTCTGAAAATTGTTCCAGCACCACTGAAAATATGCAACCTGTATTTTTGCTTTTCGACCACTGAATCTTTACTAAAAGGCCTAGAAGACACATATCTCAAGTTATTTCAAGACAATGTGAATGGAAAGGTGGTCTGAATTAGAATGTTAATTTAGGAATTAAAAACCGCTAAAAAGGAAAAGAAATATAAAAAGAAAATGGCATCCTGTTGTATGTTCACACTCGTTGGGAAGAGTTAAGAACTCAAAGACCTCTACAACTGTACAGACTTAATACCGCTGTTCCAGGGCTGCGTTTTTGAAAACCTACAGAACTTTTAGAAACACATTAGCTACATACATTTTATAATGCCAGGAAGCAGATGCCCACGGCGATTCAAGTAAATCAGTACATTAGGTCACAGTAGAGTAGATATAATCTAATAGCAAATCCAAGAGATTTTAAACAGTCCAGCGGTCATGCTGGTACAAGGACTGGGAAGTGATGCAAGTCGGCATGCTGGTGGGACGAGGCGGGTAAAATTTGGCATCTGCATGAGCACACCGATCTGGTTTCCTTGTACCAGCATGACCGCTGAACTGTTTACAATCTCTTGGATTTGCTATTAGATTATATCTACTCTACTGTGACCTAATGAGTTGGTCCAGTTCTTTTTAGAATTACGGATTTAATCACTGTATATCATTTTTGTCATCCATCGCTTTTTGACAGCCTAATTGAGTTTTCTTTCTTCGCATTTGCTGCTTTGGACGTTGTGTGCTTTATGCGCATTCTAAATAGATACATTATTCTCGATGTGACAGATAATTTATTGAAATCAAGTGGACGCTCTCATGTCTGATTTTTTGTCCTGATGATGACCCTTGAAATAGTAATGGGTCGAAACGCCGTCGACGCCAAGATGTGGCTCTAAGTGATGAGGATACATTGTTTCTGTTTTGTGTGTCAGTTTTGTCTTGAACCCTGCCTCTTGCAATTTCACTCAGCCACAATTTGTTTGTTTACCCATGTCATTGTTTATACTTGTAACACTGTTTGTGTAACCTTATGAGCGCCATTATTGTTGTATATATGTATTTTTGATATGCTTTTTTTGATAAATAAATTTCTTAAATCAAAAGGAATTATTTGTACATGGGCTTTGGGTGCGTTACTATTTTTCTAGCACCCCCTCTTTTTGTCTCTCTGAAATTTTCTCTTTCTTGATTGAAGTCTTGCTACTTTGTTAGTATTCTTTTCCCATCTTTCAAGCTTTCTTTATTTTAAGTGTTGTACTTGAACCACTGTTTGGATTCCAGTATTATTTAGCCCCTGGTTCAGGTTGTGGGGTTGCCCCTGTTGTTCGTAACTACTGATTTTACAATGTGGCATCAAAGTGCGAAGATTTATTAAAGATCTTATATTTTTCATAGAGATTTTGATCAATTCTAGCACTTTTTCAATCAAGTACCGGAGATTCATACAGTAGAGAAATCATCAGCTTTGAATTTTTGGCAGTGGTTGATGGGCCAATGGCCCTTTTACCATAAATATTTTCAAAACGTTTACTGAGTTAGTTATTATTCTGGTTCTCTGTCTTAAGAAAATATTTTCAGACCAGGAAAGTTTGTTTTTTACGGTCATTCCAAGGTAGTAATTTGTTAACCCACTCTATATTTGCTTCCCCTGAGAAATGATATTCCTTTTTAGGTTTCGCCTGCACAGCTCTTGCGCTGTGCTTGTGAAATTATTTGTTTTTAATATAAATCTTAAAAGGGGCTAACATCCCGCTCCCTTTCTTTCCTGGCTTTTTATTGGTTCCTGTGCTTGCCGCTTACTTTTCCTCCATTTCTATTGGCTGTAGCATATTTTCTTGCATTTACCAATGCTTTTTCCTCATCTGCTTCTCTTATCAGTTTCCCTTAGCCGAAATACTTTTAACATCCGATGTGGTGGATCTATTTTTTCCTAACGTTTTTGCCTCTCTGCTTTTTCGGCTTGGGTAATACTTTAAATTAAATTAGCAGTTTTATATAGCGCAATTTATCACCTGGGGAGGTTAAGTGATTTGTCCAGAATCACTGGATGTTGTGCTGCTGAGACTCGAACCGGCATCCCCAGCTCTCGAGTCAGCAGCTCTGGCCGCTGCGCCACATCCTATCCTTTCCTGTGATATTTGTTGTCATTTATGATAGTAATGTCGTGTCACACTGGACTGAGGCCCACAATGCATTTCTGGTACACTTTTGCCATTTAACGTTTGACCACGATCAATGTGACAGTTTAGGAGTGAAAGATTATTTAGTCATCTGCCAAACTGTCGAGCCATCCAGTCCCCCAGTCTCTCTTTATCTTTCCCTTCTTCCTTCCTTAAGAGTACAGCCCCTCTCTCCCTTAGCTGCCCCCCTCTGAAATAATTGCTTCTGTGTAGTGTTAAGTAAGATGGTTCAGCGCTTTCTATGCTCCCTGTTGACTCCTGGGGTGACCTGATTCACAAATACGAAGACCAGTGCAACATCTCATCCTTCTGAGGTATATATATTGATTGAATTGTGTTCATTTGGATAACAGTGACATTTGTTATTTACAGGACTTAGATGAAGATGAAGCAAAAGTGGAATATGGAGCTCTATAGAAAGAAATATTATGTCACGCCAGCTTTTGCACAACGTGTCCTTCCTGTAACGAGCATTAACATAAACAGTTTATTTGCACCAGGGATAGTCTGAACCAGTGCAACTTGGTGACTGTCAATAGCGCCTCTCAGCAAATTAGCTTTACAGTGTGCGCTATTCAGTGTAAGAAATGTACACATAGTAAATGCAACTTAGTTTGACCTTTCAAGAGGTGTCTGTAGTCCATCAATCAAATGCATTCTTCAAAGCAACCAGGCACCTAAGCTAACGTGTGCGAGATGTGTGCGTTGAGGCAAATGTGCTGTATTGTGGTATGTGGTTGGCCGTGGAACTCCTTAACACCCCTCGTTTCGCTAAGGCTAGAATAGGAGGAAGATCCTTTACAGTCCGAACCACAACTCTGTGGAATTCCCTGCCAGTACACATCAGAAAGGCCAACACGGAGCTAAGCTTCCGGAAATCCTTGAAGACATGGCTTTTCAGTCTTCCTTAGCACCCGTGGCAATCCAACTCCTATCCTCCCTTTTTCTATCTGTCACTAGCGCCTGGACACTTCCGTTGGGGGTAGCCGCGCGCTCTATAAGCTACATAATAATAATAATAATAATAATAATAAACATTAGCAATACCTACAGTAACGTGCACAGCTGTAAGAGCTGGTTTCACAGGGCTTGCCCAGCCCTACACACTGAGCGCTTTCTTGACCTGCTTACGTTCCCTGCAATCTCAGTGGGCGGGGAACCCTGCAGCAGTATTTCACTATCAGCGCATCCCTATACGGACAGACAGACAGAGTGACAGACAGACATATACACACAGACGAATGGGGTTCAACTAAAGGTAGATGTCTGCCACATTTTATTAGCATAAATTGATGTATTACACTAGTGTGAGCTACTTTGTAATTTATGAGATTTCTGTACTCTAGCTAAAGATGTTCTTTTCAATGAAGAAATTTCATAAGATCTACAGAAAATAAGAACTAAAAAGGCATACGTTACGAAGGTAGAAATGGGAGAAAAGGAACATCCTTGTTGGCTGAGTGTAGTCAGTTTGGCCCAGTTTGCAGGTGCAGGTGCAATATCGGAATCTAAATAGATGGACCAAAGAGGTTTGCATATCTTGCTTCCATTGATGAATCTTTCGTAAGACATTGCCCGCGCACAGGCAGGCCTGATATCCTGGCAGAGCCAAACATTTGACTGGGGTCGCACGAGATAAGGGGCATAAAAATTCTTCTGTCCAAGGACACAGTTTTATCTCAGGTCGAATGCTTTTTAGGTTGGGTCTGGTTTGCTAACGACATCTTGAGGTCTTTGGAAAATTTGCCTGGGAATGCATTACGCCACGCCGAACACCACCCACGGCCAGTTCTCCTGCCGGCACTGCCAACAATCCTTCACCTTCCGCAGCACCCCCACGACCGCCGCACCCACGCCGGATGCCTGCACCACCAAAGCCCTGAAGTGCATCCTCCTCAACGTGTGCTTCCTGCACAGACATTCCGTAGAGATCTGGGACCTCCTCAACACCCTCTCGCCAGACGTCGCCTTCTTCACGGAAACCTGGACCAACGCCTCCTCCGTCCCCGACATCGGCACAGTCATCCCTGACGGATACAAGATCCAGAGGAAGGACCAC
The DNA here is from genome assembly GCA_963921515.1 of Calotriton arnoldi. Taxonomy (NCBI): domain Eukaryota; kingdom Metazoa; phylum Chordata; class Amphibia; order Caudata; family Salamandridae; genus Calotriton; species Calotriton arnoldi. Next base: position 469,360 of record CAWUFW010012336.1, on the reverse strand, counting down.
CCCCACCGCCCAGGAGGAGGGCTCGCCATCACACACAAGAGCTCCCTCCGACTCTCCACCTCCAGCACGAGGAACTCCTCATCCACCACTGAACACCTTCACTTCCAGATCCAGACCAGCCCTAGAACCACACTTCGAGGCACCCTCACCTACAGACCCCCTGGGCCTCGTGCCGCTTTCACCATAACCATCGCTGACCTCATCACCCGCCACGCCATCGCCTCCACGGACTACATGGTCTGTAGACCTGAACTTCCACCTCGACAACCACAGCGACCCCGACTTCACCGCCCTCCTGGACAATCTCGCCAACCTCGGACTGAAGCAGCTTGTCACCTCCCCCACCCACAAGGCAGGACACACCCTCGACCCCATCTTCACAGGAGGGACCAACATCTGCTTCAGCCACACAACTCGCAGCCCCTCTGGACAGACCACCACTGCGTACACTTCTCTTTCACCACCACCACCACTCACAAGCCCACTGCGTGCCTGCCACGAAGAAACTGGAGCAAGGTCACAGAGGAGCACCTCAACTCCACCCTCATCTGGGACCCCCCCTCCACCACGACCGATGCCAAAGCTGCAGCCAAGGAACTACACCGCTGGATCACCAGCTGCGCAGACAAGCTCGCGCCCCTCCGCAACCTCGACAGACAACGCCCCCTGAAGGCCACCTGGTTCACCACCGACCTCCAAGAAGCGAGACGCTCCTGCAGATGTCTCGAAAAACGATGGAGAAACAGCAAAACCACCGAAGACCAGACCACCTACAAGAAAGCCATGACAAAATACCACCAACTCATAAGATCCACCAAAAGGACCTTCATCCGGAACAAAATCCTCACCAACTCTAGGAATTCGAAGGAACTCTTCAACATCATCCAGCAATTCACCAAACCCCCCAGCCAAGCCACCGACGTCACACCCTCCCTGAACCTCTGCAACAAGCTTGGCGCCTACTTCCTCCTGAAAATCAAGGCCCTCTATGACAACCTCAGCGATCAGTCTCCAGAAACCACCCCCCCCCCCTCCGGCGATGACAGCCAGCCCACCATCACCACCTGGAAACCGGTCACCACCGAAGACACCACCACAACCATGAAGAGGACCCACTCAGGAGCCCCCACAGACCCCTGCCTGCCGCACATCTTACACAGAGCCGCCGCCACCATGGCACCCGAGCTACACCGCATCATCAATGCCAGCCTCGAATCCGACATCTTCCCCAATGACTGGAAGCGGGCAGAGGTCAAGCCCCTCCTCAAGAAACCCTCGGCAGACCCAATGGACCTGAAAAACTACCGTCCCATCTCTCTCCTTCCCTTTGCAGCCAAAGTCACTGAGAAAATCGTCAACACCCAGCTGACGACCTTCATCGAAGAGAACCCCATCCCCAACTCTTACCAGTCCGGCTTCCGCAGCAACCACAGCACAGAGACTGCCCTCCTTGCCGCCACCGACGACATCTGCACGCTCCTAGACCAGGGCCACACCGCGGCCCTCATCCTGCTAGACCTCTCTGCAGCCTTCGACACTGTCTCCCACCTCACTCTCGCAGCCAGACTCCACGACGCCGGCATACGGGGAACCGCCCTCGACTGAATCCGCTCCTTCCTCACTGGGAGAATTTGAAGGATCAGACTCCCACCCTTCCTCTCCGAACCCACAGAAATCAACTGCGGAGTACCCCAAGGATCATCGCTCAGCCCCACGCTCTTCAACATCTACGTGGCCCCCCTCGCCGCCATCGTCAGACAGCATGGACTCAGCATAGTATCCTACGCCGACGACACCCTGCTCATCCTCTCCCTCACGAAGAACCCCAAAGACACCAGACTCAGCTTCCAGGAAGGAATGAAAGACATCGCAGCCTGGATGAGCAGCAGCTGTCTAAAGCTCAACTCAGAGAAGACAGAGGTCCTTGTCCTCGGACCCTCCCCCACCGCCTGGGACAACACCTGGTGGCCCTCTGCCCTCGGAAACCCACTGTAGTGCTAGAGGCACTCTTATGGTCTCACACCATGTGATGACCTTTGACTACGATCATTTATTTTTTTAAACTTCTTTTTATTAAAACAGTAGTCAGCATTCATAATCATGATCACAAACAGTCTTCGAATTACCTTCACGTTCAATGGGATATACATATTACATTGCATTGACATATTATGGAATTGACATTCCCCTTGTAGGGCCCCCGTCCCACCCCCTTGGTCCCTGCGCGCACCCCGCCTAACTAGTCGAGAACCCTCCCCAATCCCCTGTAAGCTTCCCATGGCTGCCAAATTTTCTCCCATTTCTTGGGGCATCCTCTGCTGTCATAAATTGTCTTCTCTGCCGCACAACACCAGTCCAAGTCCCTTTTCCATTGGGAGACTTTAGGCGGTAGAATTGCCCCCTACGCCCCTGCAACATTCCTCTTTGCAACCATTGCTGCCACCTGTAGCCAGATTCGTTGATATTTGGGCCAATATAGTTCCCCTGACACACACAATATAAGCCATCTGGCATCCAGAGGAACTTCCTGCTCCAACACTTCTGACATAGTCCGGACCACCTTCCGCCAGTATATCTGTATGATCGGGCAGTCCCATAGTATATGGAAAAACGTTCCCTTCTGCGTACACCCCCTCTGACACTCCTCAGTGGAGATGCGCCCCAGTTTAAACATAAGTGTACTGGTGCAGTAGGACCTATGCAGGATCCGCAACTGGACCAATCTAAAGCGCGCCCGGATTGCCACCTCCCTGGGACTCTGCAATGCCTCCACCCAGTCATCGTCCTCCAATAATCCCAGGTCAGACTCCCACGCCTCTCGCACCTTGGCTAATAAGTCTGATGAGTTGTTTATAATTTTTTTATACGTACAGGACAGCGCCTTCTCCGGGATTGGGTCCAACAATAATCTGTCTTCTAATGGGGTATACTCGGGGATCTGGTCCCCATCCTTAAGATAACTGCCCAGTGCATGCTTCAATTGCAAGTACTTATAATGTTCTGTGGGTGCCAACTGGAATTCTGCTTGCAACTCTGCAAATGTCAACACAGCGTGTCTCCGCCTCACATCCCCCAAACGAACAATGTCAATTAGTTTCCACTTCGCGAAGCCCTGCAGTCGACCCACCTCCTGAAGCATCTCACTGGTCCACAAGGGTTTCTGCTCCGTCAGCCGTCCTGCCCAACCCAGGAATCGAGTGGCCTTATTCCACGCCATCTGTACTAATTGAGTGTGCGGGGCATGCCATCCTGTCTCGCCCGCCCATATAGCGCCCGCACGTAGCCTTCCGCCCCCATCGCCCAGTGATCGACTCTATATGCTGGATCATTCCTATCTGCAAAGACCCAGTCATTAATGACCATCAGTTGTGACGCCCAATAGTACTTTCGAATATCTATCGGGAATGGCCAACCCTCCCTCATACACCCCTTCAGTAGTTTGGCCAACGCTATCCGTGCACCCCCCCCCCCACGTCCCACAGCAATGTTCTCAGTTCACTGTCTTTGTCCCCCAAGAATTTTTCTGGTATTGGACAGGGGGTATTTTGTATAACGTATAAAATGCGTGGCAGCGACATCATTTTGAAGAGAACCGCTCTTCCCATCAGGGAGATTGGGAGCTTTCTCCAATGTGCAAGATCGCTTTTCAGGCGGATCAATTGCGGTTTCAGATTCTTTTCCAGGAACGCTACATCAGACTTTTCAATCTGTATTCCCAGATATTTAAAACCGGTTTTAATCTGGAGTTTGGAGTCAGGCCCCAGGTGCGGGGGAGGACCATCCGACAACATATAGAGAAGGGACTTATCCCAATTGATCTGATAGCCTGAGTAGCCCTCAAAGAGTCCAAAGATCTGGAGCAGCCTATTTATAGTAAACCGGGGTCTTGTCGCGTATAAGAGGACATCGTCGGCGTATAACGATATTCGTTCCTCCCACTGGTCACCCCCCTGGATACCCGATATTACCGGATCCCCTCTGACCCATGCCGCCAAAGGCTCAAGCGCCAAGGCAAACAAAATTGGTGAGATGGGGGGCACCCCTGCTGTGTGCCCTTCCGCAAGACAAAGGGGCGCGACACCGAGCCGTTCACACGGACCCTTGCCATGGGTTGCGTATACAGCAACCGGATCCAGGAGATAAACCGGGGCCCGAAGCCGAACCTCTTCAAGACTTCAAAGAAATAGTTCCATTCAATACTGTCGAACGCCATGCTGGCGTTGAGTGACAACAGCGCCGCCTCCACCCCCGGACTGGTCCTTACCAAGTGCATTGCCCCATATAAGCGTCGCAAATTCGGTCTGGTGCTACGGTTAGGCATGAAACCTGACTGGTCAGGATGTATCAGAGTAAGAATTGGCACTAAAAGTCGATTCACCAAAACCTTAGCCAAAATTTTTACTTCCAAATTTAGCAACGATATCGGCCGATACGAGCCGCACTGATCTGCCGGTTTACCGGCCTTAGGGATCACTACAATAGTCGCAGTTCGCTGATCAATCGGTAGTGAACCGCGGTCTCTCGCCTCCTCAAACATGGCTAGAAGGCGTGGGGCCAGTGTGGAGGCCATACATTTGAAAAGTTCCACCGGTAGCCCATTGGGTCCCGGTGCCTTCCCCGCCTGCAGATCCTGTATGGCGCCCACTATTTCTTCCTCCGTTATGTCCCTATCTATCGAGTCTCTATCGTCCTCTGTTAGTACTGGAAGGCGCATCTCCTCCAGAAGCTCGGAGCAATCCTGGGCCGATCTGACTGGGGTCGAGTCATAAAGATCCTCATAGTAGTCAGTGAACACCCGTGCTATGGCCTCTCCCTCCGAGTGTGTGTTCCCATCCCTGTCCCGTATTTCCGCCACCCAATTCCTCTCTCTATCGCGTTTTTCTAGCCATGCAATCATTTTATTGGCTTTATCCCCCAGGTCGTATACTCTGTGTTGTGTGGCCAGTGCCATCGACCTAGCTGCATTAGTTGCCATATCTTGCAATTCACGTCTCCTAAGGTCTATTTGATGTGCCAACTCCCTGTCTTTCCTACCTCCCTCCAAATAAAGTGCCTCCAACTCAAGTAATGTTGTCTCCAACTTGTCCCAGCGCAACTTCTTTTCCTTATTTTCTATCCCGGTACAGGCTTGGACATATCCTCTCATTACCGGCTTAAATGCTTCCAAAAGAATATCCGCCCGCTCGACCGACCCTTCATTTTCCTGGAAGTAAAGCTGCGCTCTTTCCTTAACTTTCTGGGAGTTTTCTTTATTCTTGAAAAACCAAGCATTCAGCCTGGGTGGTAAGGCATATTGGCGGGTCGGGCCTCTCACCGTGATCTCCACCAGAGAGGGGTCCGATATACCTCGAGGTCCAATTCTGGCATTGAGAAACCAGCCCTCACTGCCTCGGTGTGTCAATATATGGTCTAAACGTGAGTAGCTAGCATGGGCAGCGGAATAAAAGGTATATTGCCGGATGCCCGGGTTATGTAACCTCCAAAGATCAATCAGCCCAAGCGACTCCATAAATGCGGGAAGTGGCTCCACCCCCCTACTCCTTGCAGCCTCAGTGTCTCTGTCCTGTTCGGAGTGCATAGTAGAGTTCATGTCCCCTCCCAATACCAGTACTCCAGGGGGGAGATCCACCAGTAGGACTCCCAGCGCTGCAAACGCCTCGGAGCGAGCCACTGGCGGAATGTAACAGGAAACCAAAGTAATAGCCCTTCCCTCCCAGCTCCCAGCAAGAGCCACAAATCTACCCAAGGGATCGTGCCACACTTTATCGACCACTAGCGGTGTCCCAACCTTAACCAAAATTCCTACTCCACGGGATCCTGAAGTATAACCCGCATGACCTACCAATCTATAGCCATATCTATCTAGTACTCGGTACCTCTGGCCCTTGAGATGCGTTTCCTGGAGCAACACAATACTCGGGGAGTGCCGGTGCAAATATTGAAGCACGATACTACGCTTGATACGGTTCCCCAGCCCATTTACATTCCAGGATAAAATCTTTAGGCTGTTGACCCCCTGCATACCCCCCACCGCCCTCCAGAGGCTGCCCGGGCTGTCCCTTGTCTATCAACCCACTCCTGCGTTGCCATCCCTGCCGTCATTGTCTCAACATGCATCTCTTGATTTGTAGCCACCCATGAACACATACATCCCTCACGAAATAGCTGACTTTACCGTAAAGAACTTCAACAAAACTAAACAATCCCCCCCTCCCTGCTACCCTGCTGGTGAGCGTTACAACTCCCACCACCCCAACTCGCAGAGTGCCTGTCGCCCCCAACAAACCTGTCAACAGTGGGGTTGGTCGGTGCCGAGCTCCTGTGACACCCTCCCCGAGCACCCTCCCCCATGGTATGAGCAACCAACATTTTAGTCCTATACTGAGCATAATTGCAGCTTACTACATTAGCAGGCCATTCTAGTCATACGATCTTGTGCCCACATACATTGTTCGTCCCCCTTCAGTGTTTACCCCCCATGTGTCCCCAACTTTACTGTTCGTGGTTCATCGTGGGGCAGCCTCCACCAATTCCAGACCCTCCATGCGCCATTTTTCCATTACACAAATCAGTCCGCTTCCGCTCCGGCTGTCCTGCTTCTCTCATGACGTTTTCCTTTTTGCGAGTTGGGTCCGACGCTGCGCCAGCCTGCCAGCCAGTCCATGACTTCCTCCGGAGTGCCAAAGAACCACACTTTACCACCCGCTTCCACTCTCAATTTGGCTGTGTACATCATAGAGTATCTGAGTTCCTTGGCCCGCAACTCCTTTTTCGCAGCTTCAAAGGCACGCCTCTGCCGCTGTACATTGAGTGTAAAATCCGGGAAGAATCTAATCACAGCGTTCTCGTGCAACAAGTCACCATGCTGACGTGCCGTTTGCAGGATGGCATCTCGATCCTGGTAATTAAGGATCCGAGCGATAATCGTGCGCGGCAGAGCCCCTGGCCTGGGTTTGGGAATGGGAGCTCTGTGCGCCCTTTCAATAGTGAAATGTACTGAGAGACGTTTTGGCTTGAGGTGGTTTAGGATCAAATCCTCGAGGAATAAGTCCATACTAGGTCCCTCCATTCCCTCCGGCACTCCCAAAACGCGGATGTTGTTCCTTCTTGCCCGCCCTTCCTGCTCCTCCAGCTTGGCCGCCATAAGTTCCTGCTGCTTCGTAAGAGCTTGGACCCTCTCTTCCAGACTCTTTGTGCTGGTTTCCAATTGCGTGACCTGAGTTTCGGTGGTCGCCACTTTTTCCGACAGTTTCTGGAAGTCTGCGCGCAGGAGGTTGACATCTAGTGTTACCTCGTCAATTTTTGGGTCTATCGTCCCCTTAAGGTCCGCAATGGCCGCCATGATGGCGCTCAGCGAGGGCTCTGCCTGTTCCTCTGGTACCTCAGATTGTGACCCCGTCGCGGGGAGTGGCACCGCGTATTTGTCCATCTTGTTCGACTGTGCTCCGGCCTGCCCCTTGGGCTTCATTTGGTGGGGCACTTGTATTCCACGGCGGTCACTCCTTGAGACAAACTGTATTGGGTGCAGCTCTGGAGATCGTCCCCACTGAGTCCTGCATTACCGCAACGCGAAAGGTCCGGTTGGGCTTCCCACTCTCTCTCCCCACAGGTGCCAGACAGCCAACCGATGACGCCTCAACTGGTCACTGTGTGGGGGTGCGCCCTTCACTCAGCTCTCCTTGTAAAGATGATCTGCGTCCTCACCACTACAGCCGCGTTGCTCACCTCAGTCTCGCCCAGTGATGACCCAGTAGCCACCAGTCACTACACCGCAGTCACCACCCTCCGCATTAGACGTCCGAAGTTCTCTGCTCCAGGTACTAGTCGTCTCTGGCCCCACCTCCTCAGGGCACCTGGGCACAGTGGTGTAGTTGCTAAAGTCTATAGGCGCCCCTTGGTCTGGCTGGGACCCCCTTACTTGTTCCCTGCTGCGTCATCACCTCAGGCGCAGGGCCCGCTGTGCGGTCACTCCACTGGTTCTCGAAGGGTCAGATGGACATCAATCACGGCACACCCCCCCCTGGGCCCCCCGACTGCAGCGGTATGTTGCATGGCTCAGCGCTCCAATGCCCCGACATTCACTCTCCCGGTGCTCACTTCGGCCCCAGTCCGGATCCCGAATAACCGTGGCGCGGGGGGTCCTAGGGGCAGATCGACCCCCGGCAGCCTCCCGAGTAGTTTCTCCGCGCCGGAGCGGCTCACTTCTGACGGTCCGGGGCTCTCGTGACCCCAGAGTCATCAATCCTGCACCCTGGGAGCGCGAACCATCAGCAGAGCCCAGGGACGCACCACCGTTCACTCGACCATTCGCGGCCGCACGTCGCTTTTCCGCCCGGGGCCTCTGCGCTCAAGTATAGCGCTTCTCCACGTCCACTCCCACCTGTTCTGGGGCTCGTCGCTGCTCACTCCGCCGCCAGCTAGGTGTTCTCCGGCCGTTCCTCGCTGCAGTCGGGCCCGCCTCCGTATTCCGGGAGCCGCGGTAGTGTGGCACTCGCAGCTGCGTCACACCGGCAAGCGGCCCGGCAAGTGTCCATGAACCGCTTTTCCTCCGGGAATTCGAATGCTGTACCTTTCCGCTTGTCGGCGCTTGAACTTTGGTTGCTCTTGGACGGCTGGAATGATCGGATTTATTGGGTTTTAGAGACCCGACGGACGGAGCTCCCTCAGCACGCTGCCATTTGCTTCGGCTCCAAACCACGCCCCGACTACGATCATTTTAATTGTCTTTTGGTGTTTTACTTTACCCTAGCATGAATGTACGACGTCCTGCATATGCCTTGTTTCTCTTGAAGGTTTCTTTCTTGTAATCTTGCAGTATTACAGTAGGAGCTGTCACAGAGTAGAACAGCCTTGCCAAGAACAGAACGTGTGGGATGTGCATTTGAAAGCATGAGAGAGAGAGAGGTGTGGAATGTACTTTTTGGTCTCGAAGTACAGTGTTATGAGCAGTGGTGCACAAATGTGCATTATGTTGTACATTGAGAGATGAAGTATGTGATGCTATAGGCAGTGGTGCACAAATGTGCATCGTGTTGTACATTGGGAAGTATTATGAAGTTCTTACTATTGGCTTTGACATGGCCTCATGTCATCCTGAATTCTGACTTTGCCTTGCTTGAGCTTTTCTGCGCGCACAGACAGGCTCCAAGAGTGTTTGCAAGTTGTTTGGGTTAATCACGTTCAAGGTTGTTTTGTGAGAGGTTGATTAATGTACCCTGGAAGGCTTTCGTAAGCTTCGTTAAGATAAAGGCTGGAACATGTGAGAATGTAGAGGGAACGTGGGAACTCCTTTTGCCCTGGAATGCTTGCATGGAAACTGGCCAGTTCCAGTAATTTTCTTTGGCGCAGAGGGAAAGATTCTCGAACCTTCTAGTGTGTTTTGAGACTATAAAGCTGAGGGTTGTTGACTTAGAAACCGGGATTTTGGAATCCGAATGGGGACGGACGCGTCTACTTCGGTACAGCCGAACCCTGGTTGCTGAGGCTCTTATCCCCGGCTGTAAATCCCCCGGTCTGGAGTGGGCTAAGATGCAGTGTTTGCACCAGGTGAAGTGTTTGAGTTTTGATTATTGCCATTGTGATGTGTGGCCAGTGGCTATGATCATTTGAGGTGTTTTCTTTGTGATGTGTGAGTGAGTCAGAGTGCACATCCAAAGTAATCATTTGATGTATTTAGTGTATATATCTTTCTGATTTCTTTCAGGACGTCCAATATTATTTGCTGCTTGTTTATTCATTATTATTATTCATGCATTTAACTGTTGCATTTACCAAGTGTGTTATTATTCCTTGCATATAAATATATATATATCTCTATAAATTTGATTGTTGTTAATTTGGCATCTGGGAAAGCCTTTCTGTTAGAGAGCATTGCATAAATAAAACCCCAAGCCTTATTCTAAAAAGAGAGTCTTTGCATTTTGTAAAGTGAAACCCCTTTCAAAGGTGTTGTTGTGTTTTATGTCTCCTGCCTCATCGTGTTTGGGCCATCGTGTGGGGTGGTATTTTGAGGGCGAGGCAAGACACCCACCCACCCCTACCGACCACGCCCGAAACCTCAGCACCATTCTTGACTCCTCCCTCACATGACTCGCCAGATCAACACCGTCACATCCACCTGCTTCAACTCCCTCTGCATCCTCCGCAAGACCTGCAAGTGAATCCCCCCCGAAGCCAGGTAGACTGTCACCCACGCACTCATAACCAGTAGACTGGACTACGGAAACGCCCTCTACGCTGGAATCAACAAATCCCTGCTACACAAACTCCAGACCATCCAGAACTCCGCGATCAGACTCATCTTCGGCACCCCCCGACGTGAGCACATGACCCACACCTGCGAGACCTCCACTGGCTCCCTGTCGAGAAGAGAGTAACCTTCAAGCTACTCACCCACGCTTACAAATCCCTACACAACATTGGACCCACATACCTCAACGAAAGAGTCTCTTTCCACGTACCCAACAGAAACCTCCGCTCCGCAGACCTCGCCCTAGCAGAAACCCCAAGCATCCACAGAAACAGAGCAGGTGGAAGGGCATTCTGCTACGTCGCAGCCAAGGCCTGGAACGAGCTCCCAGTCAACATCAGACGCTCCCCTACTCTGCAAACCTTCAGGAATAGCCTCAAGGCCTGGCTTTTCGGCTGACCCAAAGATGCATCCCCCCCACCCCCAGCGCCTTGAGACCCTCACGGGTGAGTAGCGCGCTTAAATTCCCTGATTGATTGATTGATTGATTACTTCCATTGCTTCCCAATTGCTTTGTGGTTTGTAACTCACATTTGCTTGCTTTTTATTTGCTGTCTATGCCATTCTACTCTGTACCACTATACGCCACTGCACTCTACACCAATGCACTCTATGCCACTGCTATACAGCACTGCACTCTGACAGTCTACTCTGTAACACTGCACCCTCTGCCACTTAACTCTATGCCACTCTACTCTGTGACACTCTGCTGTATGCCACTGCACTCTACTCTGCACCACTCTACTCTGCGACACTCTAAGCCAGTGCACTTTATGCCACTACACTCTGCATCACTCCACTCAAATCCACTCTACTCTGCAAACTACACTCTCTGCCGCTGAACTCTATGCCACTTTTCTCTGCACCACTACACTCTACTCTATGCCACTGCACTCTACTCTGAGACAATCTACGTCACTCCACTCGGTGCCACTCCACTCTACTTTGCGCCACTCCACTCTACTCTGCACCACTACACTCTACACCAATGCACTATCCACCACTTTACTCAAAACCAGTGCACTCTCTGCCAATCTACTCTGCACCACTGCTCTCTATGCCACAATACTCTACTCTGCAACCCTTTATGCCACTACACTCTACACCGTTACTGTCCTCTACACCACTCTCTTTCACTGTGCACCACTGTACTCTATGCAACTGCTCTCTATGCAATTCTACTCTGCACCACTCTACGTCACTGCACTCTATGGCACTGTGCTATACACCACTGCACTCTGGCAGTCTAATCTGTAGCACTACACTCTCTGCCACTGAACTCTACACCACTCTACGGCACTCTGCTCTATGCCTCTGCACTCTACTCTGTGCCACTCTACTCCAATGCACTTTACGCCACTACACTCAGCATCACTCCACTCTACTTCACTGCACTCTACCCTGCACCACTCCACTCTACTCTGCACCACTCCACTCTACGCCACTTCACTCTAGTCCACTCTCCTCTGCAAACTACACTCTCTGCCACTGAACTCTATGCCACTCTTGTCTGCACCACTGCACTCTATGCCACTGCACTCTACTCTGCACCACTCTACTCTATGCCACTCTACTGCACTCTGCGCCAATACACTGTACGCAACTACATTCTGTGCCACTCTACTCTGCATCGCTCCACTCCATGACATTGCACTCTACGTCAATCCACTCTAAGCCATTCTAATCTACTCTGCGACACTGCACTTTACGACACTACATTCTATGCCATTGCAATCTATGCCACTGCACTCTACTCTGAAACAATCTACTCTATGTCACTGCACTCCACGCCACTCAATTCCACTCTGCACCTTTCCACTCTATGCCACTGCAATCTACCATGTGCCACTCCTATTCCAAACCGCTCTATTCTACGCTTCTGCACTCTTCGCCACTGCACTCAATGTCAATGCAATCTACACCACCTTACTCAAAACCAATTCACTCTAGGCTACTGCACTCTAAGCCAATCTACTCCGCACCACTGCACTGTAGCCACCATACTCTACAACATTATACTCTAAACTACTGCACTCTACGCCACTCTACTCTACACTAACCCCGGGCGGTAAACTCTGGTCCGCTCACGGAGTTTGCGGAATTCGGGCACTCGGCGCTCCGCGGCGGAACAGGGAATTCCTGAATTCCACCATTCGGGTGGGAAACAGAGGTTTTTTTTGTTCGTACTCTCGAGTTTTCTTTTGGAGCTCAACCGCGAGCACCAAGACTCTCAGGCAGCTCGCGAGCGCACGCAAGACTTCTTACACCACTAGAGAGCTCCTGCGAGACTTTGCGCTCACTCGCACGGCTTCCGGCTGCGACGGCACTAATCTAGCATTCTTAGAGCCGATCGCAAACGGAACAGTCGAGCAGATTTTTTGCTTGAGAATGCAGCTGAGAGGCATTTGGAATGGATTTTTTAATTTTTTATTTTAGAGTGTTTTATAAAGCGCGCACATGACCCATGGGTATCAGAGCGCTGTACATAGGGTTGAAAGAGCAAGATGAAAGGTATTGACAGATAATCAGAGTAAAAGAGTCACAATGGGTTATTGCAACAAATAGTACAATTATACAACATTTGGTCCATTAATATTCTGTTAGTCTTCATTGTTCTATCCACTCAATGGTTGGTATTTGCTGCTGCTCTGAGACTCTTCGGATCCAGGTACCCCGAGGAGTAGAGCTTACGAGGGTTCTCCTGTAAACGACGTGTCTCTGATCCATCTAAAAGTTGCTGTCCTTGATACCATCCTTGTATCGTAGGACTTCGAAGATTATGCAAGGAATCTATTCATTAGTAAGTTTTTTACCTCTTTTTTGAACAAGAGGGTCGATGGGTTAGAGCGTAACTTGGGTGGTAATGAGTTCCAGATCCTTGGAGCTGCCCCGGAGAAGGATCGTGTGTAAGTTTTTTGTTTTCGGAATCTAGGAGGTTCAAGCCTGAGAGAGTTAGCACTTCTTAGGTAGCGGCTGCCACCTGAGATTCGAATCTTTTCTGCCAGGTAACTTGGTTCTTTGAAGTGTAATGCTTTGTGTGTGAGGCAGGCAATTTTCAGTTGAGTTCTTGCCTCAAGGGGAAGCCAGTTTAGATACCTAAGCGATGGGGTGATGTGGTCAAAGCGTCTAGTTCCTGTTACCAGTCTCGCTGATGCATTAAGAGTTGTTTTGAGTGGAGCTGTTCTTGCTTTGGGTAGCCCTGCCAGGGTCGCCGAGCTGTATTCTAGTCTGGAGACCACCAGTGCTTGTACTGCTTGTTTGAAGTCCGAAGGTGGTAGAAATGGTTTCAATTTCTTCAGTGTTCTGAGTTGAAATGTCTCACTGCGTGTGGTCGCACTGATGTGAGCTTTCATATTTAGATTCTTGTCCAGTGTTATTCCAAGGGATTTCGTGGAGTCGATGATGGTAGGTTTGCAATTGAGTGCATCTAGGTGCTTAAGCCAATCTTGGATGAGTGAGGAGCTGTTTTGTGGGGAGAAAAGAAGGAATTCGGTTTTCAGAGAGTTCAGCTTGAGGTTGTTTTGAGAGAGCCACGACTGGGTTTTGACTAAAGTGTTGTTTAGTTGAATGACGTCGTCTGGGGAGGATATCTTTAAGTATAGTTGTGTGTCGTCTGCGTACAAGTGGTATGCAATGTTCAATTGGTTGAGGATTTCAGTTAGTGGTTCCATATATAGGTTAAAGAGTGTGGGGGAGATGGTCGACCCTTGGGGGACTCCACACTTTATTGGTGAGGGGTCAGAGAGTGAGTTGCCAAGTTTGATGCGTTGTGAGCGATTCTGTAGGAAGGAAGCAAACCAAGCAATCACTTTCCCAGATAGCCCCATTCTTTTTTCCAGTACTTCTAGTAGGGTGTTGTGATTGACTGTGTCAAACGCCGATGAGAGGTCTAGGAGTATGAGTAAGCATGAGTCGTTGTTGTCTAATATCTTCAGGGTGTCATCCATTATATGGACAATGGCCGATCTAAACCCTGATTGGAATTTGTTGAGTAGATTGAAATGTTCAATGTGCTGGCTCAATTGATTGTGCACACATTTTTCCAGCAATTTTGCTAGAAAGGGGATATTTGACACTGGCCGAAAGTTGTTCAGGATTGAAGGGTCAGCACCCACTTTTTTCAAGAGGGTGTCACTTGACCAGTCTTAAGGCATTCTGGGATGCTGCCTTGTTTTAGTGATGAGTTAACAATCTCCGTTAGTATAGGTGAGAAGATGTGACTTAGTTCCTTTAGTGTTGTGGAGGGGATGGGATCATTGAAATGTGAGGTTGGTTTCATAGATAGTAACACCTTGAGGACCTCGTCCTCTGTTAGTGTTTTGAACTCGCTCCATGTGGCTTGATTTTTGGTCTTGTAAGGGTGGTTCATCCCTTGTTCCATCATCTGGTACTTAGGGTCATTGATGGGATGGTGATCATTGCCTATATTGTCTTGTGAACTGTGATTGACGATTGCAATTTCCTTTTCGATTTCTAAGATCTTTTCATTGAAAAATGAGGCGAACGATTCACATTTTTCCATTGAGTTATTACTGAGCTAATCACCCCCGTTTGTTGGTTGACAATTTCAAACAGTCGTTTTGGACGATTTTTTGCATTGTCCAGTTGGGTTCTGAAGTACGATGCTTTGGCTTGCCAGATGTGTTTCTTGTAGTTATTCCGTCGTTCACGTAGTTTGCTTAGAAGTAGCTTTGAGGGTTCCTGTCTCCATCTTCGCTCCGCCTGTCTAAGACTTCTCTTTTCCTCATTTAGGCTTTGAGAGTATCACGACTGGGAAGGTTTTATTCTTTGCTTCTTGAGTCTTAGAGGTGCTACTGCCTCCATTATATTTGATACTGTTCGGTTGTAGTGTTCGGTTAATTCGGACACATTCTGTTTTGTTGCAGGGGGAATGAGGTTTTATTTGCACAATTCTGTCATTTTCGCCTTGTCTATGTTATTAGTGTCTCTGACCCAGTATTCTGTTTGGTTAGTTGCCCTTTGGTGGTTTGTGTGTTCGTAATGATGTGGAATAATATTGTGTAATGATCCGACCAGTCTATGGGTGTTATTGAGTTTATTGACAATGCCCCTTCTCTGGATATGATTAGGTCGAGCGTCGAGCCTTTGTTGTGTGTTGGGCTTGTGCAAGACTGGGTCAAGTTTTGATCAACTAGGTATTGTTTAAGGGTAGAGACCTGTGTGTCGTCCTCGTCATTCCAGTGAAGGTTAAAGTCACCAAGAAAGATCGCATTGGGGTGTAGCATGGAATGTATTGTGATTGTTTCCATTATCTGTTCAATGAAGAGCTGGTTGTCTCCTGGAGGGTGATAAAAGAGGTGTACTTTGGCTAGTGATTTCTCTGCTGTGTAGATGTCTGCACCCATGTATTCGCAGGATGTGAGATTGTCTACAGGGAAGGTTTTGACTTGAAAAGAGTTCTCGTGAATGATTGCAATCCCGCCTCCCGGTTGATGTTGTCTATCTTCTCAAACTGGCCGTGGGAGTTGTTTTTTTCATGTGAGATGCCATTTTTTAAAAACTTTTTTTTTTCAAACCAGAAGGAGGTGCCCCAGAGACTCCAACTTACTGTTCCTGTCCAGCAGGCTCCTCCCAGTGCTTTGTCCCTCTCCTGATCACTTTTCATTGGGATTTGGAGCTGGAAGGATCACACTCCTTGTCTGCTGCTTATATACCATTGGATTTAAGGACTTTGTTTTTGAGATATCACAAGTAAGTTGAAAAACTGGTGTATAAGGGTGTTGTTTGTTTGACTAGGGGCATGCACCTGGATTTATTTGTACTTTTATTCGATTTAAAAATTTATTGTGGTGGGAGGCCTGCAGTTTTAGTAGGGGCCTAGTTGTTTTTTTGCATGAAATTTATCTTCTTTTATAAAGGAAAAATGTTGCACAGTTGAGTACATTTTCTTCTCCATGTTTTTTAATAAGTTTGCAATATTGATTGATTTAATTCACTATGTGGCCTAGTCTGCCAATGGGCCTTCCAGCCAGTAGGCCCTGTACTATTCATGGGTGCATGAAACAACTATTTTTGCGGTGTCTGTAGAATTGAAACATCATTTAGGCCATGGATGGCATTGGATTGAAATATAAAATGTGGGTTTTTTGTGATTTTTCATGTTTTTTCCCCTGCAAACAGTGTTTAGGTGGGATGATGCCTTTGGAGAATGTGTGTTGTGAACATTTTTAGCCCTGTTAATTTTCGTTTTTGGCATTGCTGAATTAATGCTGTGTTCTCTATGTTACCATGCCTCTTTTGTCTGTCCACTGTCTGTGTGTATGTGTGTTTGGCATAGGCCACCATTTGCCTTTGTTGTTCAAGAATCATTATGCCATGTGGCCAGGGGCCATTTTGTATAGTTGGTGACCACCATAGGCCTGCATGTGTTGTTTGTTTTATAGGCCTCCTGCTTGTTGTTGTTGTGACCAATGTGGCTAGCGGCCATTTTGTGTAGCCAACCAGTGTGCTTTCCCCATAGGCCTGCATTTCTTCTTTGTTTGTGGCTGTGTCCCATTGCTGATTGTTGTAGTTGTGACTAGGCACGTGGCTGCCAGCTGGTGGCCATTTTGTGTAGCCAGCCAGTCTGCTTTTCCCATAGGCCTGCATGTCTTCTCTGTTTATGGCCATGCCTCGCTTGTTGTTTTTCTGACCATGTGGCTGGCGGCCATTTTGTGTAGCTAGCCAGTCTGCTATTCCCATAGTCCTGAATGTCTTCTCTGTTTGTGGCCAGGCCTCCTTGCTGGTTGTTGTTCTGACCATGTGGCTGGCGTCCATTTTGTGTAGCCAGCCAGTGTCCTTTCCTCATAGGCCTGCATGTCTTCTTTGTTTGTGGCCATACCTTCTTGCTGGTTGTTGTTGTTGTCTGACCATGTGGCTGGCGGACATTTTGTATAGCCAGCCAGTGTGCTTTTGCCATAGGCCTGCATGTCTTCTCTTTGTTCCCCATGCCTCCCTGCTTGCTGTTTGACTATGTGGCTGGTGGCCATTTTGCATAGGCATCCAGTGTGCTTTTGCCATAAGCGTGCATGTGTTGTTCTTCTATCATTATGTTGCGGCCACGCCTCCTTGCTTGCTGGTTCACCATGTGGTTGGTCTGTGGCCAGTTTTTGTGTGCGTAGCCAGTGTGCTTTCTTTTGCCATAGACCTGCATGTTCTCTTTCTGTTCCCAATGCCTTTTTGCTCTGTGTTGTTGTTGATGACCATGTGGCAATGGCAGGCAGCCATTTTATGTGTCCAGCCAGTGTGGCCCTTTGTCATATGCTTGCATGGATGGTTGAGCAATGAGATAGCAGTTTAATAAATAAAAACAAATGATATGCTTGAGGATAATGTTACTTATTTATAATTTTTGTAACTTAATTTTTTTTCAATTTTAGTTTTAATTTTTTTAATTATTTTGTTATTTGTTTCATTGTATTTTATTTTTAGAATTTTTTTTAACCATTTTTATAACATCTGGCATTAATGTATCAACCCCACGTCTGCTCTATGTGCACAACAGCAAGCATTGCCAATGCATTTGTCAGCTGCACCTCCCTGCGTGCCACATCTCACGTGATGCGTTGCACATAAAGCAAACAGTTACAGCTGTATTGCTTTGTTGTTGCTCTTTTTAATCCTTCCTGAATGTACAGTCACTATGAAAGTTTATGTTGGTGTAGTTTTCCGTTTTATGAATGAACACTGTATACTATTGTTAATTATTTATAATAACTTAAGTAACCATACTAAATTATATTGTTTGTTTGTACTACTACTTGAACTGCAACAACCATATGTCACTGATGTTTTTCTTGCTTGTTTGCTTTTAGGTTCACAAGAGAAGAATCATCATCGCCCACAGTACTGCCAGACAGAAGGCCTCTGAACGACGTGAGCCATGACTGACTACGCAACACGGTCATCTCTTCAGCTTGTTGTGAAGCTAAGTGCCACTTCAACTGACAGCTTCAAGATGGCCCCAAAGAAAGGTGCTGCCAGGAAAGTGGCTAGTGGGGAGCAGAAGAAGCAGATTTCCACCACTGGCGTGCCGACCGCAACCTTTTTCAGGAAAGTTGTGCCTGCTGCACCGGCCTTCAGCGAGAAAGTTGAGAGCAGCACTCGTCCATCAACAGCACCACCTCCCCAACCTAAGCCCAGGACCATGTCTGTCAGTGAGGCAGCCAGTGCAGTCATGTCTACACCGACGAGTAGCGATGTTGAATTGAATTTGTCCCTTTCGCAAAGTAGTACACAACCTTTTCAGGAAACACAGCAAAGTGAACAGCAGCCGCAGCCAGCAATGGATTTGTCTGATGTTGGAGCAGAACAGGATGTTGAGCTTCCTTCAGAGCAAGAAGTTGAACCTCCTATTATAGAATTATTGGCTCCCACATCTCCAGCAAGGAAAAGGAAGGGCACTACTGCACCATCTTCTCCAAGCACCACTTCTGATGATAATGATAGGGACATGAAGTGGATCCCTACAGAGATCAGGAGACAACAGGAGAGGCAAGGGAAAAGAAAAGTTCCAGAAAGACTTAGATTATGGAAGGGGATGAAGAGGAGGATGACGAGGTAGTCATGGTGGAAGGTGACACAGAGGAATCTGACATTGCTATTCAACCAGCTCCGAGGGATGTGGCACAGGTAGCACCGCCACCAGCTCCCATATTTGCAAAGCCCCAGCTGAGACCTGCACCAACCCCTGCCTCAGGAGAAGCAGAGAGGCAATCGACGACATGCCCACATACCTCCAGTTCGTCTTCAGGCATTGGCAGTGGCCCGGTAAAAAGGTTTTCCCCCCCAGTTTGGGACGTTTTTGCAGTTAGCAAACAGGGGGAGCACATTGCACTATGCACCATTTGCCACACAAATGTTTGTCGAGGTAAGCCTGGTACACATTGTGGTACTGGAAGCCAGATGACCCTTATGAAAAAACAACACACAATCAAGTGGGAGGAACACCTTAAAAATTGCTGAACATGGTGGTGATGGTGGAGAGAGCCGGGAACATCAGCTACAAGTCCAATCACGGCAGAAGGTGATAATGACGAGGAAGAAGAGGGTGACATCTTCACGCAAAGCAACCCTGTCCCCAGCAGTGCACCAGCAGAATCACCCACCCCAGTGACTCCACAATTGCACAAGAAGACTCAGAGTGAGATGATGGAGACACCACAATCAATCAATCAATCATGCGTTTCTTAAGCGCGACTACTCACCCGTGAGGGTCTCAAGGCGCTGGGGTGGAGGGAGGGTGCAGGTTCCAGTCCATCAAGGAGGGAGTCTGTCGAAGAGCCAAGTTTTGAAGTTTCTCGTGAAGATGGGGAGTGATGTTGTCTGTCTGAGGTAGAGCGGTAGGGCGTTCCAGGCTCTTCCCGCGAGGAAGGAGAAGGAGCGGCCTCCCGATCTGGTCTTTCTGGCACTGGGGACCACGGCGTAGGAGAGCTGGGCTGATCATAGGGTCCTTTGGGGTGCGTGGAATTTGAGTCGGCTGTTCAGGTATGCTGGTCCGGTGTTGTGGAGGGCTTTGTGTGCGTGGGTGAGAATCTTGAAGGTGATTCTAGCCTCGATGGGGAGTCAGTGGAGTGTGCGCAGGTGTTGGGAGATATGGCAGTGTCTTGGCAGGTTGATGACCAGTCTTGCGGCGGCGTTCTGGATGTTTTGTAGGTTGCAGTGAGGTTTTTGTTTAATCCTGGCGTAGAGTGCGTTGCCGTAGTCGAGTCTGCTGGTGACGAGGGCGTAAGTGACGGTCTTTCTGTGCTCGAGGTGGATCCATTTGAAGGTCTTACGTAGGAGGCGGAGGGTGTGGAAGCAGGAGGATGCGACAGAGTTGATCTGGTGGTCCATTTTGAGCTCGGAGTCCAGGATGATTCCAAGATTGCGTGCGTGGTCCGTAGGGGTGGTTAGGTTTCCGAGGGCGGGGGGCCAGCAGGTGTCATTCCAGGCGTCGGGGTGTGGGCCCATGATGAGTACTTCTGTTTTGTCAGTGTTCAGTTGTAGGCAGCTGCTTTCATCCATTTGGTGACGGCTTCCATGCCTTCTAAGTTGTGTTTTGCTGCGTTGGGTTCGTTGGATAGGGAGAGGATGAGTTGGGTGTCATCTGCGTATGAAACAATGTTGAGTCCGTGGGTTCTGACGATGGGGGCGAGCGGAGCCATGTAGACGTTCAAGAGCGTGGGGCTGAGGGAGGACCCCTGGGGGACTCCGCAGGTGGTTGGTGTAGGGTCCGAGAGGAAAGGAGGGAGTCTGACCGCTGCGTTCTGCCGGAGAGTAAGAGTGGATCCAGTCGAGGGCCTTGTCCCGGATCCCTGCGTCGTGGAGTCTGCGTGTTAGGGTGCGGTGGGAGACTGTGTCGAAGGCCGCTGAGAGGTCGAGGAGGATGAGGGCTACTGTTTCTCCTCTGTCCAGGAGGGGAGCGGATGTCGTCTGTTGCGACGAGGAGGGTGGTTTCTGTGCTGTGGTTTTTTCTGAAGCCGGATTGGGAGAAGTCGAGGATGTTGTGCTCTTCGATGAAGGTGGAGAGTTGGTTGTTGATGGCTTTCTCAATGACTTTCGCTGGGAACGGGAGCAGGGAGATGGGTCTGCATGCAGTGACTCCCCAACCACCACGCACATTGAGTCTACCACCAGCATCTACTTCTCAAACGACACCTGTGTCAGTGCTCCAAGAAAAGAAGAAAACCCAGGCTACTATTACGGGCATTTTAGACAGAAGGGGCCCTACGAGCGAAACCACCCAAATGCACGCTTGTACAATGGAAAGCTGGCAAAAATGTTAGCACTGGGGGGCGTGGCCAGCCAAGATGGCCGTGTGGATGTGATCCACGATGGCTCCGCTGCCGAGTGACAGCTCATAGGAGACACCACTGCACTTTTCTCGCCAAAAACGTGGAAATGTACCTGGGGATCGGCGGCAACAGTTGCGGATGGCACTGAGGCGATCACCATCATCCGGAGGTAACCAGACGGCAGCCGATCAGCGGAGGATCGGGACGCGGCAGACTCGGCCGGTGACCCGTCCAAGGTCAAGAAAGGCGGAATCCGGAGACCTGGCAGCCAGGCGCCCACCAAGAAGAGACCCACACTCAGAGCTCTCCTCTCCCGCTGGAATGTGAGCAGCAGGAGTTGCCCAACGGCCCGGTGAGTGGTAGACACGCGGTACGGGACGCGCGGCAGCCGACATTTCCCCGCTGCGGGCCACACAACGTGGATAGACGCTTAACCCCCGAGAGAGCCTTGGAACAGCTCCCCAGCAGCAGCAGTGAACGGCGCAATGCCCGGTGCCTATCGGGGGGGCTCTTCTTCATAACAAACCGCAAAGCGACTCAAAATAGAGGTTTGCCGTGCCTGACTTAAAGATGGCGCCTGCTGGGGACAGAACACCTCGTGCTGAGACTGGGGACACGCAGCTGGCTAGACGCCCACACTAGAGGTAGGGCGACACCCCGCACCATCACCGGACGGTTCTTCTAGGTGGTTCGCCGCCCACAGGCCCGCAAGACCTCCGGGTGAGCTATATCAAACTCCACGCACAACTACACATCGGCTGCACGACCAACACAATTAACAGAGTCGCGGGGTGACTCTCTTTGGAAGTGGAGGCCCCAGGGGGCTGATGGCAGATGAAATACACACTGACTATCGAGGCTGGAGCTGAAGCCGAAATGGCGCCCAAACCGTGAAGAGGACTGGGAATAAGGAACAGGCGACACCCTGGGGCTTGCTGGGAGCCCACTAACTTGACACCTGCAGAGAATCAGGGGGCTGGCGAAGGGGCTGCGGACGGTTCAGACAACGTGACTTCACTAAGGCCTGGTCTCAATACCCCTCACACAGGCAATAGTGAAAACCTCTCTATGCCGCCCAAAAAACAACAACA
This sequence comes from Calotriton arnoldi, assembly GCA_963921515.1. Lineage (NCBI taxonomy): Eukaryota > Metazoa > Chordata > Amphibia > Caudata > Salamandridae > Calotriton > Calotriton arnoldi. The sequence continues at coordinate 447,245 of CAWUFW010012336.1, read as the reverse complement.
GAGCAACAGGGTCTCTACCTACTTCACGCCTGCCACCAATACAGAATTACAATCGACTACAGGGGAGGAGACCGTCATGGCGCTATCTAAAGAAGACTTACTCGCCTCCTTGAGATCATTTAAACAGGAACTAAGGGAGGAATTAAAGGCGGACATGACCCAATCTCTGGAATCCCTGAAGGCAGACCTCAGTAGCAGACTTGCATCATTGCAGCAAGACATCGATTCGGTGGGCACGAGGGTTTTGGACACGGAGTCCAAAACCACGGGCTTGGAACAAAAAACGGAACAGATATTGGCAACTACGAGGGAACTTCAGTCTCAACTCACAGCACTACAACTTATACACGAGGATTTGGAGAACCGCTCACGGTGGGATAACATCAGGATCTGCAATCTGGAAGAAGGAGCGGAAGGCCCAGACCTCAAGGCTTTTGTCACGGGTCTCTTCGCTGAAACCCTGGGATCGGCACCACTTAAGGTAAAGTTATAAGAGTACACAGGGTAGGAAGACCTGCGCCGGGTGAGAAACGCCATCCAAGAGATATCCTAGCAAAGCTACACTCCTTCAAAACCAAGGAAGCTATATTACAGGCCGCCAGGAAGGTGGACGCAGTGAAGTTCCAGGGATTCTCATGTGAGCTATACCAAGATGTAGCCCCAGTGACCCTGGCACACCGCCAGCAACTCAGACCAGTTATGGACAAACTAAGGCAAGACGGCATTAGGTATCGATGGTCCTACCCCTTCGGTCTCAGCTTAGAATACAAAAACAAAGCCTATCATCTTACTGAGGTCCAAGAGGCATTCCGCGTCCTGGGACTTCCGATGCCAGTCACCGAACTCGGGATGAATACTCAGGGTCATCAGCGCAAAGCCATCACTGGTGAGGGAACAATAAACCCATGGCACACCCGGCGGCTTCCCAGAACGAAGAAGACACAAGGAACTCCAGAAACAAACTGAAAGACTATACATGGCTAGCCTTACACGAAGGACATCTTAACGGTTCTCAAAAACTATGAAGCAGCGGCATTGGTGGGCAGTGGCTCACCAATATTGAGAAATTGAAGTCAACAATACCAGCTCTTTTCTTGGAGCCAGACACTATTGACACCAACACAATGTGCTCCCGATCTCCGGTAACGCATCTGCGGTACAGGCGCTCCGGACCTGACATAGAGGAACAGTGAATGTCTTCTCAACTAGCTGCGGCACAGAAACCTTGGCAGCAGAATATGGTTCAATTCGCCTCACAGTGTCGGACAAACACCAGGGAGGTACTCTGGACTGGGGCCGTATAGTACCAAAGTTGAATATGTTCATGTTCATTTTTCACCCTTTTTACTTTTGTTCTTTTTTTTTTACCCTGGGTGACGGGGAAGGCATAGGGGGCCCTGAGACGAGGTACAAGCACAAGAGGAACAAGGCTCTGCGACCGGGAGGGATGGGAGATGGGAGGCGGCAGGGAAGGGGGCGGTGGCGGGAAGGACACAGGATGGGACAAGGCCACGAGATAGTAACCCAATTGCCACAACCAATATAGTGATTACCACTCTGTCATGGAACGTGAGAAGTATGAATGCGCCCTCCAAACGACAGAAGATATGGAAATACCTCACATACCAGCACTATGATATAGTGGCTCTCCAAGAGACACACCTCAAACGGTCAGAAGAGCATAGGATAAAGCATAAGACATACCCACTGATATATAAATCCTCCTCCTCCACAAAACATAACGGGGTCGCTCTCCTGTTCCACTCTTCTCTCAAATTTCAGCCAGAGGATTACAAAACCGACAAAGAGGGAAAGGTTTTACTAGTGAAGGGGCGCCTTCGGGGACGACAATGTACAATCGCATCCATATACGCACCAAACACTAATCAGACGACGTTCCTTCACTCCACTCTGTCTCTGTTGGGGGGCTTTGCTATGGGAGATATAATCCTCATGGGGGACTGTAACCTCACTTGGCATTCGGGGACGGATAGCACAAACCCACATAAATCTCATACAGGGAGTTTCCCAAAAACCCTGAAGCAAGCTATTCAGGAACTGGGTCTCAAGGACGCTTGGAGGGAAGCCCACTCAGACGATACAGATTATCCCTTTTTCTCTCATGTCCATCGTAGCTATTCGAGGCTCGACTATACCCTCATAAGCCAAACCCTAAATAACCATGTCCGAGAAGCCACTATACACCCCATTGTTATCTCTGATCACGCCCCAATATCAGTTTCTTTGGAGTGGTCCAGCCCCGAACCTAAATACAAGAGGTGGTACTTTCCCAATGCCTTAGTCCGCGATAAAACACTACGCGACCCATTACGTACTTCCATCAGGGAATTTTTCCAAATAAACGTTCCGCAGGATACATCGCTGGCAAATAATTGGGATGCGTTTAAAGCAGTGATTAGAGGCCTCATGTCTGCTCTCAATAAAGAGAGGACGACAGAACGGCTACTTCTGGAGGGAGAGTTAAAAACAGCGGAACACGCACACAAGGCCAATCCCACACTAACACTCCAGAGAAAAGTCACGGCCCTGAAAGGGAAACTACAAGCAATATACTCAAATAGGGCAGAACTGACCCAACTACGCATGCAACAGACATCATATGCTCAGGGTAACAAGGTAGGGGCACATTTAGCGCGACAACTGTGAGTAAAAAGGGAACTGGACTATATTGAAAGCATAAAAGACTCTACAGGCACTCAGATTCGGGAGGAGTCGGGGAAGGCCCGCATTTTCAGAGATTTTTATACCGCACTATACACACCCGATCAATCCGACACCCAATCACAAGCAAGGTACCTTAGTACAGTGCAGCTCCTGCAGGGTACGACTGCCCAGAACAAGCAGTTGGAAGAACCCATTTCGGAGGAAGAGGTGCAGAAGGCGCTCAAGAGCCTAAAACTGCACAAGGCCCCGGGACCAGACGGGCTGACTGCGCAATTCTACAAAACTTTCCGTACAGAACTCATTCCCCAGCTGACCACTCTCTTTAACCACATTGCGAGCTCCAAACAGGTGACACACACCATAGGCGTAGCATTGATCACTGTGCTGCCCAAGGCGGGAAAGGATCCACAGCAATGTGGATCCTACCATCCCATAGCGTTTCTTAACCTAGATGCTAAATTGTATTAAAAAATATTGGCCTCACGGATAGAGAATTTGATGCCGGAATTGATACATTAGGACCAATCCGGATTCATTAAGGGTAGACAAACTCATGATAATGTGCGCAGAGTGATCCATCTAATAGAAAAAAACACCAAAAGCAGATTCCGTCAGTCCTTCTTGGTCTAGATGCCGAGAAGGCGTTTGACCGGGTAGACTGGTCCTTTCTCTTTCAAGCTCTCCACAGGTTTAGATTCTGCGAATCATTTATCAACATGATACAGGCCAACTTTGAGGCTCCGAGTGCTAGAATTATGGTTAATGGGGTAGCTTCGGACTCTTTCTTACTGGGGAGGGGAACGAGACAGGGCTGCCCGTTGTCCCCACTACTCTTCGCGCTCAGCATTGAACCCCTCGCCGCCACTATTAGATCGTCTCCAGAGATTAGAGGGGTACCCTTTGGATCCGACGAACATAAGATATCTTTGTTCGCGGATGACGTTCTGCTGACACTGGTGGACACGCAGCGCTCTTTGACAGCACTACAAGGAGAGCTGGCTCGCTTTGAACGGGTAGCAGGGCTCAGAATTAATCTCTCTAAATCTTTCCTTCTCAACCTAACGCTGCCGGAAGTTGAAATGAGAAATCTGGTGACATCTACCCCATTTCAATGGGCTAAGAAGGAACTGACATATCTAGGGATTAAATTAACCCCCAAAATATCGAGCCTGTTCCCTGCTAATTACCCCCACTTCTCTGCCAACTCCAAGTTGACCTTAAATGCTGGTGGCCACTGTATCTATCGTGGATTGGCAGACTCCATGCCATCAAGATGGTGGTTCTGCCGAAATTTCTGCATCTATTCCAAAGTCTTCCCATTGGCCTGGATAAAAGCTTCCTACTCAAAGTGCACATTATGCTAAAAAAATTCATTTGGCAAAATAAAAGACCGAGGCTTCCATTTCATCTTTTATGAAAACCTTCAGATGAAGGAGGCCTCGTGATGCCTGACCTGACCCTTTATTATAAAGCAGCACAGCTCCGAGTTATAGTTGAATGGTCCCAACGTGAGTCAGATAAACACTGGATACATATGGACCGAGCGATAGCGGGACGGGTGATATGGGATCTACTTTGGAAGCCAAAAACAGACCGGCCAGCTAATACATATATAAGCACCCCCACTGGAACGACTCTTCAAACATGGGACGACGTACTGAAACAGACTGAGTGGACAACGTTTCCCTCGCCATTCACTTCCATACACTACAATCCAGCCTTTCCACCTGCACTACAGCCAGGTCCCTTCGACGCATGGAAGAAGGGAGGCTGCCTCACTCTCGAGCACATCTTCCATGGTTGGGACATTAATATTTGAACATTGTCAGAGAGACTTCAACTTGCCCAAGTCAGAATATTTTCACTATCTCCAACTACGCCACTGGGTCTTGCAAACTGAGATCAGGGAGGGGGCGACAAGAGAACTTAAACCACTGGAGCGCTATCTAAAGGGGGCTGGCACAATGAAAGGGGCTATTTCCTTTCTTTACTCCCTATTACTCCACACCTTACCATCCCCCTGTCCACGCTACCTTGAATTCTGGGAACGGACACTCGATCATGATATCACTGATACCCAATGGAAAGCTTTATGGAGGGACATACGACGGCATAACCACTCACTGGCCCAACGTGAAGCCCACTACAAGGTACTCTATGACTGGTACCTATACCCCACTAAACTTAAGAATATATTCCCTAACACAACAGACCTGTGCTGGAGAGGTTGCGGCCTTCTAGGTGACTTTCGACACATATGGTGGGACTGTCCGACAATTTGTCCTTTTTGGACTGAGATTCTGGCACACATCAAAGACATACTAGGGTACCCCATCCCGGAATCTTCCGAATTTGTGCTTTTGGGTCTCTGAGACCCGGGTTTGAAGTACCAGACTACAGCGGACCAGGCCATCATGTGGCTTTGTCTGGGTGCGGCCAAAACGGCACTGGCCGCCGCATGGAAGAAGAAGGACGCACCGGCCATGACGCAATGGCAGGCTCGCCTTTGGAGGGCACTCACCATGGAACGCATGAGCGACATCTATAGGGATGCCTTCAAAAATTTCGAATACGCATGGGGTCCCTTGGTTAACTACTTATCAACCGGCCTTCTGCTGACTACCTGCTCCCCGAGAGTTAGAGCATTACACTTGTTCCAATTTTAAATAGAGTAACACCCCGCTCCAGAGCACATCACAGGCTTCATTTCACACCACAAATCACCCAAGGTCACAGTTAATTCGGGCCGCCCCGGCCCTGTTTTGTTGAATTCCTTTTTTCTCCCCTTTTTGCCTTTTCTATTGTTTTTTGTTTACACAAAGTACGAGTTGTTTCTCATAGTCCCCTGACTGCTTCCCGCAAGCGGTAATAAGAGCATACAACTTCTTTAAAAAGGATGGGCTCGTGGGAGGGGGGAGGGTCAGGGGTGAACGGGAGGGTTTAGTTCAAAGACGAAACTGTTGAATGTATTGTATTGGTGATCCTCATAGGCCTATCTGAAAAGGTATTACTGGTATCAACCGCATTATTCTGTAAACGGAAATAGATTTTTGACAGCTGTATGCGAGTAGAACGATTGATGTATTATCATGTGATATGAGACTTGTCCTATAAAACTCAATAAAAAAAGTTTGACAAAAAAAAATGTTAGCGCTGGACCTCCTCCTTTTAGAATGTGTGGCAGCCATCTGCCCAAAATGGAAGGTACCAAGGAAGACCTATTTTGCCAGAGTGGCAGTTCCAGCGCTGCATCACTATGTGCTGCAGTTGGTTGGACAAGCTTTGCAGCAGTGTTGTTCACACCAACCACCTGATGACAGACATGTGGACCAGTTGTCAGGCAACTGATTACATGTGCATCACTGCACACTGGATCTCTTTTGCAGGGTTAAAGCAAAAGATATCTTCAGGTCTTGGCCCTGAAGAAAGTTTTAAGAGCATTCGGCAGTATGCAACAGTGGCATGGTCGCCATGGAGAAATCACATACAGCTGCAAACATCTTGGAGGAATTTAACAGCAAAGTGTATGACTGGCTGCGACCCAGAGGTCTTAGAATTGGATTTTTTGCCACGGACAATGGCAGTAACATAGTCAAAGCCATGTCAGACAGAGGCTATTGCAGGGTCCTGTGTTTGGCCCATTGCATCAACTTGGTGGTGCAAGACTTCCTCAAAAAGGAAGACATAGTCAGCAACATACTGACTACCTGCAGAAGAATCTGCACCCATTCCAGTTATTCTTTTAAAGCCCAGAAGCAGCTGCGGATAATTCAGCGTAATAATAGAGCACCAGTTAAAGCCTTGATACAGGAGGTGCCAACACGTTGAAACTCTACCTTTTACATGCTGCAACGTCTGTTTGAGCAGTACAAACAGATTGAAGACTGTCATTCAAAGAGGAGGGGGTGCAGTTGGGAAATCTATGAACAAGGATGCAGACAAATGGGGCCTAGTCAAATGCCTGACACAGATGCTACTCCCTTTTGAGGTTTTCACGCAGGAAGTTAGCAAGGCGGACAGTACGATGGGCCAAGCTATCCCATTGCTGCCATCTCCTACAAGACCAGGTAAAGAAGGCATCTGAAAGGTTTGCCCCAGCAGGTGTGAATGAAAACACAGAAGCACATGCCTTGGTTGAGAACTTAGTCCTGCGCTTGGCTTCTAATATAAGGCTGCAACATGACATCATCGAGTCCAAACAGTACACATGTGCCACACCACTTGATACTTGGGGAGAGAATGTGGCCTAACGGCTAGGGCGTTCGACCTCGGAGCTGGGGAACCGGGTTCGAGCCTCGGCAGGGACGCTCAACATTCTGTGATTCTGGGCAAATCACTTAATCTCCCCATGCTTAACAAAAAAATGAATGTGTCCATCTGTAACATTACTGGTGCTCATGTAAAGCGCTCTGATACCTCCGGGTCTAGTTCGCGCTATATAAAACTCTTTAAAAAAAAAACTTGATATAAAATAATTCTGCCTGCTTTCATCCCTTTTTCTGAAGGGGATGTTTTAAAATTCAAGAGGTGGATTGTAGAGCAAGCCGGAGACTTGGAAGAAGAACGGCTGGAACTTCAAGTCCCACCCCGTAGTTCTGGGGAGCCGCCTTCAACTTCCAGAGAGGGCAGTCTTGTCTCACTGCAGCCAACACCACCATCAACCAGCACACTGGCAACAACAGCAAAAGAAGGACAGGACCCAACCTCTGCATTGTATTGGTTTCAATTGGCAGGGCTCAAGTCCAGTGCAGAGGCAATGGCAAAGCAGGTAGAGCAAGTGGCAGCACCAATGACCATCCACAGGATGTTCCAGGAGTATCTGGATGATCCAAAAGATGTGTATGTGGCTCAAAATCCATTGATGTATTGGTATGGGAAGATGCACCAATGGCCAGAGCTCAGCAGGCTGGCAATAAAGTATCTGGCTTGTCCTATCACCAGTGTGCCTGCTGAACGTGTGTTCAGTGCAGCTTGTGCGGTCGGCACAGTGAGAAGGACCAGTCTCTTGCCTCAAAATGTGGAGAGATTGACTATGATCAAAATGAACCAACATTTTATAGTACACTATTCCTGAAATAGCAGCACAGGAGGAGGAAGAGGGTGATTGGTCGGAAATTGAATCAAATGTGTTAGCTGACCAACTTCTGGGTGAACCACCTGAGTTTGAGGACAAACTACTTCCCAGACTAAGTATGCCAGTGCCCCCATAGAACTTTTAAAATTTTCTCGTTGAACTTAGTTCTTTCGTTGCAAAAAAACATTAAAAAAATTAGCTAGAGGAACATTATTATTTTTGTGTCAGATTTATTCTGCACCACATTTGTTTTATTAGTCACATATATATTGCCGTATTGCAATTAGACCAGTGTGCATTGAAGAAGCTTCCACAATTCCTTCATGACAATGGGGACAATGCCTGCCCCCCTCGCATGCCTATTGCCTATCTCTTTTTGCATCACTTAGTACTAGAACGGCTGCCCCATAAAATCATTTATTATGTACAGGACTGCCTGCCAATACCAAATTCCAATGTGTTGCCTGCATCAAAGGTGATTGAATACCCAATACCTGAACTACCCATGCTTGCCTTGGATTGGATAAGCTAACTTCAGCTATTGCAACGGTGAGTGACTGATTGTGTGAGTGATCATTTAAGTTGATTGATGATTCATGTGGTGGCAGACACTCAGGGAAGGTGTGTGTTGAACTGTAATATGGGAAATTTCTTGAGGTGATTATTGATTTGCATTGTTTGGGGGTTGAGTGATGGCCGCCTATTTTTTTTCCCTGTAGGTGATGATCAGCCCTTTCACACTTAGCCAAATTTAATTAATTGCAGGGATGTTCTCCTTTTTTTCTGGTTCTTCAGACACCAGCAAAGTCATTTTAGTTATCAAACAAAAACCTATGCAAAATACTGCCATTCTGTTTCATTTTCTACTTGTTTTTCAACAGCAGTGCACTGCACTCCAAATCTATCTTGCTCGGGTCCTCGCGATTCATGATGATGATGATGACTGGTCTGGTACGGGGTTACTCAGAGTCACTCAGGACTGGAGGAGTATCATGGAAGAACTCAGGGCGGCACTGGGAGCTGCAGGACTACCTCATCAACAGCAAGAAGCAAGAAGTTATTGAGTATCGACTGCAGTTCAAAGGTAAACCAAGAGTCTGAGGCCTACTCAGCTATTTGGAATAGAGAGGGGTGTGTTTGTGAAATGCTGTTCTGTGTGTGTTGGACTTGTAGCAAAAGTGAAACTCTGAGCCCCCCTCTTGTTTTTTTTGCTCTGCCTCTGAGTCTTCTTATCTTGATACACTCCTCATGAAGCTTACCTTCCTTCAGTCCTTCTCCTCGACTCTAAAATACAGTTTCTCTTTTACAATCCGCAAGCCTTCTTCTAGTCTCCTTCACTAACGAGAGGCAAAAGCAAGATGAGCTCAACAGAACTCCAGCTTACCTACCGGGCCAGTGCAGAGAGGCCAGAAAGAGTGGACATTCCCAAGGAGAATGCAGACTCACCACCAAATTTTGCAATACAGTATAATTTTTCTTTTAACAATCATATTAACTAAGAGAAGTGGGTGGGTGGGTTCACTCCCTAACCTAGAAGACAGAACATTTGGATATATGGTAAATTGGGTCTCCGGGGCAGAAGGACAGTTTGCAATGCATGTATCTGTACTATGTCATACTCATTCCTTTGTTTCCTTCTAACAACAGAGTGATGGCGAACGATGTGCAGCTGCTTATTGCCCAGATGAATATTGGACTTGTGTTGTAGTGTTTGTCTTTGTCAAACCTTTCCCCAAATCCCATTACCCATCTATTCATCAAACCCATAATCCTCTTCCCCCGAGCTATGTGATTTATTGAGCTGTGGCATAAATTACACCATCAATGGATCACACACTTGGTGGGGCAGATGTGGTGAAAGCAACACCAACTTACTGTAGAATCTTCAAAGCAGTAGCCCACACCAGCCCAGACCATTACCAACCCGCGCTTTAAAAATGATCTGTAGTTTATTAGATATAGAATGAAGAACATCAGTCGTCAGCATCATCATCATTAAGGCCTTGTGTTGCCTAACTGTAAAAGCTTAACCTAAGCTTGTCGACTCCAGACTTTGAGTCCATTTTTGATAACTTGTGGATTTCAGAAATATCACTCCTAGCTCCACATTAGCCAAAACTTACTAGTATTGCTACTTTTTCTATTTTAGCACAGTCAGGCATTCTCATTGTGTCATCATCATCACATCATACTCAGGTGGTGTCAATTGTTTGTAAATCTTTGATAAATATATATAACCCACTTACTCAGTCTTTCTACTTCCATTTAGTTGCCTACGATGGATAATCATCAATCAATCATTCAGAACAATCCTACAGTTGGAGCTCACCTGGGTACAACTGAAAATGGGACCTCGCTTGTGAAGTTGTGATGCCTCCCCTGTTATTGCAGCACATATATTCAGGTAAGACAACTAGTATGGATGTAATTTAACTTAGTAAGAAATACATTAACTGGTACTGTTTTTTATCTAGCTAGTTCAGACCCTCGACACAATATAGCCTAGGCCATCTCATCATGGCAGCATTCCCCATAATGGCCAAGATAGTTAGAGAAGAATAAGCCTAGACTCTATAACTAAGTGCTATGCTATCTCTAGTCTTAAGTTGCAAGCAAATAAACAGGCTGCGTAAAACTACTTGAAGGCAGCAGTGCAAAGTAAAAGTAAAATAAACTACTTCAGGCACAATTTAGATTATTAAAAATAGTTTCCCCCTTTATTTATTTACAAAGCAACCCACCCTCTCCCCAAACAACATGCCCACCCCTCTCCCAAACAAAACTGACCCATGCCCCAAAACTCAAAATGTTCAAGAAAGTCTCTTGAGTCCCACTCCCTTCCCACCCTCTCCACCCAGCCCCAACAAACAACAAATCCCTCCCACCAAAACAAAATATTTTAAAAAGGGTTAGAAAAGTTCTCACCGCGACAGACGACATCTGCTCCCTCCTCGACAGAGGAGAAACTGTGGCCCTCATCCTCCTGGACCTCTCCGCTGCCTTTAACACAGTCTCACACCGCACCCTAGACCGCAGACTCCACGATGCAGGTATCCGGAATAAGGCCCTCGACTGGATCCACTCATTCCTCTCAGGCAGAACGCAGTGGGTCAGACTCCCCCCTTTCCTCTCGGAACCCAAAGCGACCACCTGCGGAGTCCTGCAAGGATCCTCCATCAGCCCCATCCTGTTCAACGTCTACATGGCCCCGCTCAGCATCCATTGTCAGATCACACGGACTCAACATCGTATCGTACGCCGACGACACCCAATTCATCCTCTCCCTATCCAACGAACCCAACATCTTCAAAGACAACTTTCAAGAAGGAATGGAAGCAGTCGTCAAGTGGATGAAGAACAGCTGCCTACAACTAAACACGGACAAAACCGAAGTACTCATCATGGGCCCACATCCCAATGCCTGGAACAACACCTGGTGGCCCCCTGCCCTCGGGAACTCACCCTGCCCCACGGACCATGCGCGCAACCTTGGAATCATCCTGGACTTCGAACTCAAGATGGACCTACCACTCCCTCCACCTCCTCCGAAAGACCTTCAAATGGATTCCCCTCAAACACAGGAAAACAGTCACCCACGCCCTCATCAGCAGCAGACTGGACTAAGGCAACGCACTGTATGCTAGGATCAACAAGAACCTCACCCGCAAACTCCAGAACGTCCAGAACGCTGCCGCCAGGCTAGTCCTCAACCTACCGCGCCACTGCCACACCATCCAACACCTACGGACACTACACTGGCTCCCCGTCGAGAAGAGAATCACCTTCAAGCTCCTCTCCCACGCCCACAAAGCCCTCCACAACGCCGGATCAGCCTACATGAACCACCGCCTCTCGTTCCACGCACCCCAAAGATCCCTCCACTCAGCCCAGCTCTACCTTGCAACGGAGCCCCGCACAAAGAAGACCAGAACAGGAGGACTCTCCTTCTCCTACTTTGCGGCCAAGGCATTGAACACCCTACCTCTCCACCTCCGACAGACACCTTCACTTGCCAAGTTCTTGAAGGGACTCAAGACCTAGCTCTTCGACGAAGCACCGTAACACCCTGGAGCCGCGCACCTCCCCCCCCCAAGCACCTTGAGACCCTTTCGGGTGAGTAGTCGCACTTAACAAGCCTGTGATTGATTGATTTATTGAAAAGGGCATTATGGACGTCGGTCCAAAGCTGGTTGTTGCTCTGCTCCATCGAGGTGAACCAGCCCTCAATAGTGTCCAGCCGCTGCAGGATATTGCGCAGCAATGGCCTATTGCCATTCTGGTGGGGGGTGGCAGCAGTTTGCTGGTGGCGGTGCCGACGATGGGATGGCCAGGAGGCTGGACGCTGAGTGGGACCAGCTGCACTGGGGCCCGGGAGCTGTGCATTGATTTCCTCCTCCTCCTCTTCGACCACCAGCTGACGGTATTCCTGCTGGATACACTCCCACCTCTGCCGCCGCAAATGACCCGCTATCTCCTGCCTGGTGGGTGGTCCGGCTGGACCAGCAGGAGAAGCTATATTGAGAAAAACAAAGTAATGAAACAATCGTTTTAAATTATTGGGTGGCACAGTAGCAGTACATTGCTGGTCCCCTAGGGCCATTGGAATATATTTGAAGTGATGATTATGATTAGGATAATCACAAGGCCAATTTTATGTTTTATTTTACCCACACATGTTGCCAAACATTAAAAAGCAGTGACTGTGTGGCAGAAAAGTAACAGGCAGACTGGCAGAGAATAACATCACAGGATTTAAAAAACTGTGATTGGATTATTTTTTTCTTCTAAAGGCTTTTCAAGTAACTATAAACAGAGTCCGACACTTTGAGTTGAAAAGTAAATGACTTCTCATTGATGAGTACGGCATTATGCACTATTATGGAGTACATGTTGTGTGTGGTGCTAAAATAATGAAGCCATGCTCATTGCTAGCCAGCGCCTCTGCTAGTTTGCTACTGGCTGCAGCTGTAGTTGACAATTATCTAATTCCAATGGCCCTGCTCTTCACCAAATGCATTTCTCTTTCTACCCTGACTCCAAAGAGGCTGATTATTAATAAATAAGATACTGCATCAGTCACACACCTCATGTATGAAATACGGATATTAATATATTATCCTGTCTGCCGTGAGTAGACGTTGAGGAAAATTAATCTAATGGACTGCGCTACAGGTAAAGGAACGGATTATATAGATTATGTTTGGCACATTCGTCACTGTGTAACCCATATGCCAAACTTGATATCAAATCATGCACTTACTCCCACTTTACTCTGTGGCCTCACCCGCCACCACATTTTCCAACAACCCATTTGCTGGGCAAGAACCAAGGAAAGGAAAAAACTTGATTTTCTCTACTGCAGGGGGTAGGGTACAGGGATTTGACAGGTAGGGTAGAGCTTTTTTTTTATATATAATAGAGGGGCCATACACTGATAATCGATTCTTCATCTTTGGCTTATTCAGTCACTGTTCAATGCACAAGGTAAAATTCTGAACAAGTGTATATTAATCTGGTATGCGAAACCATGATATATGATCTGGAATCACTTCACATGGGTATCGCATGATTAAATGTGGCACATGCCAAGAATGGCCCACCCACCCTTTCACTCATATACCATTTCCTTTCTTTTAAGTTGCCTTCTGTTCTTTCATGTCTCCCTCAAGTCATCAAAGCACATTATGTGAGATTTTGCTGCATTGCAGAAAGAAGAGTCCATAATAACTCAACCATCGCTGTGGCTGGTAAAGCTGGGGGGTTTCACCTCACAGTCATTTTTTATGACAACGACGACCGACGCCATGGCAATAGCTAGTAATCATAGTAATTGTAAGAAATATGTGACTTACCAGCGCCCGTCCCTTCTGCCGCTTCTCCCCCTGGAACTGAGCTGTCACCGTCTCCTCCTGTAGCGGCACTGGAGCCACCATCACTGATATTCTGTGTGGCTAGAATATAAAACATTACACATAATTTAGACCCCAGATACGCAACCCCCAAATAAAACAGCAATGCAGCACTACAGCTCAGTTAGCACGTATCTGCCAAATATCACTCTGGGCATTTGATTGGTTGGTTCACAAAGTTAGACAAGCCAGACGTGGAATAACGCTCAATAAAAAACCTACGGTGTTGGTGGCAAATGCAATGTGAGTGGGACCTCATACTTTTTTTTGCAGCCTTGCTGCACTGTCATTGGAAACTGGTGGTGTACTGTAACTATAAATTAAGGGGTCTGCAGCACACTACACTGGGGGAGAGGGTGGTCCATGATGACCATGGTAAATATCAAAGGAGGGAGTGGAGAGAGGACGTGTCCAGAGGGACACTGGGAGTGGATTCAATCTCCCCTGGCTATAATTACTAAACAAATGGAACCCACCCACAACAATACGGAATTGTAAAAAGATGTATGGTCGTGCGGGCGATGTGTATCCTACCATGGTAGGAGGCACATTGTGTTCTAAAAATACCCCTCACACACCAAAAGGGCCCTTGGTGTCATGCTTCATCATAGGGGTCTTCGCACTCCTCTACGGAGTGCGGCGTGCTACTAACCGACGAATACGTGGGAGCACTTAAAGTAACCACTATGTGTAGTGTGTGGGGGTGTGAGTGGTAGGGTCTACAGTGATTAGTGAGTGAGTATTAAAAAATACCTGGCAAATGAGGACTAGAAAGAAATTTAATAAACCCCTTTGCTGGTATTGTTAAAAGCAGTGAAAAATAGAGGTTTAACGTATTAATGTACGACACCTCCTGTGTGTCTGTGTCAACATGTTTCGAAGCCAAAGGCTTCTTCTTCAGGACGGGTACACAGATCCCTACCCTACTCACAGAAGACAGTAAATACCATCGACAAACATAGGGAATTCTATGTGTAGTTTATATATATAATGTACCTAATAGACTCAATAGGTTTGGCAGGTTTGGCGACAAAGTGAATATCTCTATCTCCTCCTGAAAAGAAACACAAAAGTACAGAGGTATATTTTAGCTAGATCAAATATTCCAGACGTGAAGATCGTGACCTGTAAAGTGATATATACAGTGTCTAGAATAAAAACAGAAAAACTATATAGTGTCAGTGCAGTTTTCCTGTAAAAAGGTGGACAAAGACAAAACATACACAACAAGTAACATAAAGCACACACACTATGTAGGACTTCTGGGAGACAGAAGGAACTACGCGATTACACAGGAGGACCCAACAGAACCATTGAGGATTAAGATCACGGGGATGGTGGAAGAAGCTCTGGCGCATGACTGGTTGTCGAAAAAGGAGGGAGATTTCTTATTACAAAAATCACCCAGGACGCCATATTTCTACACGATCCCCAAGATACATAAAAATCTGGAGCAACCCCCTGGTCGTCCGATAGTGTCGGGTATAGGCTCTATCCTGGAGCCTTTGTCTAAATTTGCTGATGCATTCTTACGCCCTTTGATTCAAAAAAACAGATACATATTTGAAAGATACTAAAGCTGTACTGCAGCTATTACAAGGACTTACCTTCGACCCTGAGAGACAATTACTCCTAGGTCTCGACGTAGAGAGTTTATATACCAGCCTACCCCACGACGAGACTCTTAACATCATTGAGGAAGTCCTTTTCTCAAACCCATGGAAGTACAAAACACCAAGGAACCTAGTCATGGAGTGCATTGCCCTAGCCCTTACTAAAAATTTCTTCCAATATGAAAACACACTGTATGTTCAAAAACATGGTACTAGCATGGGAAGCACCTTCGCCCCAAGTCTGGCAGGGCTTTATGTACACCACTTGGAGAGTAGCAGAATTCTCCACCAGGACAATCCTTTCAGGCACAACATCAGCATTTGGAAACGTTACATAGATGACGTGCTAGTCATTTGGAACGGGGACATCGAATCAACAGAACAATTCATGACTTGGCTCAACCAGCAGAACCCTTTCCTCAAATTCACCAGTACTGTATCAAGAGACCAATTGGTGTTCTTAGACCTAAATATATACCCAGAAAATGGATTTCTTAAAACCACCACACATTTTAAGCCAACGGCAAGAAACTGTCTGTTACTTTACGGAAGTTTTCACCCGCGCCATCTACGGGACAATCTCCCATATGGCCAGTTCCTCCGCCTACGGCGCAACTGCTCCAATCTCAAAGACTACAAAAAACAAGCTCAGGATCTTAAGACTAAATTGTCACATAGGAACTACCCCGCTCCTATCATAGATAAAGCTATGAAGAGGGCACGCAATAACAACAGGGAGGCGTTGCTGGAAGACAAGGTGCCAAAAGACCCAGACGCCAGACCAATTTGCGTGACCACATATAACACCCATTCAAATAGGATATCTAAAATTGTGAACAAACACTGGAGAATCCTTAACTGTGGAGACCTCAACCTTGAAAAACCAATGTTCGCACACAAAAGAGGTAAAAACATCAGAGACATGATTGTCCACACTCGACCACGAGCTGATTCAACAGTTATGACAAGAACTCCTCTTTTACAACCAATCCAGGGCCACCACCCATGTGGCAATTGCAGCACTTGCCATCTAACCAGCAAGAGTTCCAAGATTAAGTTCAGGAATGGCAGTGAATGGGAGCAGAGGAAGTTTAGCACCTGCAACAGTCGCAATGTCATCTACATGATAACGTGCCCCTGTGGGTTGGAATACATTGGGATGACGTCACGGCCGGTCAAAGTCCGCATCGGAGAGCACAAGAGCAACGTTCGGTGTAAGAAAAGCACCACGAAAATGGCGACACATTACCTGTCAGAAACCCATGGAGTAAATGACCTCCGATGGACAGTAATAGAACAACTAGCAACAGACCGTGGCCTTTTAGAAAAAGAACAACGCTGGGTTTTCCGTCTGGGTACTAACACCTTAGGTCTGAATGAAAATATACCGTGGAACCGTTTCATTTGAACGGGATGTCTCTGTCCATATGCGCAAGGAGCCATGTTACCTATTTATCATTTGGGAGCATGCACCGAGATTTTTTTCCCCCTTTGTTTTTCGACCATTTCCTCTCCATAATCTGGAAGACGTCGATTCAGTATATCACAGGGAATCTGTGGTCCATGAATACCCCTCCAACTGCATCTCCTGTCTTTTTTCCCCCCTTTCCCCCCCCCTTCCTCCCCCCCTTCCCCCCTTTTTTCTTTCCCCCCCCCTCCCCCTTTGCTTTATTATTTTTTCAGCCCTTTGGACGTTTTTTTAGCGCGGAATAATATTCGGCACTAGCGCTAATATATGCCCTCTCTTTCTATTTAAGAACGATACATTCCGTTCTGGGGTGTAGTACTATGACCCTCATGTGCAGATAACATTCATGATGATTTTAAATCATTCCATTCCAAATTCCAATTAGCGTTTCAGTACTTGGACACTTTTTCTCCCATTCTGGGATTGAAATAATTTCTTCTGGGAATACGCTCACACAGCATGACTTTTAACATTATCGGTCTGTTTTTATTTTGATGCACGAATGGCAGACGCACGCGCTGAGCACTGAGCGTACTTTGTTTTCCTCACTTCCCTTTTTTCCGGTAACCGCTTCACGCCTCCCTGGCAGCGGTCTAGTCTTTTTAGCATTTCCTCCTTAACTCCGTGCAAAGTCATCGGTATCGGCGGTCAGGGCTTGTATATGGACATGCCGACACGCACGTACCGACACTTAATGGGCCAATTAAGCAAAGTATTTAACATCGACCGCCTCCTGGTCTCTCAGTATCCACGGAGTCACGGAGGGGACGGTCGGGTGAGGTAATACCCTCGCATTTGTAAGTACGGCATAGCCGCTTCAACTAGACCACGATCTGCTTTTACTAAGTAAGTGGGGTTTTCTCTGTTTAAAATACAGTTTATTTTCCTCGCAGAGTGCTCATAAGCACAGAGTCCCCTGCGTTTCCTCCCAGGCTCATGAGGCCTTGAACTTTTGGATAGCAAGTATGCCACCTTTTTCCTACAGTTCACGTTTTTTCCTCCTTTTTCCTTAACGCTTACCATCGTTTTACAAGGAATAGTCCTACATAGTGTGTGTGCTTTATGTTACTTGTTGTGTATGTTTTGTCTTTGTCCACCTTTTTACAGGAAAACTGCACTGACACTATATAGTTTTTCTGTTTTTATTCTAGACACTGTATATATCACTTTACAGGTCACGATCTTCACGTCTGGAATATTTGATCTAGCTAAAATATACCTCTGTACTTTTGTGTTTCTTTTCAGGAGGAGATAGAGATATTCACTTTGTCGCCAAACCTGCCAAACCTATTGAGTCTATTAGGTACATTATATATATAAACTACACATAGAATTCCCTATGTTTGTCGGTGGTATTTACTGTCTTCTGTGAGTAGGGTAGGGATCTGTGTACCCATCCTGAAGAAGAAGCCTTTGGCTTCGAAACATGTTGACACAGACACACAGGAGGTGTCGTACATTAATACGTTAAACCTCTATTTTTCACTGCTTTTAACAATACCAGCAAAGGGGTTTATTAAATTTCTTTCTAGTCCTCATTTGCCAGGTATTTTTTAATACTCACTCACTAATCACTGTAGACCTACCACTCACACCCCCAAACACTACACATAGTGGTTACTTTAAGTGCTCCCACGTATTCGTCGGTTAGTAGCACGCCGCACTCCGTAGAGGAGTGCGAAGACCCCTATGATGAAGCATGACACCAAGGGCCCTTTTGGTGTGTGAGGGGTATTTTTAGAACACAATGTGCCTCCTACCATGGTAGGATATACATCGCCCGCACGACCATGATGACCATGGCCACTGTCTCATGAACTGAACTGTGTTAGAGCTAGGCACAAGCAGGAAAAGGAAAGCCTTCTGAACAAACATACGTGGTGATTTCTTTTATTTAAAATACTAGCTTACTTGGGTCTGCTATCTGAATCTTCACGAATCACGATAGATAGCACCAACATTCCAATAGACAAAATACCCCAAGATTCTACGGTTCTACCCTAAGAAGATCACAACAATCATAAAAGGACTTATTGGGATCTGCAGAGCCCTCGGCAGCGGCGCTGGTGGTCGGCGTCGGTTGACCAGCTTGCCCCGGACCCTCCGAATCGTCCCTCTTCTTCCCCTTGAGTGCTGAATAAAGAAATTAAGGAGATAAATAAAATTAGATTAGTGATTCTGTTAATAATCTCCACAAAATGTTTTATGAAAAGCAAACGCAGCCGCTAAAACAGATCACCTATAGCACTACTAGTTTCTTTCGACTCGAGTCTATCGACTGTCGTTAATTCCATATTCCAAATCTCCTTAACAAAAACTACATTTGGAAGTAATGTATTGCAGTCAATGATTGTTGATTTTATTCTATTCCCATTTCTCACCACCCTTGATGAGCCAGCTCAGTCTCCCTTTTTTGCAATGCATAGATGCATACTTCACATCATCATTGTGAATTCAATTAAATAACATGGAACTGTACGAGCTACATAAACAAAGTCACAGAGAGAACGCGCTACTCAGTGATTCACTATAGTGACTGAAGAAACAGTCTGCATTGGCTTCTTAATTAATCAGCCAAAGCGAGCGCCTGATGAATGCGATTAGGTAGCGGCACCTGCCTAGCAGAAACTAGAAACTGGATCACACAATGATAATATTCCAGCGTAAATTTTGCTAAACATAATTTACCTCTGAGTGTGAGCAGCATAATTCAGATTTTTTTTTTTTTAGCATTGTAGAACACAAACACAACAAATAATTAATACTCACGAGCCCCGGAATCTCGACGCCTAGCAGGTTGAGCAGGTCCTGTTCCCGGTCGAGAATGTCCGCCCAGTGGTGCGTCAGCTAGCTGGTGCGCTGCTTGCACCGGCGCACCATCCCTCAGTGCCGCTGATGCTCCTGCAGGGGGTAGCCGCTACCGGGCCTGCTGCCAGCATAGAGGAGAAGTGGCACTGCACAAAAAAAACTAGTGCTGTCACCTCCTCCTCTCCAAAAATCACCCAGGGCTGCACACCTGGGCGGCGGTGCCGCCCGCATGGAAGACACCTCTCTGCCATGGCACTGGGTGGGGAAATAAACTAAAATTGGAAAGGAAGGGGGAAATTATCTAAGTCAAAAAGTCACAAAAACACACAAAAATGAGAGTCCTTTCACAGGTCCAGAATGTGAGTTGAAGAGTTAGTCTGCATGTCCTATTTTTATACCTGGTGCATTCTTTGAGGTAGAAGTTTCCTGCCTCCCCTGCCCCGGCTCCAAGCCGGCTACATGAACAATGCAGTGGTGACAAGTCCTTTGTGTGAAGGCAGGGCACAACCAATTCAGTTGCAAGTGGGGCTGGGCCCAGCTCTGCCCCCTGATCCTGCCTGTTATGGCTCATCCAGGCACACTTAATCCCTCTATTGCATGGCTTTCTGGGAGGAATAAACAAAGTCCAACTGCCTGCTACACCCAGTCATGTGACCCAGGAACAGGCTGCAGGTACCAAATAGGGCAGGAAAATACCAACTTTGTAAAAGTGGCATTTTCAAAATTGTAACTTAAAATCCGACTTTACCATTAAAGAGGGTTTTGAATTATAATTTCTCAGACACCAAACATGAAATGTAGACTTGTTCCCAATCAAATGTTAGCACTTATTAAATGTAATAAGGCAACCCAATGTTATCCTGTGGTAGAGGCAGGCCTCATAGTAGTGAAAAATTAATTTAGAAGTTTTTCACTAACAAAGCCATGTAATACTTAAAAGTACATTTCCCACTTTTTTATTACAATCTACTCGCCCCTATATGCTACCTAGGGACTACCTTAGAGGTGACTTATATGCAATAAAAGGAGAGCTTAAGGCTTGGCAGAGGGGTTATATTGCCAAGTTGAATTGGTAGTTTAAAGCTGCAATCAGGCTGCAATGGCAGGACTGGGACATGTTGTAAAGGGTTACTTAAGTGGGTGGTACAATAGGTGCTGCATTCCCACTAGTAGTATTTAATTTACAGGCCCTGGTGATATGGTACACCACTCTACAAGGGACTTATAAGTAAATTAAATATGGCAATCATGTGTAAGCCAATTTTACAATGTTTAAAGGAGAGAGCACAAGCACTTTAGGACTGGTTAGCGGTGGTAACATGCACAGAGTCCTTGGGCCACTAAAAACACATTTCAGCAAAACTAGGATGAAGGCAAAGTGTTTGGGGTGACCCTGCAGAGAGGGCCAAGTCCAACAAATAGCTACAGAAAAGGATGTAGAATTGCTGTAATATCTTGTAGGATAGGTAGACATCAAATTTAGAGGTCTTAGCGGTTGGCAGAAGACCAGCATACCCCACTCTTGGTTCCACTGTATGGTTTTCCAGTCCTCTATCCACCACATTGCGACCTACCTTAAAGTTTTGCATGGCCCTTTCCAATGCAGTTTTTCCTTGTTGCGACCTGTTTGGCATTCATAAACAGGAAAACTCAACATTAAGCTCCACACATAGGGAAAACTCCTTTGTAGTCTTGTTATACAGAAATTCCCATTTTTTTTTCCTGAAAGACAAAGAAACTGTCATGACAGGCTGCTTGGGCAGCATCACATTTTTAGCCAAAAGTGTACCTCTATTGTCAGGCGCTGTTTAAAATACTTATGCTGGTGGGTGTTGGAGAAGTGGATGTAATGAAATTTATGTAAAAATCTCTAAATGATAATTATGCAATTTGCTAATGATTTTTTTCACATATTTAACACTGATTCCTCACTGTCACTCCTCCCGCTCACCAACCTCTTTATTACACGCTCCTGCACTTTTATTTTCATTTTTTAGTATTTGAAATAGACACTTCGTAACCATTTTTCATTTTCAAATTCCTTTTTAAGTCTGGCCTATAAACAGCTTTAGCTTGCTCGCCAGCCTCAGGTAATGCAAAAAAAATTATAAATACAAACATGGTTGTACGTCAAATCAAAACTATCTTGGAGCCCTAGTGAGGCCTAAATATTGAGAACCAAAATATCGAGAAGGTAAGTGCACATAGATAAGTACAGTTTTATTACTCTTAAATCCACATCTTTGTACCTTGAAAATATGCATATCCTAAAATGCATGTTGTGAATAAATTATAGTAAACCTATATTTACGTGGTAGCCTGGAAATATGGCAGACAGGATGTGAGCTCCCAGCCAGTTTTGTGCAGCAATCCTGCTTAATCCAGAAATAGTGCAAATACCGCCATCTCCCCTGAATGGATATATGCTGCAGGACTTTCCCTCCTTCTGTGATCCATTTAAAGATGCCCAGACTTACTTGTGAGACCACAGCGCGGTGTGGGAGCCAGGGCCTGCTGAGGAGGAGCCTCAGGATTGCGCTGGCTCTCCACGGACCGCTGGACAGGTGATCGCTGCCCTGAAGAGCCCGGGGGTATTCTCCGACAGCGGTAGCACCATGCACCAAGGCAGAGATTCGGAGTGGTGCCGGTGCACCGAGGTGTGTGCGGCCAGACAGACGCTGCGTGGCCTCCAGCGTGGACCGCACTGAACCCGCTCTTACAACGGGTGCTGCTTGCCGCTTATCCCCCTGCCAGGTGTGACTGACCGGTGAGTCTGGGGGGGGCCACAGCACCGCAACATGTCACCACTGCCGGGTTGAAACAGCTGCAAACTGATGAGTAGGAGCTCCTGCGGTCTATGGACTCTGTGGCCTGCGACCGGACCGCCTGAGGAGACAGAGAGACGCTGCATCCAGCCATGGGGGTGAGACGAGGCCCAGGCTCTAGCTAGGCCTGGTGGATCCAGTGGAGCCGGGGTGGAGGGCCCTGGGCTGATCGTATGACTGAGTGTGCACCGCTGGAGAGAAACGCTCTGCGGTCTCCACGCGCATGGTATGGGGGCCGGGAGCATATGGGGGGCAGGAAAGCAGGTCTTCTTCTTCCTCCTCACCATTGCCTGCCACAGAGAACTTGCAGCCTGTGAGAGTGGGAGCTGCCCACACTGCCAAGACTGCTCTAGGGGGCATATGCCAGAACGTTGCCCGGGGGGCACCAACTCCACTACCTACCCTGGGGCACCTGGACCCTGAGCACTGACTATTCTGAGGCAAGTGGCCCCTGCGAGACTGGGTCCCCCCCTGGCAGTTTTCACCATGAGGTCCAGCCGCATCCTGTTAGAGGGGGCCCATCGCCCTGAGATTTGCTTACATCATCTACCCTGGGAAGAGTCTGCCCAGGGATCCCCCCCAAATTTCACCACTATGCTTCACCTGGACGTAGGGAATTTGTGCAGTGCCTAAAGTTGGCAGGCTTGGCTACCAAGCGGACCTAACATCCCGGCTGTCCTGAGGGAAGGGATCCCGGGCAGGCCCCCAGCATTGAAGTGGGGGGGGGTCGCACTGCCTGAAGATGGCACTGCGGCCCTCCATCAGCAGTGGGGTCCTGGTGCAGCATTTTCTGCAGCACCTCCGCTCCTGCTACCCACTGTCCCTGTGATCCACGGGCAGGGTGCCTAGACCCTTTGGACTAAAAAGCAGCTCTGGTGTCGATGTCCAGGGCCTGAGTGCCCTAACAACTACAGGAACTCAGCATGGGTAAAGACAAGACACCACTGTCCCATGGAGTGAACACTATCACACAATACACTACGCTGAGACAACCAACACAGAGAATGATGCGGCCTAGAGTCGCAAATAAGCCCAAAGATGACCTGGAGATGGAGACGGCCAGATCAAAGCTATTGCCGGCAATACAGGGATCCTGCACTACCCTTAAGGACAAAATTGACGTGGTCTCTATTGATGTCAACCGTCTCTGAGCAGATTTAAGAAAAGTAGCAGATAAAGTTAAATCTGCGAAGGACAACATAACTGAACTGCAGGGGGATTTTGCAGTCCTCAAAAGACAGATGGCCCAGATGACTACAGTCACGGCTGACCTGGAATAGAGGCCTGAGGAGCGAGTGGAAGGGAAGTTGGCAGAGCAATTCCTTGAGAACTGGATACGGATGGAACTTAAACCGCCCAGCTTATCTGACCTGTTCGTTGTAGAGAGGGTGCCCAGGGCCCTGGTGCCGCCACCGCGCCCCGGTGGGCCTCCTCGAGCCATCATCACCAAGATCTTAAATTATCACGACAGGGACTGTATTCTCTGAGCAGTGTGAGGGACTGGCCCCTTTGTTTGAGAACACAAAAATCGCAATATACCCAGACTATATGAAACAAGTACAAGAAAGCCGTAAATCATTTGCCAGCATTAAACAGAAGTTGAGTGCTCTAAATCTTAGGTACATGCTCCTGTACCCTACACAACTTAAAGTCTTCCACCAGGAAAAAGTTCATTTCTTTGACCGTCCAGAAGATGTTTGGGAATGGCTCGAAATAAGAGGCAAAACTGTGGAATCCGTGTCGGGGGCCAGCCGTTCTCAGACTTGGGGGACTTTCACTCGCAGACCCTCACGGTGGAACTAAGAGAAGGCAACCAGCCCTAACTCTCATCCCCTGGGCCTCCGAAAAGTGATGATTAGCGAAGACTGCACCATGCACTCTCGAACTGCCTGCCACTGAACAATGCCCAGACCTGCCGCTGCCTACTGCTGGAGCAGCGGCCCCCAGCCCCTCACCAAACTTTGTGACTGACACTACGATTGCTCCAGAGATGGGGCCTGGAAGTGACTGAATAATCATGGGTTCCAGGGTGCATAATGGGGTAGAATGGCTTTTTGAAAGGCTAAGAGTGGCTGTACGATGTATACATGATCATAGCGGCTACCAGCGGTGGCCTTATTGTTGTGTTAAACACCCTGCTAGGTGGAAATATGAGTGGTCTGCATATTTGGGGGCTGGTCGACATCTGTGGTGGTATAGATAGGAGACCCGGACATGCACCTTTTAAAACATTTGATATACTTAGATCAGTATGACTGGCTGGTACGCTGTTCGATGCTCCATACAAGCCAGTCTCTGTTGGACTGATGAGGATGCAGTGCATGTCCTGGCACTTGCATGGGGTGAAATCAGATAGTCTTGTTGCACTGTTTTTGTCCGAGGGTGGGTGGGGGGGATTGTTCTTTCTTGTATTCCTGAGTTCTTAGTACTTCAGCAGTAGAGGGGTAGAGCAGGATGGAGGCGGGGGGAACACATGTCCCGATTCCAAACCTGGGATTGGGGGGTTGATTATAAAGTCTTAACCCAGAACATCCGGGGTTTGGGAACATACAAGAAAAGATACAGGGTTCCATTCTTCCTTAAACGTCATAACATTGACCTTGCATGCATGAAGGAATCTCACCTGGATGATACGGGTGTCACGAGTTTAGCCAAGAAATGGCGTGGCCAGGTGTTTCATGCCTCTTTCTCTACATATACTCAGGGCACTTTGATATGGGTGGGTCTGGGAGTTCCTTTCTCACTTACTTATTAGGAGGCTGATATGTCCTGCTTCAGGGTGCTTTAGATGGACGAGACCTCATAATATTAAACACATATATCCCCAATACAGGTGATCCTGCTTTCTTTCTCATAGTGCAGTACCTGATCACCCAAGAGGTCCACTTGCCCCTGATGTGGTTGGGGGATTTCAAATGCATTTTGGACCCAAATTTAGACAGGACTCCTGTGAGGACAGGCACAAAGCCTCCTATGACGGCCACTCTCTGGGCGGTCATGACTAACATAGGGTTGGTAGACATATGGCGCCTGAAACACCCTACACAGAGCGTATAAACTTGCTTCTCTGCAACACACAACACTCACAGTAGACTGGACAGGTGGCAGGGTTCCCTAGGCTAGAGGACATTCATATAACTCGTATGGTGTGCTTTCTGTCTGACCATGTGGCAGTTTGTTGCTCAGTAACGATAGGGTCCACCAGGCAGAGCTCCAGGTCTTGCGGATGCCCACAGATATATTGGAAGACCCAGTGGGGAGGGAGGCCCTATTGCTATCAATGACAGGCTACTTTGCAATGAATTGGGGTTCCACCATTAGTGGATACACGGAATGGGAGGCACTTAAGGCAGTTCTGAAGGGTACATGTATGAGACGGACGTGTGAAGTCCATAGGCAGCTTCAGGCTGACTTAAAATGGGAGGAACTGACTCTCGTGACGGCGCCGACAGCACATCCACCTAGTGCCGCCACACTCAGGGAGGAACACAGAATTGGTGGGCGTATATCAGACATTTGGGACCAATTCGACAAATACACTTTGAAACAATACCGGCAAAATTTACATCGGGAGGGTGACAAGTCAGGGCGCCTTTTAGCTTGGATCTTATGAAGGGAACAGACCCCCCACTCACGACGCAATTATCTGCTCCAGATGGTACCAGAGTCACTTCCAGCGTAAGTATTGCGGACCTGTTCTGTAACAACTTACAACAAGCATTGGCATAGCCAATAGGTCTCGCCTTTGGGACCTTATAAGTATTTAGTTATGCAGCACAATATCCTTACTGCAACAACATTAACTGTTACATGGCTAAACACTTATAAGGTCCCAAAGGCAAGACCTATTGGCTATGCCAATGCTTGTTCGCTTTGAGTTCGTGAACGTTAAGGAATTTCTCATAATTGAAGGTGTAACAGCCGAGACGCAGGACATTAAAGTGATTGCATGGCCTCTGTGAAGTGCGTTCCTTCATGCTCATTACTTTCATCTCCCCTCTTTAGCGCCTTCTTAAACTCATATATATATATATTGCTCTTCAGTTGCTTCAAGTTTGGCAGCACGGTTTTATTTTCACATCCAGCAGCACACGTGATACCAGTATACAATGTTTAAAAACGCCTCCATGCTCTGTTTTGGCCCTTTTGCAACAAGCCATGAGTCTAGAGTGAATTCGATTTTAATGGCTGGCTGGGAGTGTGTTGTGGGTAGAGATGACCGTGGGCAGAGCTGCAAGTCAGCCCGCCCCAATGCTTTATGGACATGGTTTGCCAGCAGGGGGCGGGAGGGAGAGAGAGAAAGGGAAAGAGTGAGAAAGAGAGAGAGAGAGAGGGGGAGAGAGTGCAAGAGAGGAGGAGAGAGAGAGAGAGAGAGAAAGCGAGAGGAGAGAGAGAGAGAGAGAGAGAGAGCGAGAGAGAGCCCGAGAGTGCTGCGTGCGTGCGCGCGCAGTCTGCTCATTTTCAAGCACTGCACTTGTGCTTGTGGCGCGCCCCTGCTCGCTCCCGCAAGGTGGATGCCGCCACAAGCACGAGTGCGTGCTTGAAAATTACCAGAGCGACGGCTAAAGGTCCTCCTATGCAGCGCATGAGCGCTACGTAGGCGAGACCTAAAAAAGGACCCATTGAAAAATAGAAAAAAATGATAACAGAGATTGGCCTACCTGTCCTAATAATGAAATGGGCTATTTTCTAGCAGAATGTGCACACGTGCAAGAGAAAAAGGCAGTCACTCACAGTGAAAAGAGTCAATGGCTGAATTGGGTTGACAACAGGACCGCCCTCAAGCACGCCAAGCACGCCACCCGCAAACACCACCAGCTGATCCGTGCCACCAAGAAGTCGGCACTCAAAGAACGACTGGACAACAACGCCCACGACAGCAAGGAACTTTTCAGCATCGTCAAAGAGTTCTCCAACCCCAGCGCCGGAAACAACGACATCACCCCCTCGCAAGACCTCTGCAACTCACTCGCCGCGTTCTTCCACCGCAAGATCACCGACATACATAACAGCTTCGACGCACAAACCACGCACCCTACCGCCGAACCAACGCCCGCCACCACCACCCTCTGCAACTGGACCCCGATCAGCACCGAAGACACCACCCGCACGATGAACTCCATCCACTCCGGATCACCAACCGACCCCTGCCCACACCACGTCTTCAACAAAGCCGACGCCACCATCGCACCCCATCTCCGGGACATCATCAACTCCTCCTTCCACACCGCCACCTTCCCGGAGAGCTGGAAGCACGCCGAGCTTACCGCCCTCCTGAAGAAACCAACGGCGGACCCCACCGACCTCAAGAACTACCGTCCCATCTCGCTCCTTCCGTTTCCGGCCAAAGTCATCGAGAAGACCGTCAACAGACAGCTTGCCGCCTTCCTCGAGACGAATGGATCCCTCGACCCCTCGCAGTCTGGGTTTCGGGCCAACCACAGCACCGAGACCGCCCTCATCGCAGCCACCGACGACATCAGAACCCTAAACGACAACGGGGAAACAGCAGCCCTCATCCTCTTGGACCTCTCCGCGGCGTTCGACACCGTCTGCCACCGCACCCTAGTGAAGCGCCTCAGCAACATCGGAATCCGAGAGAAAGCACTGGAATGGATCATCTCGTTCCTCGCCGGAAGAACCCAGAGAGTCCGCCTCCCCCGTTCAGATCCGAGGCCACCGAAGTCATCTGCGGCGTTCCACAAGGATCTTCACTCAGTCCAACCCTCTTCAACGTCTACATGAGCCCCCTCGCAGCCATCGCACGCCAACACAACCTCAACATCATCTCCTACGCCGACGACACCCAGCTGATCCTCTCCCTCACCAACGACCCCACCACCGCCAGAGCCAACCTACACGACGGGATGAAAGACGTCGCCGACTGGATGAGGAACAGCCGCCTTAAACTGAACTCAGACAAGACGGAAGTCCTCATCCTGGGCTCATCACCCTCCGCCTGGGACGACTCCTGGTGGCCCCCGGCCCTGGGCACCGCGCCCAAGCCAACGGACCACGCACGAAACCTGGGCTTCATCCTGGACTCCTCCCTGTCGATGACCAGACAAGTCAACGCCGTCTCATCTTCGTGCTTCAACACCCTGCGCATGCTCCGCAAGATCTTCAGATGGATCCCCACTGAAACCAGGAAGACCGTCACCCAGGCACTCGTCACCAGCCGACTGGACTATGGGAACACCCTCTACGCCGGAACCACAGCCAAACTTCAAAAAAGACTCCAGCGCATCCAGAACGCCTCCGCACGACTCATCCTGGACATCCCCCGACACAGCCACATCACCGGACACCTGAAAGACCTGCACTGGCTCCCCGTCAGCAAGAGAATCACGTTCAGACTCCTCATCCACGCACACAAGGCCCTCCACGACCTGGGCCCAAAGTACCTCAACGACCGCATGACCTTCTACACGCCCACCCGCCAGCTACGATCAACCAGCCACGCCCTCGCCACCGTACCACGCATCCGCAGAACCACCGCCGGAGGAAGATCCTTCTCCTACCTGGCAGCCAAGACCTGGAACTCCTCCCCACTCACCTTCGGCGAACCCAGGACCATCTCTCCTTCAGGAAGCAGCTCAAGACCTGGCTGTTCGAGCAGTAACTTACCCCCTCCCCCAGCGCCTTGAGACCCTCCCGGGTGAGTAGCGCGCTCTATAAATGCCGTGATTGATTGATTGATTGATTGACCATTGACCCATGTTGTAGGCTGTGGTGGGTGGAAGCTAAATGTGAATGACGCCTGAACATACCAATGGATGAAGAGGAAAAAACGAAAGCTCCTCAGTTTATATGGCTGCATGTTTTTTATTAGGATTTTTTGGGGAACACATGAGCATGGTGAAACAGTTAAGTATGTCTGTAAGCCAGACTTAAAAAGTACCCAAAAATTATTATTAAAAAAAAAAACACATTTTAAAATATAACACTTGTGACCAATGTTTTTCCAACTTTGCAATATATGTGCATTTCAGGAGGAAATGCAAACTCAATTGATTTTTTGTGAAAAAAAGTCAAAGTTACAAGCAAATGCGATGTCATTTCGAGACACCATCATAATATGCACAAAGGGGTCGACAAAATTGGCTGCGTTGTCATACGCTCTCTCTTCCATGCCATTATGAATTGAACTCTAATTAATCTGCATAAAACGTTCTTACGGTAAAAGTCTGGCCATCTAAGAGTAATTGTGCCACATTTGGTGAAGTCTGTTCAAAAAGACCAAAGTTTCTAGAAGCACCCCCAAAAGTAATATTTGAACTCAAACGTAAAAGCAAAAAATGCACGGTTCAACCCTAATTTTGGAAAGCAGCACAGTTGATGTCAGAAATTGGATTTCAACCAATGGCACGCCAACAAAATGACTTCCTCGCCTCCTTCTCGTCCGTAGATTAGCCTCTAATCATGAGAATGTGCTCTTAAATTACAACTTATTTTTCCAAATTTAGCATTGCCCTTTGTCTATAAATATTCTGTCCATGAAAGGTAAAGAAAATATAGAGGTTCTGTTCAATCAACAGTCCATTGGTTACTGAACATTGTAAAGAGCAGCTGTAAAATTCTTCACTCCTGCAGAAAAAAATATTCTTTCAAAGCAGCAGAAAGGTTCGTCTCTATATGCCCAACTATGGCGAGCATAAATATATTTTATATAGAGAGAAAGAGAGAAAGCGAGAGGAAAGAGAGAGAGCGAGAGAGAGCTCGAGAGAGAGAGCCCGGGAGTGCTGCGTGCGTGCGCACGCAGTCTGCTCATTTTCAAGCACTGCACTCGTGCTTGTGGCGCGCCCCTGCTCGCTCCCGCAAGGTGGATGCCGCCACAAGCACGAGTGTGTGCGATTGAAAATGACCAGAGCGACGGCTAAAGGTCCTCCTATGCAGCGCATGCGCGCTGCGTAGGCGTGACCTAAAAAGGGATAAACGGCCAACGATTCACCTCTTTATGTAACATTACTGCACTCTGGGCCCTACTGGTCTAGTGAAAGGGTATCTACCAGCAGATATTAATTCTAAAAATATTCATTAGGATGGTAATTTACAGCATACTACAAAATGAAGATGCCAAAGTTACTATCACTACATAAATGAAAGAGTGAGTTAACAAGCATCTATCAGTCAGCATTCCAAGACACATTTTCAATATCATCAAATTTTATTGATTTAGATCTCTTGCGAGATCAACAATTTAAATACATGGTTCCATCATTTTTTTATAGAATCCTTATACAAACACGTTTAGAAACATCTCATTTAAAACATGAATAAAACAGATTTCATAAAATTATACAATTTCTAGCAAACAAATTAATTCGGTGGAGATTTCAAAAAAGCAATCCAGTCAGAGGAGGAAAGGTTATATCTAAAAACAATAGGTTTATAAAACAATTTCTAGCTCCTACTACCTCCTTATTAGAGCATGAATATGAAATATGTATTAGATCCTGGATTCCATTATTCCATTTGTCACCTATACCACTATCTTCATCTAGTTCACTCCATGTTCTTGTGTAAGACTTTAAAGGGACTATACCTAGTCGGAGCATAGTGATTACATCTCCGGACACTATGCTCCAAAGTAAATCTCACATACTGTTGCGGAGTCTTAAACTCTATAGTAGGGGTGATAAATTTATAATGGGAGAGCTGAAGGCAGTTAAGTGCTGTTCAACATCTCTACGAGGACTGACACAGGTAGTCAGGCACGCACCGCCAACCATACATTCAGCATGGACCCAGGCACAGATCCGGTTGGAGAAGAAGCTGGAACAGCAGCTTAAGACCAAACAAACTTGGATATGCAGCACTGGGTGGATTGAATGTCTCAAGACCAAATACACTGTATTACAGATCAATAGACATAAATTACTGGATGAAAATGATCTGAATATGGTTAGCTCTGAAACCAACTGCAGTAGCCAGGGCCTATGCAGAGAACCTGGGCCTCGGGAACTGGGAACTACCTACCCACTTGCCAGAAGAGATGGTCAAACATCCCGGGAGTTTGGATTGACCAACAGCCGTTCGTCATAATTCAGATCACAGCTGCCACAAAACAACTGTGCGATTCAAAGTGCGGGACCAGATAGCCGGCTCTGTTGCTTTAAACTATCATTCTGAGGTCCCACAGAACTAAACCCCTCTCTGTCCTGCTCATCAACATAATAGTCCCCTTTCCCTATAGCACCAGAAATTTGTAATCGGAAGCGGTTGAAGTAGCTTGCTTCCCTTTTGCTCTTCCAGTAGATCCAACTTTAAGAGCAAGGGAGGCTCGGAGGATAGGTTTCATATTCAAGAAAATCCCACCACATCTCTGCTTGTCTGACAGAAATCCACCAACTTGCAGTGGAGCAGAAAATGTAATCAAATTCAAAATTCTGCACCATCTGCAGAGACACGGAGAAAACACTTAGGGTTGCTGTGTGGGAACGGCCTTACTTGCACGGAGACGGTACTGATCTCTGGATTCCTAACCCTGGAACATCCACACAAGAGAGAAGACAACTAGTTTAAGGAAGAGCTGTCCCTACACCGACAAGTCACAGGATGCATTCCACTTAAAAGGGAAAGAATTTTTTTTTTTTTAAAACGCTCTCCAACAAAAACAGCAGTGAACAGCAAAAGGTTAGAACCCCTAGTCCTCCACTAGAGGAGTGCTGAAAGCTCCAGCCAGGCTCAATCTAGATAGATGACTGGGTCTGGCTCAGATCGAGGTCGTCTTGTACCCACAAGCCCAAAACGATCAGAACTTTCATGCAGCTCCTGCCTGCAGCCACCTACTAACCTCATGCATCAAAAACTGAAGGCAAAGTAATAACCATTGATTTAAAATCGAAGACAGAAAAAGATACCCAAGTAGGGGCTGAGCTGCACAATATGAAACAAGAAAACCTGCGATCAATCCCAGCTGCACTGCTCGCAAATTGTGTGATCCAAGTCAAATATTTTATTTCACCAAGCCTCCTTTTCCTTCACCATCATATAGGAGAGATCCTTCAAATACACGAGTTCTGGACAGGCGCGGTACAAAAAAAAATACACTTGGGCTTGATTTAATACGATATATGTCGCTCAGTCTATAACATTAAGATTTAGGCCACATTTAGTGTATACAGGACAACTGACTTGCCTCTATTTGCATTGTTGTCCGAGTGGGGTACAGAAATATTTTTAAATTCACGCTTAAACACTATCACTTTTAGTAAATACCTCTCAATGTGGGGGATATAATCTGATGTACTTAAATTAAGCGCTTCCGATGTGTGAAAACACATTTGTTTGAATTCTGTAGAGACTTTTATATTTTTGTACGATTTACATGCCACGTGTGGAGGCTCGGTTCGTGCAGGGGACCTAAAGGTCAAGCCAGACCCTTAGCTCGGCTCTCGCTGTTAATTTGTTGCCACGCCCACCCCTAGTCTCCACCAGTACTTTCTGCTGCTGTGACGGGGTCACCCTAACCCAGCCCACTCCCACTGGCTTCGAAACACTATGAAGCGGCTACAAGACGACAAGTTGGGCCTTACCAGTCAATCCCGTCTCAGACCGACACAAATTACCTAAAGGACGCACATAAATAGAGCGTGTGAAATTGAAAGTATTTCTATTACTGGAAGGTTTACGTATGTGCAAAACACTAGCTGCCAACGGATTCTACTTAAAGGGTGTGGTTGCGAATCCCAACAAAATACATATACAGAGCACTCACTTCACAGGAATCTTCTGCCCACTCCAACAACTCAATAACTAGAGCCACATTCTGCCAACATCTGCGGCCGATGCCCAGAGGGGCTTGACCCGGGGGTAAGCACTGCACGCCCAGCTCCACGGCTGTGCACCCCACTGCACAAGACATGGAGGCTCGGTCCGAGCGCGGGAAAGACAATCACGCTTCAGCACAATGCGTTTACTTTCACCCTTCGTGCGTTATTCCAGAGGAAAAGCACATTGCACCACGTAAGCGGATGTGCTTCATCCAAGCCTGGGGCAGACCCCAACCCCTTCAAACGTAATCGCCTGCACACGGTGTGTAACCAGAATCCCATCCGCACGAGACGAGGAAGGGAGGAGGCTGCGGCAAACCGTAGGTAATCCTCTAAAGACCTGTTCTGTTGCACGCATAAAAACACCAAAATAAAAAAAATTGGGGTAATTCCAAAAGGAATGTTTTTTGTCACTTCGAACGTCCTGCGCTAAAGGGAGGTAAATTAATAGGGCATGCGTCTACAGTACAGACGGAGAGAGGCCGATTCGAAGTGGCGCGGGGTAAACTCTGCCTTTCATCCGTCTAGGGTTGAAGACGGGAGTATCTTGAGGTAGGTTATTAGTAGCACTAAAATTGCATGTTTCCTTGCAGTGGAAAGCCTTAGGCAAATTATTATATGTCATCTGAAATGGGTTAAAACGCGGCGAGAGAGTGTGTACAGAGAGAGAAAGAGAGAGTATGTACAGAGAGAGAAAGAGAGAGTATGTGTGTGTACATGTCTCCGTGCGGGGGGGGGGGCAGAGTATATGGTACACACTGACTATTTGAACATTCTTAAACCTAGCAGTGCCGGGGACAAGGGTCTGCGTCACCGCTTGTCCTTGTGGACGCAGCGTCCAGGCCTGAACAATGGAGCCCTTTCTGTCTCCTGGGAGAAGCCAGGCTTTCATTCACACTTCTTGACATTTTACACACACTGAACTCTCCGCTCCCGCCCTTGGGCCCCCGTCCTTGAGGGTTACAGTGGCGGCATCTCTTTTCACAAACGCCTCACAAAACAAGCGCTATATAAACAAGCGCGCGCGCCTCGCGCTAAAAGTAAAAAAAACACACATGGCGGCAAAAGTGAAAGCGTTTCCCTTGCGGGAGCGAGCAGCGCCAGGAGCGATAATTGCTAACACATGGCGCCAAAGCTCGCTCCCGCAAGGGAATCGCCAAACGTGCACGCGTTGCCATTGAAAGCAATGCAACGCGTGCACGTTTTTGCCTGCAAAACCGGATCGATTTCAAAAGGTCTTTTTCCTAAGCAGCGCATGCGCGCTGCGTAGGCGAGACCTAAAAAGGGTACACAGCAGACCTATCTTTAGACACACACGTGTACACCCCATTCTTGGAGTGCTAGATATTCCTACTCTTGAGTGGGTCGCTTCAGAGCATTTAGATAAACAGAACTGGAAGAGCTTAGAGCTGCACTTGGCATGCTACCGTGTTCCAAGACTCCCGGTAGTTATGGCTTCACAGCAGAATTTTACCAAGCATTTTCAACCATACTGACACAAGGGCTCCTGGATATATTCATAGAGTCCTTGGATGCTGGAGTACTGCCTCCGACCATGTGGGACGGCAAAATATGCATGCTCTTTAAATTGGGGGGTGAGGCGGATAACCCTGCTGTGTATAGGCCCCTCACAATGGTAAATTCTGCCGTGAAGGTGCTCTGCAAACTATTAGCCAACCAGCTGATGCCCCTCACGATGCACTTCATTCATGAGGACCAATGTGGGTTAATTCCTGGGAGAAGTACTGGTATGAACCTACAGCATCTGGCACATCTCCTCCACGAGGTTGAAAACTAAGATGAGGAGTTTGCCCTGGTGGCGGTCGATCTGGAAAAAGTGTTGGACAAAGTAGATTGGGACTACTTGCTCCAGGTGCTGTGCATTATGGGTCTTGACCTTTGGTTCTGCAGGTGGGTTCGGCTCCTCTAAGCAGAGCTGAGTGCGGGTAGGTCATTACTGCTCGAAGGCATGGACACGAGCCATGGGACCCGGCAGGGCAGCCCATTGTCGTCACTCTTGTTTGCGCTTGCAATAGAGCCACTGACTATATGGTCATGAAGGGAGCTGTGGGACTGGGGCATAGCACTTGGAGATGCTTGACATATCATCGCTTTATGTGGATGATGCTTATTTTATCTCTCCTCGCCCGGGGCTGCGGTGCCAAAACCGCTGCAGTTGCTGGAGGATTTCGGGAACCTGTCTGGCCTCCGGCTTAATTGTAGTAAGTCCCTGCTATTCCCCCTGGCCTCCCTCGTCGACACACTGGTGGATCGGTTTCTGGGCCTACGGTGGGAATTAGCGCACTTTATATATCTGGGGTTCAGGTAGTGCACTCCTTCCCATACCAACTAAGCCTTAATGAAGATAGAGAAGCGCTGGGGTCATCCGTGGCCTTTTGGGACAGTTTGCCGCTCTCCTTAATGGGCAGAATGGCAATAGCTAAAATGGTCCTATTACCCAGAACGTTGTATGTGCTGCAGAGTTCGCTTTACCCCTTCAGCTGAGAGTCTTTAAGCAGATAGATTCTATCCTTATTTCTCTTCTATGGGCGGGACGTCGTAACAGGGTGGCACTGATAATGTTGACCAAACGATACGAGGATGGGGGCTGGAAATTCTGCACCTTGACCTGTATTATTATGAGGTACACCTTCAGCATGCGGCGTGTTGGCTTGACCCAGACGAGAACTGCAAGAAACACCTACTGGCTGGCAGAGTCGAGGCAGAATGTCTGCCGGAATTCTTCATGGAGGGTGCAGGGGTCTTGCAGGACCTTCTCTACATAGTTCAACAAACAGCTCTACTATGGCACCGATATGTGCGGACCATATTGAAATGGGCCCTATTCCACAGAGAACATTCGATTTGAACACTAAAACCAGTCAAACAGATAATGGAAAACATGTCATATAAGGCGTGACAGAAGGGAGAGTGCACCCTCTTAGGTGATTTGTACCTCGGGGAGACCTTCGCCTCCTTTGAGGAGGACCGTCAAGGGTTCGCACTAGGGCCTGGTCCCACAGCACCCAGTCCTTCACAAACACTTGGGATCCTCATAGGCTGAGGCTCGGATCGTCATTTGATTTTGCTGCTGTACAGATCTATGCGTGCGGATGCAGGGGGTCCTCCACCCCGGTCTTGTGCAGCATGGGACTGGGACTTGGACAATCCGCTGTATGACGTGACTGGGCATGAGTTAATGAACAAACCCACACTGTCTCTTGCAGCACCCGCTTTAAATTGATGCACTACAACTTCCTCCATAGGACTTATCATACACCCAGGGACATGCACCGTATGGCCCCAACATGCCCCGACAGTAGTCGACACTGCAACACCAGTGGGGCAGGTTTTATGCATTTAGCTTGGCAGAGCCGATTAGTACAGGACTTCTGGAGACAGGTGGTAGACGACATTACCAGAACCACACACTTGAACATGACGCTTTCCTCTCAATGTTGCTTTTTAGGTAACATAAAGCGATCAAAGGGCAGGAAGATACCATACAAACTCCGACAGTAGGTCTTAGTTTTAGCACAACACAGAGTCGCCATCACCTGGATGGGGCAGAGGGCACTTGAGATTACACTGTGGCATAAAGATGTTTCGGAATGGTTCTTAGCAGAGGAGACCCACATGAAGCTCAATAAATGGGACGACAAGGTGAATGATGATCTAGCTGACTGGATGGCCCTAGTTGACACTCTCCTGGACCCTCACTTGGATACAACCTCAACGGACAGTGATGGCACAGGTGATGTGGGGGGATACACTGACAGTGGTCCCAACACCCTGATCAAAAACAGAGCTCCATGACACACATGTAGGGTGAACCCACATGTGTCCTGGGGGATTTAAATTGTCCTGTATGCCTGGAATTTTCTGCGTTACAATCGCATTGTGTCACATGTACTGTGCCTCTCATCATGCAAACATCTGTCTGCTGACTTGTTCATATTGTTTTGTTTTGTAAAACTGAAAAATAAATGCTTTTAAAAAATAAACAAAAACTATATTTAGCTATGTATACTTAACCTTGAGAT
This sequence comes from Calotriton arnoldi, assembly GCA_963921515.1. NCBI lineage: Eukaryota > Metazoa > Chordata > Amphibia > Caudata > Salamandridae > Calotriton > Calotriton arnoldi. The sequence continues at coordinate 410,045 of CAWUFW010012336.1, read as the reverse complement.
ATTTTGGTATCCCAATATTTAGTCCTTGATATTTTGTTTTTCACAATAATTTCTAGTCGATAACATGCACATACTTACATAGAGGGGCCTTTGTCAGCCTTCTTCACCCACTGGTCTGGTCAACTGTCATTCACATTTTGCTTACACCCATCACAGAATACAGCAAGGGGCAACCAGTCAGCTCACTTAAATCATTGTCTAGCTTGCGTGTAAATTATGGCAATTTTCCTTATCACATGTGTACATCTGACTAAAAAGAAGAGCACTTTAGTCCCCGGACTGATGACCCAATACTTCACTTTGCCAATGCAATTTCGGGCTGTTATTTATTCTTGTTTTAATCCCTTTAGTAATCCATTTGTGTTTAAGCAATGACTGCAGTTTACAGAACGTAGCAGCCAGACTGAGCCAGTTCAACCTCCTTACCCACGCCTACAAAGCCCTCCACAACCAAGGACCACACTACATGAACCACCGCATGATGTTCCACCAACCCACCAGAAACCTCCACTCCGCACATCTCTCCCTCGTTCAGACACCATGTATCTTCCATAGCCGCTCCAGAGGACGCTCCTTCTCCCACCTCACCGTCAAAGGCTCGAATACCCTCCAGCTCTGCACTTCACCCTCGCTGAACCACTTCAGGAAGGGACTCAAGACCTGGCTCTTCAACTGACACCTGCAGCTCTGTGCCTGGATACCCCCGAGGTGAATAGCAGCGCTATACAAATACTACTTGTTTGATTGATTGACAGTACTTGAAAGCCAATATCTCCTCTTTGTCCCAGTGAGAATCCCATTTTCTATTGGTGTACATTAAAACTTAAAAGGATTTCTATACCAGTTCTAAGTACACCTGCCTGCTAGGAAAGAAACAGCATATTGTTCTATTAAAATTATATGAAATTATTATTTTAGTTTAAAACTTTTGATGCAAACAAATGGCTACTACATTTAGGTGGGAACATTTTTCTTTTAGCAGCACATGCTTGCAATTTAAAATTACCATCGCACCAGCCTGCCAAGGCAAAACCTGTTAAGTTTGCCAGTGCTTGCTTGTGCTTCAAGTGTTATTTTCCTCTGCCATGTACATTTGGATTTGCAGGGAAATTTTATTTAGGTAGTTCCTTTACTAGCATACAACACTATTAAACCCCATAGTCATTTCTAATAAGAATATTATTTCAGATTGTTTCTTTTAGAAACAATATTTCCAAGGTTTTCGCTATTAAGGCCCAAGCCATTTCCAAAAAGTATATTATTTCTGAATTTTTCTTTTAGGAACAACATTTCCAAAGTTCTCAGGGAATACAGCTGGGGTGTGGAGACTTTCACTAATTGGTAAACTTAAGGTGGATTGTGATAAGTGTGTTGGCTGAAATAGAAACATTAGCTCTAGTTTTGTCCATTGGTAGAAAAAGAGACGGTAGAAGCACCTTTTAAAGAGCCAGTAAGACAGGTTGATGGGCTTAACCCTTTCTGAGAAAATATGTGTTTCCTGATACTGGTTTGGAGCTTGGCAGAGAATATTGAGCTAGAGCAACAGGTTGATGAATACGAGCACTTGTAAACAGTGTAATAAACTAATACTTTTGTGTGGTCGAATGTGAAAATGCTAACAATAACTACAATTTGTGTAGTTTCAGTTTTTTCAAGTAAGGATTTATGCTGCATGAATCAGTGAATGCCTTGAAGGGTAAAGGGGTCAAGCAGTTATAGGGCTGGTTTGGGGGAGCAGCAGAACCTCCCTAAATTGTCAAAGCTACTACTCCACCAAACCCCTTATTTTCCCACCTCAGTGAGAGGTAGGCAACCACCTGGTTTCTGATGGCAGAGCCTCAGCTGTGCCCGTCTACCATGTGGAGTGAATGCCACAAGACTTGGGATGGGCTTTCCGACGTTCCACGTGTCAGGGCATATTTGGGCAGAAAATATCACAACACTCCCTGCACATCAGACATTTTGTTTTTCACTGTTTCATGTCGGTGGGAGACCTTGTGATGAAAAAAGTCTACCAGAGCAGGGGAAACCCCCCAGTATGTTGGGTGGGAAGTTTTGTGGCCCACCTCTCTTTACTAAATGACACCTTAGTTGTATTTTCAAAAGTTAAAGATTCTTTAAAATCAAGTAGAGCATTCTTTGTAATTTAACCTGCAGCAAATGTCCGTCTATCGTCAGCACAGTTAGTTCCTTCAATTTATTGTAGCGCCTGCAAGTCTTGGTAATTTAATATTTTGACCAGAAGACCTCCTCCAGTTTATTAAACAAATGAAATGTTACTGTCCAATTTATTATATCAGTGACTAAGTGTTCACTCGGTAAAATGAGACATCTTTTAATTTATTTCCTCAGTAATATGAAATCATTTGTCAACGTTGACACGTCTCCCATGTTTTTTTACATTGACAGTAAAGGCAGCCTAGCCTTCTTAACTTATGCTTCACTTGTACCACAGAGATATCTCAATCCACACTAACTATGCATTGGCAAAACAGTGTATAACACATTGTATGAAAGTGCAATCAAACAAGGGTCTTGTAATTGATGATTTTATCCGATTTCCATGACTACACTGAAAAATGTACTAATGGTGTAGACTTCTGCTCCCTTTGCAAACAAATATTATCTTGCAAGAAAGTACATCATTCCCCATTAGGCGGATGGGCCGGGAGACAGAAGCATTTACAGATCAGGCCTGAGCCCATCAGCTGACGCCCTCTGCTGCAGCTCCCACCAGCCTTTCAGAGACATTATAACCGGATTGTGATGATTTTGCCGCAGCCTTGCCAGTGTTCAAGAGATGTTGGTCATATATACTCTTTCTCAATCATGTTATCTCAGAATTTCGGAACAGTGATTACAAAAACAACCCTGAAAATACACGTTGATGTTTAGAGTCGAGAGATGGCACCCCCGGCAGCTACAATGGTCTCTCCGGTGATGTAGGAGGCATCAGGGGAGCAGAGGAAGGAGACGACGCCGCCATAGTCCTTGGGCTCTCCCAATCTGGGGGGTAGAAGGGGTACAAAAGGAAAAAATAAGAACTGATAGGGTACATGGGTCACAATCTCAGAAATGCTAGCATCCATGTGAGATCAGGCATGCACAACAAGCTCTTCTCCTCTTCAGACCTGAGCCGTCCCACCCTAGAAATGTGATTCACAGCTTTCCTCTGTCAATTAGGAGCTCAATCCAATCCAGAGGTGACGAGCTCTGAGCACCAAAACACATATTAAATTTATCCAAGACTACAGATGAAAGGCTCTTAATCCCTGAGTCAATTTCCTGATCCACCAAGTCTTAAAGGATATACATTTGTATTCTTGTGTCAATCTCATGATCCCATCCAGCAAGAGGCACTCATTCGGTGTCATTCAGAGTTCTAGCCAATTCTGAGTGACCCAGAATACCCACACCTGAAATTACTGGGACAGGTTACAGAGCCAATTTTACCAGGTGCATTCCTGCACCTGATAAAACCACGTGTTCCCTTACATTTTTATCTACTGAGAGCAGGTGGGAAATGTCTGCACTAAAGTACCCGGCATTGGACATCTGTATGCGGTAAAGGACCTAGCATTCTTGGTTTTGCATGCTTTCCTCATTGCAGCCAATCAGGGCCGGACTGGTAATTCCGGGCACCGGGCAATCCCCCGGTAGGCTGGATGGGGTGGGGGCCGGTTTTTTGACAGGGGCCGGTTTTGTTGTTGGGGCCGATTTGTCTACACTCCTCGTCTCCTCGCTCCGCTCAAGCACAAACAACTACAACTATCTGCATAATAATGCTGGTGCTGCACGCACCGTCCGTGTCCGTGACCAGATTTCATTTAATGAGGCCAGGCCTGAATAAGGCTCTGATTATTAAATGAAATCCACCTGCACCATGCCGCGCGCTGCGCGCAGATGTCTCCGCCGCCACGTCTGCGTGGTCTTACAGTTCACCCTTAGGGTGGGGCTGGTGTCTGGTGATGATCATGCGCATTGCGGGGCTCGCGCAATAAAAAGTGCGCGTGACGAGGTCGAGGAGGCAGGCATCCCGGAGGCCAGAGAGACGACAGAGAAAGAGAGGCATCCCATAATTTAATTAAAAGCCCCCCTGTCTGCCGCCCGCAGGTGAGTCTCTAGTGACTGTCTACTGTCGTTTGCATGCAATACCTGTGTGATCATGGCACTGTCTGTCTGGGCGGGTGTCGCGACCGGGCCGGGACCGGGATTAAAAGCAGAAGGTTAGGCCCCGGCCCGGTTCCGCAGCGTAGTGGATTTGTGAGCTGAGGTCAGGCCTGTCAGTGGTGGTGGCTGGCCTGGCTCTAGGCTATGAGGAGCGGCAGCAATGATGTGTACACTAGCATTCTAAGTGTTGTGTTTTTTGGTTCTTGTGCTTTGTATGTTCATAGTTGTGCGTTTATCTCGCACAGCAGTGTTGAGAATCCACAGACTCAAGCGATATTTACGATATCGATCTACGTCACTTTTTTACAACTGTGCGCAGCTGCGAAATACTTCCTTAAACCTCCTCATCTCTTGCAGGGTGGTCACCTTCTAAAGTGAAAAATATCAGCCTGTTGTTCAAATGTTGAGAATCTAGGCGAGCCATCTTGCTATATGGATAAGAATTTTTCGACCCCCCTCCCGCATTCTTATTTACATAGCTAGTCTGACTAACTTTGCTTTTAGTGATTGATCAATTAGGAATAATTTAGACACCGCTAAAATACTTTAAAGAGTGACTCTTAGAAGTGATAGAAATTACCAGCTCTAATAGCCCCAATTACAAGCTGCGTGGTTCTGGGGCAGATTTCCCACATGTATTTACATGTGAATTTACCATTACTGTGCGGAATCACTCCAGTACGGTGCAGTTATGAGTTCAGCCCCAAGGAATGGGAAATTACTTTGTAGGACCGATTTGGTTGGTTAAAAAACACATGGAAGTTGCCATTCCCTTGGGTCTTTCCACATACATTTACCGCCTGCTGTGAGCAAGTGGTAAATGTAGGCAGGGACTGGTGCCTGGGTGGGAGTGTGGTAGGGGCTGGAGCGATTTGGGGGATGGAAGGGAACTTTTTTTCTAGCAGGGGGAAGCATTGTCACCTGCCAGATCACCTATAGCACTGGGTGGTTGTAAACTCATTCAGGGTATGTAAGCAAGCATGCTTTGAAGTGTCATCAGAACTTTGCACTCAGCCGATTCAGAATTATGTGCAGCTACTGACCTGAGAGGCAGCTGGGGCTGGCATTTAGGTAGAGTGGGGGTGGGGGGGTAATGGGTGGTGGGTGGGTGCATGGGTGCATGAGTGTAAATAAAAAGAAAAAATAACCACTTACCTTGCTTGCTGCACGACTCCAATGTCCTCCTCGCGCCATGTTCTGCTCTGTCTCCTCAGTGCTGGTAACCAGCATGAGAGCAGCGCAGGATTGGATGGAGCGGACTGGCTGGACGTTCCTTCTGGCCCTGTAGGCTTGTGCTTGGTCTCCACCCAGCTGTCTAAGACAGCTGAGTGGAGAGCTTCAAAGTGTGCATGTCACTTTGGACGGCGCAAGACAGCTGGCCAAAGTGACATGCACACTTTGGAGCATCCAGCCATCCACAGCTCCTGTCCTCTGCTGCCAATCGGCAGCAGAGGACACACCCCGCAAGTCTCTGGCGGTGAGCCGAGGTCAGGCCTGTCAGGGGTGGTGGCTGGCCTGGCTCTAGGCTATGAGGAGCGGCAGCGATGATGTGTACACTAGCACACCACTACACACCATGTGGGGGCTGGTCCTACTTTTACTTTGTTCTCTCTGATTCACTACTCGTGTCTATTTTTGGTGCTCTCTGAAAGAATGTCTATGGGTACATATGACTGGGTGGGTAACCTGGTGCTCTTTAAGGTCATCAACTACTATTTACTGTGCTTGGAAAGTTGGTGCAATTGAATATGTAATGAAAAATGTGCTGTAATATTCACCATTTTGGTCTGTCTTTTTCCAAAATTTTCTTTGGGGGAGATCCCCCACAAACCCCCCTAGTAGTGGTCAGGCTCTCTCGCTGCGCTCGCTCGCTACGCGCCGGACGGGGGCTGGACTGCCTAAATTTGCCAGGGCTGCTTTCAGTTCCCAGTCTGGCCCTGCAGCCAATTTACTTCATGATCCCTTTATTCTGGGCATCCATAAATGAGCGCCATAGATGTGTCAGACTGCATCCCTACTCCAGTTCCCTGTGCCAGTCTAGCCATTATGAAGCCATGGAGGTGAAGTCAGTCAAATCCTCTCATTTAACCTGTTGAAAATGCCCAATCAACAAAAACACCACAATGGACAGCATTTATATATCATCAGAGAGTTGCATTCTCAGTGATTCCTGAATTTTATGTTGTCCAGAACTTCGTTTGAGGCCTTGGCTTTCTCGAAGATGATCTTCCTTGTAACCTTTCCTTTGGAGAGGGTGAGCTAAAAGCTCTAACAGTTTCATGTAATTATCCAACCAAAACTTAGATGCGATTTCTATATATTTCCAAATTAGCCAGGAGATACCTCTACAGGTCTGTTTCCCTAGACTGTTGTACACAAGAGGATAAGCCACACAATTTGGACGCACAATGTATTTTGAGATTTCAAATCAATCGAACAAATTGTTTTCAAGTCACTGCCAGGCACAAATTGCTCCAGCAACATTTCTAGATTTTTCATAACTTATTGTGTGGGGCAGAAGGTACCTGGCAGAAAATTTATCAAGGCCTTCTTTAACATCAAATTGATTTCCACATCTCTTACTACAAAATCCAAACGCTTCATTATTAAAATGAATAAAAGGAACGGTTTCCTCTAATTTCTAAAATATGTTCCAATTTCTGAGATATCTGGGCAGATGGTACTGCACCAGATTCCTTCTCTACGCATTATTGTTTGAGTATAAGATTGAGAGCCTTATGCCGACAGTGGTCAAAGCTGAAAATCTTTGACCGCATACCATTCTTTCTAATGCGTTTCAAAGAAGCAGAGACTTGAGCTGAGCCAGGTTAAGTAAGGACAAGTTGCCCATGTGCAGTGCAGACATACTTTTAGTCCATGGGCTCCTCTCTAGTCCTGCATTCACACTCCATCACCCCCAAATCAGCTACAGCCAACAGACACACCACAAACCGACTTTACATTTTTAGAACTATTGGCGGAGGCACAAAATGGCCATCATAGGGGCAAGGTCAGGCATACAGACATGGGATTTTCTGTGTGCTCTGGTTTGATGTAGCACAATTTTTTAAACTGTTGATGCTGCAGTGTGCTGCAATTACCCCAGTTGGTTTTCAAAGAGATCTGTGGGTTCAAAGTGCTGGAATTACTACAGACAGTAATGTTTGCTATTCATAATTAGCAGGGTTGGAAGCAGGCTATTGTAGTTGGCTGGCTTACAAGGCATCCTGACACAACCATCGCACTGAATACCTGAGAATTCTGAAATATTTACCTGATGTCGTAGTTGGCCTTTTTTAAAAAGTTTACCAAGGCTTCGTCTTTCCAAAGCTGTTTAAAGACAGAGAAGGGTACATGTGTTAAAAATCCAACCAGTACTCACAGTAGCACCGTCAATGCCCTGATCGCCTCTTGCAGTTGAGATAGAAGGAATAATAGTGTTAATAACCAACAACTGTCCTTAAGTTCCTGTATCTCTATAATCATGTGGCAAATGGTCTATGAATCCCAACACCTCCCTCGCAACCCCAACTTCACTGTTATGGACTATTTAGGCTTGTGACCTTTAAGGCTAAAAATTATACAATTTTAACTTTCGCCCACTTCAACGCCCTTCACCCCAATTCAAATTAATGGGGAAATCACATTTCCAAATATCCATGTTCCAAACCAATATCCTATCCAACTGTGTGTGTCCCATTCAGTGCCAGTCTGTACCCATGGCAAGAGGAGCTCTCAACCTGTCAACATTTTTATGATTGAGAACTGATTAGCATATTGATGAGGTAACTATAAGTAAAATATTTATTGTTAAGTTAGTTGAAATCATTACAATCTGTAACAATATAATAAAATATTCAAATAAATTAGACACGTATAAAAAAATAAAAAAAGTAAAGCAATACATTTTGTGGAATAATCTTTGTATTAAAGTTGTTGATCCTGAACAGCCGTAGTCCGTGCAGGTAACAGCGGTGGGCGGTGGGGCCAGGTGGAGGGGGATTCCGACGGACAATGACGAGGGACATAATTATTTATTTAATTTTCCCTCTGCATCGTCCCTCGAAATCCTCCCCCCCACCCAGCTCCACTGCCCTCTGCTGTTACCTGCACGGACGCGGCTGATCCTGAAAGACTATGGGACTGATTTACAAGCCCCTTGCGCCACTTTTGCGTCACTTTTTCCATGTTAAAAATGACGCAAAAGTGGCGCAAGGGGCTTGTAAATCTGCCCCTAAGCTGGTATCTTTTTCAGCATTAAAATATGAGTATGGTCGCCAGTTATGAACACGTTGTGTACTAGTTTAATGAATTTTGTAATGTTATTGATAAAAAAAGTTAGAGCTGATTTATTAATTTAAATAATGCTTATTTGCTTGTGCTTAAGTTAGCTTAACCAGGCCTCGATTTGACATAACTGGGCCTCAGACTGCCTGTACAGTAATACACCTTTGAATGAAAGAAAATAAATGCTGCTTTATTCTTCACCTTTAAAAGGCCTACTGTGTACTTTTCATTATCAGAAAAATAACAAAAATAGGACCTTTACCTAGTTTCGGCGGAAGCTGTGTTCTAACTGTACTCACTCTTGCAATAAATCAAGGACTTTTCCCTCTTCACCCGAATGATTCTGAAGGGTCCATTGTATTGAATAGGTGCAAAGCTTCAGTGTCATTCTCTTAATTTAAGGTTTAAGTGTTATAATCAATTATGCATTTTGAAGCCACAGTGAATATAGCGCTCTGTTCTTTTCTGCTGCTCAGAACACCAACTCTGCTGGCAGGGTGCAGGACCCAGGGCTGGCTCCTCCATAAAAGCGGGCGCCTCACTGGTCAGAGTCAGTCAGCGAAAAATAAAATGATAAACAATATTATCATTTTATTTTCTGCTGACTGACTAAGCCAGGGAGTCTTGGGTGGGGCAGGGCCAGGACATGGCAGGGAGGAGGAGTGATGGGCACTGTAAACTGTGCATGTTGGTTTGGCTGGCCAAACAGACATGCGCTCTTAGGTTTCTCCAACCTAGCTGTGTTGGAGAAAAGCTGCAGGCTCCCTGTGCCTGAGCGAGCATCAGACCAGTCCGCTAAGGCCAATCCCCGCGCTGTTCTCATTCTTGGTATAGCATGAGAGCGGCGTCTGGATTGGGTGGGGAGCCTGTCCTTTGTGTTCCAGTGACTGCCGGGAGTAGAGAAGCACCGAGGCGGCCGGCAGCGTCATGACAGGTGAGTTTTTAAAAATTATTATTATTCCCCTAATCCCCCATCCATCCCCCTCTTTGCTCCCCCCACCTTTAGTTTTGCGGCGGGCGAGCACTTCCAGGAGGGGCAGGAGGAGGAGAACATTAGCCCCAGCGCAAATAGCGCTCTGATCTTTCGCACAGCGCGGGACGCCAAGTCTGCTGGCAGGGTGCAGGACCACAAGCACCACAAACCAGCACTTCCAGGCGGGGCAGGAGAAGGAGCACATCAGCCCCAGCGTATATAGAGCTCTGTTCTTTCTCATAGCTGGGGACACGTGTAGGAAGCCCTGGGCAAAGACGGGCCAAGAGCAGGCCCGTCTGTGCCCATCAGAACCCAGAAGAGGCTGGGCTGGGCCACCCCTCTTTGCTCCGGCTGTTCAACATTAAGCTTGAAAAAGGTAACCATGTTTAAATCATTGGCACGTATATTGCTGCTCTCCAGCCTGATTACAAAAAAATGAGGAAGAGGAAAGCTAGCACTCATGTCGACAATAAGGGCCTTCCAGCTCCAATGAAAGAGTCTATAACCACTTATTTGTCCTCTGTGATGGGTTGATAAACTCTGAAAATATGTTTAGTAGAGGGCACGATGGACGAGGTTAAAATACAGCCCTCTGTCATCTGTTCAAAATTCATGCTGTTCGAACACGTGGCAATTTGGAGGGTACCAGTTCTTCTGCTGACTTTGATTGTGGGTCTAATACAACCAATATTCCCAGTGGGTGGGGACATACGGGAAGAACTGGCATTGGAGCTAGTAGTAACACTTGTACTGCACAGCAATCTTCTCCTGGTATTTTGGTTGTTTTTGCTGCTCCAGCGGTGTCAACCCCACTCAAATGGAAATGGAAGGAGCTATCTGCAACTTCCGTGGCAAATGGAGCTGAGAAACAAGTTCAGAGCCAAAGTCAGAAGAAGGGGTATCTTATAAACTGCTGTAAGAAAAGACCTCTCATGAACCATGACCTCTTTCTGATTTGATATTGTTAGAAACAAGAATAAGAGATAATTTCTCAAGTAGTCTCAATAACGTAGAGGAGCAGGTTAAACATTTTTGCGCCCTAATGCTGGAGAAACTAAATGACCTGGAAGTAAAAAAATAGAAAATGGTCTGAAAATATTTTTCTCAGAAAATAAGAAAGGCTGCACTAGTAATTCCATCTGTGTTCTACAATCTGGTTACCAAGACAAGAGGTCAAAATTATGAATGCCCACTTCAAGAAAAAGGGCCACAGATGTAGGGGAATAACCTGGCCAGTCCCACACATATGACCTATGTGGGCCAAAGGAGTAGACCACTTTGTCAACCTAATTGTGTTGATCGCTAGCTTCCCCCAGAATGTACTCCTTACGTTGCAATTGTAAAGAGCATGCCTACACGAGCTAGCTCCCAGAGGGAAGATCATCCCGCGCTCAAGAACAAGACGATGTATTGGCTCAAAAAGATTGTAGGCTAGGTTTATAACTGCTGAGGTTCTTTGGATTCAGAGAACAGCTGGTTTGAAAACTAAGCAATAGAATCCCTGGGGGACTGTGTAATTATCAACTTTGGAAAACCTTTTGTGGCTAGTTCCCTTCTCCAACATCTCCAGACCCAGAATTTAACACATGCTCTATTATATCTCTGCCGCTCAGCTATTTTTCGGTAACAGAGGAAACACAGTGTGCTTCTGGGCAACAGAAGTTTACAGTAAAGACATGGAACCGCTATTAAGTCCTTTTGTCAGTGGAGCAGCAAGACTGACTTCATGCCAATTTCATCCCGAAGAACTTCTAACAACTGCAAACCCTAGAGATTAGTCCCAGAGTTTCCTCATTACACCCCTCATTGGGAAAAGGCCTGTCACATCCTATCCCTAACAAGCTTGATTCAAGCAAAAGTTTTAATCTGCTCTCATGGAACATGGCTGGTATACGATTTAAACTGAAGAAAGCAGATTGGCTTTTGTTGGTAGAGAGTTTTGATATAATGTGTTATCAGGAAACTTGGGCTAGAAATCAATTCTGTATAAATGGATAATGCTCTTGGTGTACAGCTGCATCTCCATCAGGGGTTGGCATGCCGTGTAGTTCCCTTATGTTAAAATGAAGCTGAGTTAAAAGGAATCTATACTGAGGGTTGGAAATAAAAGTGAGAAAAACTTCTAGCCCTAATGTCATTTTAATTGTCTCTTTTGGCGATTAGAAAAAAACATCCTTCACCAAGGCCTTTTTTTCTCATCCTATGCTTTCAGGCTTAAAAAAAGCTCTGGAAGCCCTAAGACAGTTAATAAACGCTGTCTTCACATACACAAGTCATGGTATGGCCACCGCCTTGTCTAACGATAGACAGTCAGATATTCAGCGTTGAGAGCATAGCTTCCGGCGTACCCCAAACCTTCAACCAGAGCAGTTTAATTTTATCCTCCAGATGCTCCAATCCACACTCTAGGTGGCACATTGGGGTAGAGGAAGAATGAGGGACAGCAAACACCCTACACAGCAGAGGCTGCTGCCAGCTATGGGGACTGGGGGGGTGGTGGGGGGAGGGGGTGGGAGGAAAAGAAATAGAGGGCAGGAGGAAAAGAAAAGAGAAAATAAATCACTTACCTGGCTGCGCTCCTCGCTCCGGTCCCAATCTTCTTCTTTCCTGCAACATGGGCCCAGCCAACTCCCATAACAAATCCTGGTGCTGCTCTCATGCTGTAAGAGCAGCACCAGGATTTGATGGAGTGGGCTTTCTGGATGCTCCTTCAGGCTTTGCAGGCCTGTGCTTGGTCTCCACCCAGCTGTCTAAGACAGGTAGATGGAGAGCTTCAAAGTGTGCATGTCACTTTGGCCAGCGCAAGACAGCCGGCCAAAGTGACATGCGCACTTTGAAGCATCCAGCCAGCCACTGCTCCTGCCCTCTGCTGGCCATCGGCAGCAGAGGATACACTCCGCATGTCTCTGGGCTCGGGGAAGGCTGGAAGCTGCAGTGCAGTGAGTGAGCACGTCGGAAAAATAAAATGGCAATGAAATCTTTTCATTGCCATTTTATTTTTCCTGTGAGGCTCGTCGGGCAGGAGGGCCATGCTCCCCTGCCCAAGTGAATAAACCGCTGCTGCTACACAGAAACTTATTTTCGACTCTTTGGAACGTATGCGAACGTATACCCCCAAATCCCTTCACCAAAACAGCCACTTCCGACACATGTTTAACCAAAGGATCCCAGTTCACTGCAGAGCCAAATTGGACACCTAAATATGTAAGCTTGTGCACTTTCTTTACCTCATCTCCATTGATTAGGAAAGTCTTGGTTTTCAAATTCTTTAGTCCACAACTCATAACACATGTTTTCCGTAGACTTGTTTTTGGACCCAGATCCTCCATGAAGGAGCTAAAAGCATGAAATAAAATTTTAATTCTTATGATTAGAATCACATCATTTGCGTACAAGAGTAGTGGCACCGAGTGATTCCCAACTTTGGGCAGGTCCTTACCTGCTTTGCACAGGTGTTCATCTAGACCGTTTATATACAGTAAAAACAAAAATGGTGCCATCACACAACCTTGACGGACACCCCTGGTAGATTTGATACTGGGAGAAAGTTCACCATTGGCACCGTAACGAGCCTTATCTGGCATGTCCAAGTGTATGCTACGTAGCAAGTCAATTAGTGCATAGTCAATGCCCATCCCCTTCATAATATCCCATAATTTGGAACGAAGCACTGTGTCAAACGCACAGGAGAGGTCCATAAAACCAACATAGATAGATCCTCTACTGGTGCTGACATATTTCCCAGTTATGAGATGGAGGTTAAGGCACTGCTCAACTGTGCCAACACCTGGCTAAAACTCAAGCAGTACTTTCAGCAATATTTGATCCTCTGCTGCCCAGTCCTCAAGTTTAAAGACTAAAACCCTACCTAAAATCTTGAAAGTGCTGTTCAACAAGGATATGGGCCAATAGCAGCTGGGGTGGGTTCTAGCGCCTTTTAAAAAAAATTGGGACCACTATTGCCTCCCTCCAAGAGGGGACTGAGAGCCAGCTATGGCGGCTCTTTGTTTGTGAGCAGGGGTGCCCAAAGAGGAAACTTTCCCATTAATTAAATCGGAAGGAACCCCATCAGAACTGGGATACCGAGATATAGGACTTTGAGGCCTTTGGTAATCCCTGAAATTGGGGTAATTAAGCGCATTCCAGAAAGCAGAGCTATCTTTAAGTGTCCTTGCCCTCTCTAAGTCCGCCAGGCCATCCCTCTGATCTGTAATTTTCAGATCTCCAGGATTCCTTATAATAAGTATATCAGTCGTGTTAGACCTGGCATATCTTGGCGTGATTACCCTTGACTTTTTGCCTCTACCACCATTGCTTTTAGATGCTTTGGGTACTTTGCCACTGCTGATCAGTGTCAAAGTACAGGAGTTCCCTGTGTAAAATGTATGGTGATTGGTTGGCCATGATTGGTATGTTTGCCTTACTAGTAAAAGTCCCTAGTGATGTGCACTGTGTGTGCAAGGGCTAGTAATGCAAGGGCGCGCAGAGAAGGGAACTCAGGCCTTCAGTGTAGGGCCTGCTCGCAGAATGCTAAGTTAGCATGTTGGCCTGACAAGTGCAACCACTTGTCAGGCCTGACTTTCCCTTTTACATACACATGGGGCACCCCTGTGGTAGGTCTCAGGTAACCCCTGGGCAGGGTGCAGTGTAGGTAAAAGGCAGAACATAAACTGAGGTGTGTGTTATGTTCTGGCAGTGAAAAACTCTCCATTTCGTTTTTCACTGCTGAAAGGCCATTCAGCCCATAGGACAGAATGGGGGAGGCTAGGTGTTGTATTTGTTAGCCTAGTTTCCTGTCAGTGTATAATGGAGAGGTGAAGTTTGGTATGTGTGAACTCACAGTGTCATAATGCATCTTTCTGTAAAGGTGGTTTTGTCACTGTGTGTTTATAAACCACTCTTTTAGAAGTGGCTGAGTTGTGTGCTCTGAGCATTTCTGTGTGTCTCTGAAATGTGGATTGTCTGTCTGGAATTGAAAGGTGAGAAGAGCTGGGAGAGGTCTTGACCCAGGGAGGGGTTGAGATGGCACCAGGCTGCCCTGCATCTGGAGAGTAGGGGGAGGAGAAGCCCGGGAGGTGAAAAGGCCTGGGCTGGTGCTATAAACCAATTGACCCATCTCCTGCTGAGTGATTAAGGATCCAGACCCCCAGTATCAACAGGAGAGAGGTGACACTGGGAGGGAGACACCCAGAACTGATTTAGGGAGGGTTCAGGGACCCCTGAGCACATACAAACTTCAAATACAGTAAGGGGTATAACTATGAGAGCTGAAACCCCTGAACGTTGGAATGAAACAGATATGGATTGAGACTGAAAAGGCTTGGACCCATTCTGTGGTCAAGAGGAACCTCTGCTAAAGAAGGAACAACTGAAGAGACTGTGGTGGATAGACCAATCCTTGCTTCGTGATCTGGGGCTGGTCTGCAGTTTGCTGTTCTAACTAAGGAAGAGGCTGTTGGGACTGTGCTTGGAGGCGCTGGGTCCCCCTGCTTGAAGAAGACTGTGCTTTGTGCTAAGTCTAGGACGCGCAGGAGTGCGTGTCGGGGTGCAGGCCAAGGCGTTGGTGAGGAGCGTCTGGTCGTGGAGTGCACAGGGAGATGAGGCGAGGCTCGGACGCGCAAGTGTGCGTGTCGTGGTGCAGCCCGGGTGGTAGTGAAGAGCGCCTGGGCCTCATGTGCACCAAAGGAAGCAGCGAGACTCTGACGCGCAGTGTGCGTGTCGTGGTGCAGTCAGGGCATTGGTGAGGAGCGCCTGGACATCGTGTGCACCAGCAGAAGAAGTGAGTCTCGGATGCGCTGGGTGCGTGTCGTAGTGCAGCCCGGGTGTTGGTGAGGAGCGCCTGGGCCTCGTAGGCACCAAAAGAAAAAGTGAGTCTCCGACGTGCAAGGGTGCGTGTCGTGGTGCAGCCAGGGCGTGAGGAAGAGCGCCTGGACATCGTGTGCACCGGGAGAAGAGGTGAGACTCGGATGCGCAGGAGTGCGTGTCGTGGTGCAGCCAGGGCGTGAGGAAGAGCGCTTGGACATCGTGTGCATCGGGAGAAGAGGCGAGGCTTGAACGCGCAGGGTGAAGAGCGCCGGATCGTCGTGAGCACCACAGAAGAGGCAAGTCTCGGACGCGCGGTACAACCTGAGGTGCTGGTGAGGAGTGCCGGGTTAGGTTGTGCACCAAACTGAAGTAGAAGTCTCCACAGTGCTGAGGGAGGGTCTCGGTGTGGATCGAGTCCGCCGGAGTGAGGGCCAATTCATCGGGGCCCTCGGAGTCCATCAGTAGCGGCCCGGACCGGCAGCCTCGGAAGAGCTGAGTCGCCGGCCCGAGTCCGCCAAAACCTGTGACGGAGTTCTGGATCAAGGCCCAAGTCGCTGACGTCGGGGAGGAGAGTGGGATCGCGCCCCCCAAGGTAACGTGGATCAACACCTGGGGTGGGGTGCGGGCCCGGAGGGAAACTCTCTCGGCCTCCCGCTCAGTCAGCTGCTCGGGCCGTTGCTTCGGCTCAGATCCCGGCCCGTGCTGACCCAGGCCGGGGCAGTACTGGGGCCGGAGTGGGAAGCAGTACTTTGTGTGTCATCATTTGATCCATAACGGGGGCACTGTTACTGGAGCACGTAAAACTGTCGTATTACACAATTGCATTATTGCTGCTAACGAACTATCGAACTGTCATATGACGCCTGACCTCATTTGTGCCTAACGAACTTTATGCTTGGTGCGCCACGCACTGCGTTATTTCTCCCATAAATATTATTTGATTGTAACGTGGCGCATTGTATGATTTCGTCAGTGCACAGTATCTGAGTATAACGTGGCGCAGTGTATTATTTCTTTATTGCCCCACACAGGATTGTAGCGTGACGCATTGCTTTGTTTCTTCCTGGTACAGGGCATGCTGGTGGTGATACACATTGCATTATTCCTTCAATTGCAAAGTACATGACTGTGGCGCTACGTATGTCATTATTTCTCTGTTGCACAGTATAAGAGAATATCGTTACGCATTGCAGTATTGTTTCCTTATGCAGCGTGTGTGTTTCTAGCAATACGACTGGTCTAACCTATTGGGAAACGGTTAGAGAAGAGCTTAACTGTTGGTTAGACGCGGTGGTTGGGATTAGAACCTACCAACCCACAGGAAAGAATACTACCCGTTCTTATATGTTGATTTTGTATCGTGTGGTCGTATCGTATAATTTCTTATATAAAGATTATACTCTTTTTTATCAATACTCGTGTGGAGTCTATTTGTGATGACATCATGGGGTTATTGTGAGCGTGGTTGCACATACTGAATACTCGTGCCTTGGAGATAAGCCTGGCTGCTCGTGCCAAGCTACTAAGGGGGTGAGCAGGGCTATCTCAGACGGTGTCCTTACTTAGCCTAACGTTGAAACGTGAGGTCGAGGGCGCACGCCTCCAGCATTTGGTGGCGGCGGTAAGCGACAGGGACCTCCACTTCCAACATTTGGCGGCAGAGCAGTGGGATTCGATCCTAATAGAAAGTAAACGCGTATGTGCAAAACCACTCACAGTAATTGGTGTTCATCATAAATTGATTCTAGACCGCGATACAACAACATATTGTTTTTTGATTTGGTGGTTCTAAGTTTAATCCACACATCATGTCTCGGGGGAGAGCGAGATAGCCGGTGAGGCTGAGATTGCAGAATTGGAGTTTGACATTGAGGCACTGTTTACCTACAAGGTTGATCAGTTGAGGAAATTCTGCAGGGCTTTGGGATGTCCCATGAAGAGTAGCGCCAAGAAGGAGGAGCTGCAGGTGGCCTTGAGGGCCTGGTGGGAAGCTAAAGAGGCTCAGGAGACAGGTGATGGTGAGGTGGATGAGGATGACCCAGGGAATGGATTTGGTCCACAGGATTTGCCAGTGGAAGAACCAGCCGGAGGGGCTGGTAGTAGCCATTCAGGGAGGAGTTTTTCACCAGAGGAGTTGGAGGAAAACCCAAGGGTCAGGCTGCATGAGTTGGAGGTGTTAAAACTTAAAACTCAAGCAGAGGAGAGCAGGAACACTCTCGCGTTGGAAGAGAAACGGCTTCTCTTCGCTCATGAGTTAAGCATGAGGGAACTGGACATTAAGGGTAGACAAGCAGAGTCCAGTGTGATTGGTGGCAGCGCACCACTAGTGCCAGGAGGGAAGGTGTACATTCCCAAGGATTTAGTGCGAGATTACTAGAGGGGTGATGACATTTATGCGCGGTTCACGGCATATGAGATCGCACTAAGGATGAATGAGGTACCTGAAAAGCATTGGGGGCGGGCCTATGGAAACACTTTGATGCTTCAGGGAGGGAACCTTAGAGAGGGCGGGAACCCTGACCTACGCTAACATGAGGGAGGCTTTATGCCTCCGGTATGGGCTCACAATACCGACAGAAGTTCAGGGCCTCCAAGAAACTAGAATCCCGTACTTGGGTAGAATGCGTGAATGAGTACACACGGGCACTGGATGGTTGGATGCTGGGCAGCAAGGTCAATGATTTTAAGGGCTTATGCAATTTAATCAGTTGGGAGCACTTGAGTAGCCTGTGTGTTCCATAGCTGCACCAGCATCTATTGGATAGTAAGCTGACTGATCCCAGTAAGCTTGCTGAGGAGGCGGACCGCTGGACTAGTACCCGAGTCCACAAGGGGATTGGGAGTGCCACTGCCAAGAGTGTGCAGGGTCCCCCGCCGAAGGTGGGGGAGGACAAGGGTAACCACAAGGAGTCCCCTAAAGGGCCCCAAGGTAGTTCCCCCAAGAAAGGGTCCCAGTCTCCCAAGGCCAAGAGGGCCTGGGCCTTCAAGGGAAAGAAGGAGCCCTGAGGTCCGCCTACATGTTACTTCTGTAAGGAAGTGGGTCATATCTCCCCTAAATGCCCCAAAACGTCATCTGCACCCACTGGTGCTCCAACACCTGGTTTAGTGAGTGTAGCATTGGGGGAGGAACTGAGTCCTTGGAATGGGGAGGAGCAAGCGATTATGACCCTGGTCTCCTTGGGAGACCGCGAGATGGTCCAGGAAATCCCTCTGCCTGAGAACACTAAGAAATACAGGCAGTGGGTGACCATCAATGGACGGAGGGTGGAGGCTCTGAGGGACACCGGAGCCAGTTTGACATCTGTCAGGTGTCAGTGGGTGTCTGAGGAGCAAGTAATTCCCGATGTGCTTCACCCTGTAATGTCAGCAGACAATTCAGTGCGCCTCTGCAAGGTGGCGCTGGTTCCCTTTGAATGGGGAGGGGTCTCAGGTTCTTTGAAGGTAGTGGTAAGTCCGTCAATGCCTGTAGACTGTCTGCTCGGGAATGACCTGGAGAGTTCCCCCTGGAAGGAGGTGGAGCGTCAGGCGCATTTGGAGATGTTGGGTCTACCTGAGTGGGCTTGTGTGACCACTCGGTCTATGGTAGCCAGTAAAGGTATTCAAGAGAACCTGGAGCCTGAAACAGTGGCCCAGGTACCTGCCAGTAAGAGAAGCGGCAGGGGGCGCGGGAAACCGGCCCCCATGGTTCCCATGGTCCAAGAGGAGGAACCCTTGGAGGGGGATGCCCTGGAGCCTACGGGGGAACAAGTGGCTGAACTAGGGGACCTACCCGGGCTGACCGAATGGCAGCAGGATGAGGGGCCCTCCAGGGAGGAATTCTGTGAGGAGCAGAAGAAGTGCCCTTCTCTTGTGGGTTTGCGGCAGCAGGCAGCAAACCAGGCAGAGGTGATCAGTCGGGATCACACTTGATTTACTGGGAAAACGATCTCCTGTATAGGAGCCAAGGGTGGCTGAGTCGGGGTCAGCCCGGGCGCTGGTGGTGCCCCAGCGCTTCAGAGCCTTCCTATTGGGGTTGGCTCATGATGTACCTTTGGCGGGACATTTGGGGCAGGACAAGACCTTTGAGGAGCTTGTCACCCACTTCTACTGGCCCCAGATGCGCAAGAGTTCTGATACTCATTGCAGGACTTGTCAGGCGAGTGGAAGGAAGCGAAAGGCTCCCCTCCAACCCTTCCCGGTGGTCAGCACACCCTTTGAGAGGGTGGGCATTGACATTGTTGGGCCTCTGGATCCCAAGACGGCCATGGGCAACAGGTTCATCCTGGTCTTGGTGGATCATGCCACCCGGTACCCGGAAGCCATCCCTCTCCGGATGATGACGGCCCCCGTGGTGGGCCGTGCACTGATGGGGATTTCTCTCATGTGGGATTCCCCAGAGAGGTGGTGTCCGACAGGGGTACTAATTTCATATCACGGTATATGAAATCTCTGTGGAAGGAGTGCGGTGTAACTTATAAGTTCACCACACCTTACCACACCCAGGGCAATGGTTTGGTTGAGAGGTTTAACCGGACCTTGAAGGGCATGATTATGGGGCTGGAAGAACCCATGAGGCGTAAGTGGGACGTCTTCTTGCCATGCCTACTGTTTGCCTATAGGGAGGTGCCACAGAAGTCATTGGGGTTTAGTCCCTTTGAGCTCCTGTATGGGCACCCGGTCAGAGGACCTTTGAATTTGGTGAAGGAGGGCTGGGAGAAGGCTCCTAGTAAACCCCCCCAGGATGTATACAGCTACATGCTGGCCTTCAGGAACCAGACTAGGCGTTTCAGGCAGCTCGCTCAGGCGAACCTGGAAGCTAGCCAGGAGGATATGAAACGGTGGTACGACCAAAATGCCACTCTCGTTGAGTTCCAACCTGGGCAGAAAGTGTGGGTGATGGCACCAGTGGAGCCTTGTGCGCTCCAGGATAAGTGGACTGGGCCTTATGAGGTGGTGGAGCGCAGGAGCGAAGTGACCTACCTGGTGGACTTCCGGTCTCCTAGGAATCCTTTGAGGGTTCTCCATGTGAACCGCCTCAAACCACACTTTGAAAGGTCTAAGGTGACCATGCTCTTGGCTACAGATGACGGGGCGGAAGAGGAGAGTGAACCCCTTCCTGACCTCCTGTGAGCACAGGAGAAGGATGGGTCAGTGGATGGGGTGAACCTCTCGCCTACCCTGACCCCGGAACAACGGAGGGACTGTCGCCAGGTACTGGGTCAGTTCGCCTCCCTGTTCTCCCTGACCCCAGAGGTCACCACGTGGTGGGTCCATGATGTGGACACTGGAGACAGCCTGCCTGTGAAACAAACATTTTACAGGGTAGCTGTTAAGGTCAGGGCCAGCATCAAGGAGGAGGTTTCCAAGATTCTGGCGCTAGGGGTGATTGAGCCCTCCAGCAGCCCCTGGGCCAGTCCAGTGGTCCTTGTGCCAAACGCTGCTGCGCTGGGTACCACTCCCGAACTTCGGTTCTGCGTGGATTACCGGAGACTCAATGCGGTCACTAAGACTGACGCGCACCCCATCCCCCGAGCTGATGAGCTCGTGGATTTGCTGGGGGCGGCCCGGTACCTCAGCACATTTGATTTGACATCAGGGTACTGGCAGATTGCCTTGATGGAGGGGGCCAAGGAAAGGTCAGCGTTCTCAACGCCCGAGGGGCACTACCAGTTCAGGGTTATGCCCTTTGGGTTGAAGAACGCCCCTGCCACCTTCCAGAGACTGGTTAACGAAGGTGCTGAGTTTGCTGGAGGAATTCAGCGCCGCTTACCTGGACGACATTGCAGTGCTCAGCTCCTTTTGGGAGGAACACTTGCGGCACCTCTGTGAAGTATTGAAGGCCTTGCAGAGGGCGGGCCTAACTATCAAGGCCAGTAAGTGCCAGATAGGGCAGGGTTCCGTGGTGTACTTGGGACACCTGGTGGGAAGCGGCCAGGTGGCGCCCCTACAGGCAAAGATTGATACCATCCTGGCGTGGGAACCCCCCAAGACCCAGACAGGAGAGAGGGCCTTTTTAGGACTCACTGGGTATTATAGACGGTTCGTGAAGGGGTATGGAACCCTCGTTGCCCCCTTAACGGAACTGACGTCCAAGAAACAGCCCAAGAAGGTGGTCTGGACCGATGCCTGCCAGACCGCCTTTGATGCCCTGAAGACTGCTATGTGCACTGCACCCGTGTTACGGGTGCCAGATTTCTCCAGAGAGTTTATAGTGCAAACAGATGCTTCAGAGCATGGGGTGGGAGCAGTGTCTCACAATTAAACAACGAAGGCTTGGACCAACCGGTAGCTTTCATTAGCAGAAGGCTACTTCCCAGGGAACAGAGGTGGAGTGCAACTGAAAGGGAAGCTTTTGCTGTGGTCTGGGCGCTGAAGAAGCTGAGGCCCTACTTGTTTGGGACCCACTTCTTAGTTCAGACCGACCACAGGCCCCTCAGATGGTTGATGCAGATGAGGGGTGAGAACCCTAAGCTGCTGAGGTGGTCCATCTCCCTACAGGGGATGGACTTCACGGTGGAACACCGTCCAGGAACAGAACACGCCAATGCTGACGGTCTGTCCAGATTTTTCCGCCTTAGTGATGAGAACTCCCATGAGGGTGGGTAGTTCCCCCCACTTTTCGGCTGGAGGGGACGCGTGTTAGACCTGGCATATCTTGGCGTGATTACCCTTGACTTTTTGCCTCTACCACCTTTGCTTTTAGATGCTTTGGGTACTTTGCCACTGCTGATCAGTGTCAAAGTACAGGAGTTCCCTGTGTAAAATGTATGGTGATTGGTTGGCCATGATTGGTATGTTTGCCCTACTAGTAAAAGTCCCTAGTGATGTGCACTGTGTGTGCAAGGGCTAGTAATGCAAGGGCACGCAGAGAAGGGAACTCAGGCCTTCAGTGTAGGGCCTGCACGCAGAATGCTAAGTTAGCATGTTGTCCTGACAAGTGCAACCACTTGTCAGGCCTGACTTTCTGTTTTACATACACATGGGGCACCCCTGTGGTAGGTCTCAGGTAACCCCTGGGAAGGGTGCAGTGTAGGTAAAAGGCAGAACATAAACTGAGGTGTGTGTTATGTTCTGGCAGTGAAAAACTCTCCAATTCGTTTTTCACTGCTGAAAGGCCATTCTGCCCATAGGACAGAATGGGGGAGGCTAGGTGTTGTATTTGTTAGCCTAGTTTCCTGTCAGTTTATAATGGAGAGGTGAAGTTTGGTATGTGTGAACTCAGTGTCATAATGCATCTTTCTGTAAAGGTGGTTTTGTCACTGTGTGTTTATAAACCACTCTTTTAGAAGTGGCTGAGTTTTGTGCTCTGAGCATTTCTGTGTGTCTCTGAAATGTGGATTGTCTGTCTGGAATTGAAAGGTGAGAGGAGCTGAGAGAGGTCTTGACCCAGGGAGGGGTTGAGATGGCACCAGGCTGCCCTGCATCTGGAGAGTAGGGGAAGGAGAAACCCGGGAGGTGAAAAGGCCTGGGCTGGTGCTATAAACCAATTGACCCATCTCCTGCTGAGTGATTAAGGATCCAGACCCCCAGTATCAAAGGGAGAGAGGTGACACTGGGAGGGAGACACCCAGAACTGATTTAGGGAGGGGTCAGGGACCCCTGAGCACATACAAACTTCAAAGACAGTAAGGGGTATAACTATGAGAGCTGAAACCCCGGAACGTTGGAATGAAACAGATATGGATTGAGACTGAAAGGGCTTGGACCCATTCTGTGGTCAAGAGGAACCTCTGCTAAAGAAGGAACAACTGAAGAGACTGTGGTGGATAGACCAATCCTTGCTTCGTGATCTGGGGCTGGTCTGCAGTTTGCTGGTCTAACTAAGGAAGAGGCTGTTGGGACTGTGCTTGGAGGCGCTGGGTCCCCCTGCTTGAAGAAGACTGTGCTTTGTGCTGTGTCTTGTAACCCCAAGGGCCCGAGGTGAGCTGGCTCCCTGTTTGGAAATACAGGATCATAAAAGTTTCCGGAGAAGTCCCAAGCAACGCGGTGTGCGCGTGCTTTGTGCCGCTTGAGACCCTCAGAAGTTGTGCCGTGTGATCGTGGGCACGCAGGAGTAAGCTAAGTCTAGGACGCGCAGGAGTGCGTGTCGGGGTGCAGGCCAAGGCGTTGGTGCGGAGCGTCTGGTCATGGAGTGCACAGGGAGATGAGGTGAGGCTCGGACGTGCAAGTGTGCGTGTCGTGGTGCAGCCCGGGTCCTAGTGAAGAGCGCCTGGGCCTCGTGTGCACCAAAGGAAGCAGCGAGACTCGGACGTGCAGTGTGCGTGTCGTGGTGCAGTCAGGGCATTGGTGAGGAGCGCCTGGACATTGTGTGCACCAGCGGAAGAAGTGAGTCTCGGACGCGCTGGGTACGTGTCGTGGTGCAGCCCGGGTGTTGGTGAGGAGCGCCTGGGCCTCGTAGGCACCAAAAGAAGAAGTGAGTCTCCGACGTGCAAGGGTGCGTGTCGTGTTGCAGCCAGGGCGCACCGGGAGCACCGGGAGAAGAGCGCCGGATCGTTGTGAGCACCAGAGAAGAGGCAAGTCTCCGTCGCGCGGTGTGAGTGTCGAAGTACAACCTGAGGTGCTGGTGAGGAGTGCCGGGTTAGGTTGCGCACCAAACTGAAGTAAAGTCTCCAACAGTGCTGAGGGCGGGTCTCGGTATGGACCAAGTCCGCCGGAGTGAGGGCCAAGTCATCGGGGCCCTCGGAGTCCATCAGTAGCGGCCCGGACCGGCAGCCACGGAAGAGCTGAGCCGCCGGCCCGAGTCCACCAAAACCCGTGATGGAGTTCTGGATCAAGGCCCAAGTCGTTGACGTCGGGGAGGAGAGTGGGATCGCGCCCCCCCAGGTAACGTGGATCAACACCTTGGGTGGGGTGCGGGCCCGGAGGGACACTCTCTCGGCCTCCCGCTCAGTCAGCTGTGCGAGCCGTTGCTTCGGCTCGGATCCCGGCCCGTGCTGATGCAGGACGGGGCAGTACTGGGGCCGGAGTGGGAAGCAGTACTTTGTGTGTCATCATTTGATCCATAACGGGGGCACTGTTACTGGAGCACGTAAAACTGTCGTATTACACTATTGCATTATTGCTGCTAACGAACTATCGAACTGTCGTATGACGCCTGACCTCATTTGTGCCTAACGAACTTTATGCTTGGTGCGCTACGCACTGCGTTATTTCTCCCATGCATATTATTTGATTGTAACGTGGCGTATTGTATGATTTCGTCAGTGCACAGTATCTGAGTATAACGTGGCGCAGTGTATTATTTCTTTATTGCACCGCACAGGATTGTAGCGTGACGCATTGCTTTGTTTCTTCCTGGTACATGGCATGCTGGTGGTGATACGCATTGCATTATTCCTTCAATTGCAAAGTACATGACTGTGGCACTACGTCTGGCATTATTTCTCTGTTGCACAGTATAAGAGAATATTGTTACACATTGCAGTATTGTTTCCTTATGCAACGTGTGTGTTTCTAGCAATACGACTGGTCTAACCTATTGGGAAACGGTTAGAGAAGAGAGCTTAACTGTTGGTTAGACGTGGTGATTGGGATTAGAACCTACCAACCCACCGGAAAGAATACTACCCGTTCTTATATGTTGATTTTGTATCGTGTGGTCGTATCGTATAATTTCTTATATAAAGATTATACTCTTTTTATCAATACTCGTGTGGAGTCTATTTGTGATGACATCATGGGGTTATTGTGAGCGTGGTTGCACATACTGAACACTCGTGCCTTGGAGATAAGCCTGGCTGCTCGTGCCAAGCTAATAAGGGGGTGAGCAGGGCTATCTCAGACGGTGTCCTTACTTAGCCTAACGTTGAAGTTAGGGGTCGAGGGCGCACGCCTCCAGCATTTGGTGACGGCGGTAAGCGACAAGGACCTCCACTTCCAACAAGTCTTATTTTGCAGGTGTTTACTAAGAGCCACTTTAAGTTTAGTGTGGGCGGCTTTACAATCATGATTAATATATCTAAAAGGAGGTTGGTTTTTGGCCTGGATCTTCCTCTATACAGGCAATGTTATGAAATAATTCCTGGTTCACCTTAACAAGTTCTTGTAAAGAATTAACCTTATATATTTTCTACCACTTAATTTTGACCCCTTTGTTCAGTGTGTAATTTAGCTCCAGACATTCAGTCTTGGTATGATCCTCACTTCGGCTTAAACCAAGGGTGACTATGGGCAGATTATGATTGCTACTGCAGCTAGCTAACACACTGTACTCTAATAAGAGAGGAGCAAAATTAGAGGACAGAATTATATAGTCAATAGTGCTACAGTTCTCTTACTCTTAAACGTAGGAAGGCATGTAGAATCAATAAGGCAAAATCGCTTGCAAAAAAACACAAAACTCGAGACATTATTATGTTGTTCAAAGCATCTCAATAGGACACATGCTTAAAATGTGTCATCTTATTCCCATCAGTATCCTCAAAACCACATAACATATGAGATCCTAAATTACACAGCCGAACATTAATATCTCCAACCCAAAGCAAAAGTAGTTCCTTTTTATGCACATCCAAAAATGTGGTTGGCTGTAGATCTAAGCCTTCAATCACATGGGTAGCAGAGCATCAAACGTTTTGTGGTAAAAATTATTCAACAGCAAATCAAAGGATTCAGAAATGGTCAATAATAGCATTCAATAATGGTAAGTACAGTGAGCTACTAGCTTAGTCGAATTAACTGAAATCAATGCGGCTAAGCTATTGTTCGCTCTACCTGTTATATTCCCGGATTAGGCTTATGTGGCGAAGCAGCTTATTTCTTACATTGTCCTCACAATAACATTTCAGCTGTGAACTTTTTCACATATTTACGTGTGCGACAATGTTGGATTCGTTTCTCTGAAACTAAACTTGTTTACACATCTTGCTTCACACAACATTATCACAATGCCCTGAACATCATGTACAAGGTCTCTTTTTGCACTATGTACAAATGTCATCTCTATCTTCACTCAGGGCGACAGGGCTAGCTACATATCCACAACATCACTAATCTATATGCACATCGCAAGGATGCTTTTTATTATAAAAGATGAGCATCCCAATAGATTAGCAGAGGAGGCACTTCAGCTGACACCGAGGGACCATGCATGCTGAGACTTCACCAGGCAGTGGTCTGACATCTCCTGAGGGGTGTCCAGTTCATGACCAAGATGGGGTCCTTCATTCTCTCCCATCAGTTAATGGGGTTGGATCGTCCCTTGGGGGATTCTTGCCTCCACACCTACACACACTCTAGGTACACTTAGAGTAGGGTTTGCATAGTAGGAGTACGCCTGATTATTGTTTTATATGCCTGAATATATACACTGTTTTAGCACCATGGTAGAACTAGATCTACTATTTACACTTTTGGTGCTCGTAATCACTTTTATCTGCTTCCGTCTACTAATCATTGCAGCACACGTATTTTATACAAGAATAACATTGGTGCAATTAACGTATTGAAAACGTCCCACTATGTATTCTCTGTATACTTCTCTGAGGAGAAGTGAGCACAAGTGTTGCCAGAAACCATTCGCTCCCATGTAAGGTTAGGGGTGCTTACGGTGGCACTGTGAGCTAGCTGGCCTATAGGCCAACATATCCTGCGGGGGTGTCCAGAATGAGTCTAGGCACCAAGGCCCTAGCATATGTTGTTCAACAAACACGCAGCTCCTAAGGATTGGTGCAGTGGTTCCCAATCTGTGAGTCGTGGCACCCCGGTGCGCACTCCAAACTAGCCAGGGGTGGTGTGCATCAAAGGTTTCAGATTTTCAATTTTAAGTGATAAATTGCCAGTTAACATCTCAGAAATGTGAGTTATTCAGTAAAAGCATAAAACCTCGTTTTCCACTAGATAGCAACAGAGCATTCTTTATTAAGAGTGCAGAACTGAATGTTACTAGTGGAGATGGGTTACTCATATTTCCTGCTTAAGAAGCCAGCAACGAACATGAGCATCTGCATGGCAAGAGGTCCCCCGGTTCCTAATCCACAACCTGAGTGACAGTGGTCATGGCATCAGGCTGCTATAGAACACAGGAAGGAAAAGCGTTTTGTAATGTAGCTACCCTAGAACATATAGGGCCCATTTTGAATTTGTGTAGCAGGAGCCCAACTATCAATGTACTGGATAATAGCATCATGCTCCAGGTTTATACATACATTTGGAAGAGGAGGCAAAAAGTTTGGTCGTTTTTCCTGGAGGATTAGGGAATATACTCCAGAACTGAGGAAAACAGTGGTGCTTTGAAATTAAAAAGAGAAAGCTCACTTTACCACCCCACTTCAGACCCAGCCATATGCAGATCAGTCATGACCCTGTTCCTCATGGGAACAGTCCAGCCCGAACTGCCAGGTCAGGTGCTCCCTGGACCAGAAACAAGCATCCTGGGACCGGTTTCGGGGCATCACCCCTCATCAGCCAGGTTAGCTTGACTCCAGTGGCATGGAGAGCACGGGACCCACGTCTGGGCATACCGTCCCTCTCGGGGTGACAAATGCAAAAAGAACAATTGATGGACAGAATGCTGATCAATGTCAAACATTCACCCCAGTACTGAGATCTGGGCCTAAATCCATCGTTTTTTTGCTCCCCATGCCATTCTAGTTTGAGTGTCTGAAAAGGTTCCGCGCTCCGTCCATCATCTCCTTGTGTTTGCTTTGTTCGCCCTAAGTTGGCAGGGCATGCCCAGACGTGGGTCCCTTGCTCACTTTGCCACTGGATTCAAGCTAACATGGCTGATGAGAGGTGTTACCCCGAAACCGGTCCCAGGATGCTTGTTTCCGGTCCAGGGAAGACCTGGCTTGGCAGTTCGGGCTGGACTGTTCCCATGAGGAACAGGGTCGTGACTGATTTGCATATGGCTTGGTCTGAAGTGGGGTGGCGAAGTGAGCTAAAGAACGATGATGGATTCAACCACAGATCTGTGACTGGGGGTGAGTGTCTGAAAAGTTTCTGCACTCCGTCCATCATCTCCTTGTGTTTGCTTTACTTTTAGAAAGTAGGCATTTTCTTGCTTAACCATCCTATGTGCCTCTGCTGAGTAAATAGTAATTCATTCTTTATTCGGATGGAAATACATCCATAAAAGATACAATAAAACAGTCATACAATGTAAAAATCATTACATACCGATAAAACATTGCGACTTATTAAAAACAAGACAAGTCAGTAAAATCACGCAGCTCTAGGGCAATACACCCCAACGTGCCAACAGTGACCTCATAAAACAAAGCAATGAGAAATCAATCTATTCTTGATAGCCTGGAACTATAAGCTGCCTGCAAAAAAAATAAAACTGCGTGAAGGGTTTGGGAGTTTGGTAACAACTGCAGATACGAAAGTGCCACTTTGGTCTGCCTAAACTTCAAACTCTTTAATAAAGGACGGAGGAAACGTTTTCTAGGCACTGAGAACAATTTACACAATAAAACAAAATGAAGCGTGTCCTGTGGGGATCGGAGATCGTAGCCACAAGGGCCTCTTTGAGTTGAAGGAAGAAATCCAGGCAAAGAAGCTAAAAGATGGTGAAGTTGATTAAATCTGAAGCGTGTAATTAAAAATCTATCTTGGGCACTAGAAAGTGAAAAAAGATATGGCTCCATGCCCGACACAGATTTTAACATTACATGAGCCCTCACTGTAGGTTTGCTGAGCTCAATATTATCACCCTGGGCAGGTGCAAATTTATGATGTAAGTCTTTTGAGATATTAAAGTCCCTAAGGCTTAAAGTGACCTGTGCGAAAAAAAGGTCTGGCCTTCCTATGGCCTGAAAGGATTACTTTATATAACGTATCCAGGGGATTTTATTACCATGTTCCATGGCCAGACAGTCTGCTAAGATCAAGTGGTTTAAACCCTTCTCTTAACCAGAAAAGTAAGGGTTTAATTGCCACTTGGTCCACCAAATAATCAATCCCTAACTCTTCATGCACAGACCAAGCTGGCGTAGCTTGGGGGATGCGCAGGATCCGGCGCAAAAACTTGTTTTCTGCCACCTGTAACCTATGAGAGGGGACGTACCCCCAAACCTCACTGCCGTATAAAACTTTCGCGATGGCCTTGGATTTGTACAGTTTTAAAATGACCTCCGGTGCCCAGGAGCCCAGTCTACTAGCTGGTAATAGCCCCTGCAGATTTGTTCAGCTCGCTAAGCTTCCCATCTAGGAGGGCTCTCCACTGAAATCGATCATCGAATAATACTCCTAGGTATGGAAAGACCGGGACCTTAGCTAGAGTGTGGAGACCAGCTTTAAAACTTTTCACGAGACCTCCGACGACCGGCAATTAATACATACAACTTAGTAAAATTAACAGAAAGGTCCAGCCTGTCCATATAAGAAATGAAGCCATCTATTGGAATCTGCTGGCCTCGGGCCGTGCGGGCGATAAGCAATGCGTCATCAGCATAGAGTAAAACTGGCAAAGATCTCCTCCCAACTCTAGGGGAATCCAACTGGAGTGCCAATAAAGACGCCTCAAGACCATTAATATAAACTGAAAATATAAATGGGGCTAAAATACAGCCTTGGCGCCCCCCTCCTACAATTAAAATGATTTGTGAGTGCGCCCTCCTGTGTGTATCTCACTGCCACTGTCGTCTGGGCATGGAGTGATGTGAGCAACTGAACAATACAAGGGTCCACTCCCAAAGAAATTAAAATATCCCACAACTTAGTCTGATTAACTTGATCAAACGCGGATGTAAGGTCCATGAAGGCTAGTATCAGTGTGTATTTGGCCGTCAAAAGATATAGATTGAGGCATTGGTCTGTAGTTGACATGCCTTCACGAAAGCCATATTGGACATCCGATAAGATCTGGTTGTCTGTGGCCCACCAGGACAATCTGGATAAGAGGACCCGACCCAGGACCTTAACTACAGCATCAATAAGGGAGATCGGGCGGTAAGATTGTGGGTTGTCCTTGTTCCCTTTTTTGTAAGTTGGAATTATTGTTGCAGTAGACCAAGAGGGCAATGTCCCCTTTAAGGCTGCCGCATTCAGGACTAGGGTTAAAAGAGGGGCCCAGACCTCAATATTGTCGCGAAAGAGATCTGGAGGTATTACATCGGGACCCGGGGCCTTATTTAGCGAAAGCAGCTCGATACTAGAATATACCTCTCCAAAGAGAAACTAATAGAGATTACATCTAGGCTAGGATGAGTTGTGTATTGACTGTCTGGTTTTGGAGTGACAGGGGCTGGGGATGTGCTTTCACTTCAGACAGCCACTAGGAGGGTTGAGGTGTGTCCTGCCTTTCCTGGACGACTCAGAGCTGGGCTGAATAGACCTGGGTTGCATTTAGAGTAGTGGGAGGAGTTTTCCCTGCACCTGAATAGGCCCTGTCTCCTGTGCACAATGCTGTCTCCACCTCCTGCCAAGAAGCTGGACCAGAGAGGGACTGGTTCGGACTGAGCTGAGAGACTTTTGCCACAAGAGAACAAAGGAAAATGTGGTATAAATATTGGGGCCCAGAACTTTAGAATACTTCTGGGCTCAAGTGGAACCTCTGCTAAGGAGAAGAGCTGGAGAAGCTGTAAGGAGGAGTACTGCCCCATTGCTGTGTGCATGCTTTGCTGGGTTGGCCTGCAGTTGTTGCTTCTGTCAAGGAGAGGAAAAAGACTGAACTGGGCTGTGTGTCCTGCTTGAAGAAGATCTCCAAGGGCTTGGTGTAGAGCTTGCCTCCTGTTCAGACGTCTCAGGGACACAAAGGCTTTATTTCCTCTGTCCACCTGCACCTGGAACTGCAGTTTTAGCTCCCACAGAGGGAAAAAGCAACACCGATGCTGGCGAGCTATGCCGCGACCTGCAACAAAGCCGTGGGCACCGCTTGTGAAGTGCACGACGCACCACCCCAACTTGGATCGCAGCCCCAACGCCTGCCGATGCCACACCGTATAGACTCTGATGCTGCCACCGAGGACGCTGCCTGCACCGGAGCTGAGGGCACTGCTTGTGATGCTCACAATGCACCGCCCTGACTCACACCGCAGCCCGACCTCACCGAAGCTCGTCCTTCATCATCTCGGAACCGATACCTGACATGGGTGACCTCCCGAATCCATCGAGCCCGCACCGTCATAAGGAACTGATGCCCTCGCCTCCACCCGGCCTGTACACCACACGGTCGGCGCCATACTTTGGGATTTTCATCTGTCACAACGTCGTAATAGCCCCAGGTGGAGCTATTTGTTGCTACAATCTTTTATTTTTGTGAATAACCTATTTCTGATAATATCTTGACATATGTATGGTGGATTTTTTTCGTTTTGGTCTTGTTTTGGTTTAGTAAAGAATTGGTGTGGTGTCCATTTATAGTGTTTTCACTGTGTTACTCTAACTGTGCACAAATTGCCTCTGAGATAAGCCTGACTGCTCGTGCCAAGCTACCAAGGGGGTAAGCAGGAGTTGTCTAAGGGCGTAACTCCCTTACCCTGACTGGAAGCATGGGTCCCTACTTGGACAAAGGTGCAAACCATTGGTAACTAGAGACCCCCATTTCTAACAGCGGATGGGTAAGAAGTCTTTCCCCGTCTCTCCGTACCCGCCGCCGGCCTAAGCCACATACAACAGCGCAATTACCCTGCAGAAGTCGCAGAGAAACACTGAAGTGCCGGGTATGAGAATATGCCCTTCTACAAGCTGGGACCCTGTCTAAATTGGTCCTACGGCACACTCCGGGAGCCTCCGACTGCAGCCGTGAGACCTACGAAATGCAGCCCCGCATCAGGATCCCGAGCTGGGCCCCGCTGATTGCTGACGCGGTGGATCTCGGAGCGCACCTGGGGATAAGTGAGCCACAAAGTTGGGGTGTGCTCCTTCCCAAGGCAGCTACAAAAGGTGAGCCCAGCTACCCGTAGAAATGAGACCTGTTCGAGTCGTTCCATGGTGACGCTGCGTGGTACACCAGCTGCCTCTTGACAACAGAGACGCTGCTCTGCGAGAGAGCTGCCAGCGGCTCAGAAATGCGGAATCACCCACCCAGATTGGGTTGGCTCATGGGGGGCACTGAGAACTGCAGCTCCTAGCCCAGCAAGGGATTTGGGGCCCTGGAGCACCCCCAGCAGTACTGATGGTCTGTGTAATGGAGTGATTGGAGGACAGGGTGCCAGGCCTGGTCTTCATGTAGGGCCTGGGAGATGGTGATACTCCGCCCATGCCTAGAGATCCTAAAGCATCGACCCGAGCGCATTGCCCTCATAAGATCTAGTGACGCCTCAAA
The DNA here is from genome assembly GCA_963921515.1 of Calotriton arnoldi. Taxonomy (NCBI): domain Eukaryota; kingdom Metazoa; phylum Chordata; class Amphibia; order Caudata; family Salamandridae; genus Calotriton; species Calotriton arnoldi. The sequence continues at coordinate 377,622 of CAWUFW010012336.1, read as the reverse complement.
CTGAGACATAGGTGGCCCCTGCAATGGTGTACCAGATCTTTTCGCTTGGAGAGGCCCACAACAGGAAAAGACAGCTCACTTAGCGCCGTGGCGACATTAGACCATTTTCACCTGCCCCTCCCGGAGGCACTTTGGGAGGCAAACAGGTGCACACACCTCACAATATATAAGCTACCCCCCACTGGGCCACTTGCCAGACTTAAACAACACCTACTAAACTGGCCAACTCTCCACCCTCAGCTGATTCGGGGAGGGAGAGTCCGGAGACTTCGGTTGACCGGATCCCCCCATACAATGCATCTTGGATCCGAAAAGGGGTGCCCCCCGCTGTCCGTGACTGTGCAAACCCCCAATTTACTTTATAGGCGGGGGTCTCTCTAGCTTGTATCCCCAGCTTGTGGCAGGCAATGCTTGCTCCTTCTACTTGCTTTGGCCTGGGTTGCTGGAGTGGCCACTGAAACAGACCGCCCAGGTGCCGGACCCCCTACTCCTGGTGGGGCTTGGCCAACCCTCAGTCTTCAGTCACACTACCAGACCCTGGGTTTGCCCTCCCACAGTGTTTCCCAGGGCAGACACCCACACGGACGCAGGCCCGAGGGGCAACACTTGGTGACTAGGTGAGATGGTGACAGCTCATTCTAAAAAAAGATTGCATCTCAAAGAAATGCTAACCAAACCAACTGGCACTCTAGTCGGTGACTGCTCTTTGGCATCCACCACACACCAGCCCCTGGATGAGGACGAGATAGAAAAACCAGTGACACGCTCCTTCCTTGAAACTCTCTTCCCGTCCCTCCAGGAGGATCTTTAAGCAGTCAAAAAGGACCTCTCAAGTGATATCAAGGAGATGCGACGAGATCTTGACTCCCTTGGAGATTGTGTAGCAGCTCTGGAGGATCATGGAAAGGGCTATGAAGAAGAAGTGGAACTTCTGCCCCAAGAGATCATTCGCCATTCGCCTCCGCGGCCAACTAATGGATCTACAAGCCCATGCTGAAGATCTAGAAAATCGATCATGATGAAATAACATTTGAATCAGGGAAATCCCATCGAAAGCAGAAGGCACAGAACTCATTAGTTACGTCAAGTACCTCTTTCTCTTCATAATGGAAGTCCCCTCGATTTGGTCATTAAAATAGACCGGGCACATAGAGTGGGTCTACCGAGAGCGGAATCTGCCCGCCGGCCGACATTCTAGTTTGTGTTCATGATTTTCAATTAAAAGAAACTATCTTTCGCAAAGCCTGAGAGAAACACCCCATCTGCTTCAAAGACCACACACCGACACTTTATCAGGACTTAGCAGCAATTACTCTACAGAAAAGGTGAGGTTTTCGACTGGCTACCTTCCACTTATGAAACATGGGGAGGCCTATTCATGGGAACACCTTTTTCGATTAATTTTTTGTTTGGATGGCAAACTACATCAGCTCAGAACCTTGGAGGAAATCTGTTGAATACTAGGCATAGACATCGCCGCTGATCAGCCATCACTGAAAACCTCCCCACCCCAGTCGTCTGGCCGCTGGTCCCACTGGCATAGGCGCAGAATGGCGGTGGGGGGCACTCATCTGAACACTGTGACAATTGCCCTTGGAAAGCAAGCGGTGCTGGAGTCGATCCCAGAGGCGCTAGCCAGAACTGAATCCCTGTAACAAGTAACTACGAACATCCACACAGAGGTGGCCGGCTGGGTGGTGGGGCGGCAGGGCACCTGTGGCCACTACTGAAACCCCTTCACATTGGGAACCTGGAATTGTAAGTTCATTCTTTTCTTGAGACTTAATGTTTTCATTGGAATTGTTGTTTTCTCTTGTTTTTTTAGTTAGGGGATCGTACTCAGTTTTAAAGCAGCTACACCACAGAGCATCTATAATTCCACTTGGGCTAGAGGGACACTGCAATAGCTACGGAAAATATGTAGGCATGATAATGCACAGCATACCTTCTGGGCCTGCTGGATAACCCTATGGCAGTCGCACACTTTCGGGTTCTTACTCTCAACATGAAGGGCCTTAATAATCCAGTTAAATGCAAGGCAGTACTATCATGTCTTGAGCACTCAGAGGCAGGCCTCTGCCTGCTTCAAGAGAAGTATCTCTTATCGAAGGATTGTCATTGGCTCCCACCCTGGGCTTTTCCCCACCAGTTCTTTTCCTCTGCCTCCACTAAAACAGCTGGAATAGCCATATTAGTGGCTTGTGCCTTTAGAGGTAAAATAGGGTCCAAGGTAGCAGAACTGAAAGGCCGGTTCCTTGCTCACCACTTGGCTTTGAATGGCCAGTCTTTCGTGGTGGGAACTATTTATGCCCCGAACGAGGGGCAAGAACCATTTATGCGCAAAGCTCTGACTAAGGCGTTGACCACGTCGGAGAAGAGGGTTTTGATGGGGGGAGATCTTAATTAGATTCTTAATAATGATTTAGACAGGACAGCACACAGACACGGTCAGTCAGGGGCTCTATCCAGGGGTGGTCATTAGTGGCTGCATGACATGGGGCTAAGAGACTTATGGAGGGATCTTCACCCACACACACAAGAATATTCATTTTTCTCCCACGCTCATAAAACCTATGCCAGGCTAGATTACCTCCTTGGGTCTAAAGATATATACACACTAACCACTGAATCTGAGATACTGCCTGCTGCGCTGTCGGACCATGCAGCGGTGTCACTCATTATGATACTTTCTCTGATGGAGTGCCCGACACAAACTTGGCGGTTGAGAGAAAAATTATTACACCATCCGGAAGTGGCGAAACAAATCAACTAGGCGATAATCACTTATCTAGAGCGGAACAATACCCCGGATGTCTCCATTGTCATCCTGTGGGAAGCCCTAAAATGGCTATAAGAGGGGAGCTCATTGCTATCCCAGCCGCAGATAATAAACTCCGCTAAGAAAAAAGAGACCAATTGTCCAAGCAGGTGAAGGAGTTGGAACGCATCCACCAACGTACCAGAGCACCAAGTGTTTGGTGTCAATTGACAGCTACCCGCTTGCAACTAGCTAGCATAGATTTAGACAGAGCTGAGTATGCAGCTCTCCACCTCCGGCATTCCTTTGATGTCGGGGGGGCAGTTGTGGCTGCCTTTTAGTCAACAGGCTGCGAGTTCAACAACAATCATCTGGAGTGCACTTGCTGCGAACTTCAGATGCGGGGGACATAATTGATGACAAGGCTATAGCTTCTACATTCAGAGATTTCTATGCAGACCTCTACACTGGCCAACTTCTTGACCACACTGACTGTACCACATACCTTCACAACGCACACACGGCACACCTTTCCCCTGACCAGGCAACTTCATTAGAGGATACCATCCGATTGGATGAGGTCATATCGGCTATTTCCCGACAGAGAACTCTGAAATCCCCTTGACCAGATGGATTTTTAGCCATCTTCTATAAAAACCTTTTGTCTCACCCTCACTCCAATTCTTGCCAGATTGTTTCATTCCTTCGCTAAACATGAATCCATCCCCAATTCGATGTTGACAGCATCTATAGTGATCATCCCAAAGCCAGGCAAAGACAAACAGCAATGTAGCTCGAATCATCAAATATCTTTCTTAAATGCAGGTTTTAAATTATTCACTATCATTTTAGCCGCTTGACTAAGCCCCTACATGCCATATATCATTGATCCAGATCAAGCAGGATTTATTTTCCAGAGGCAGACCGGCGACAACACCAAACGCATACTACATATTATCGACAAAGCTAAACGATCGGCAAGAGAGATTATGCTTCTGGCAATCGATGGTGAAAAGACTTTCGATCAGGTTCACTGGCCTTATCTAGAGGAGACCCTAGTCCACTTTGGATTTGGAAATAAATTCAGGACATGGGTGTTGAGCTGTTACAATTATCCTACTGCGACAGTTAGAGTGAATGGCAAGGTTTCAACACAGTTTCCCATTAGTAGGGGCGTGCGACAAGGGTGCCCATTGTCACACCTGCTTGCTCTCTATATGGAGCTCTGCCTCAAAGGGTTTGCGATAGTCCCAACATCACTGGGGTCGTTTTTAGGAGAGAACAGCATACCATCAGCTTGCATGCCGACAATGTCCTGGTGTCCTTGAATAAACCTGCCACAGCTCTTCCGGCCTTTTTGACTGAACTTGAGGCCTTTGGCCAAGCTTCAGGATTTTGAGTCAATGTCACTAAGTCCCATACGCTTAATATGTTGTTGCCTTCCACCTTGGTGACACAGCTTAAAGTACAATACCCTATACAATAGGCGAATGTGGCTATTCCCTACTTGGGAATCCACTTAGCCTCTTCTACCCTGGTGACCTCCACGCTCAATTATCATACTTTATTCCGACAAATTAGAACTGGTTTATCTCGGAACCATCACCAGATTTCATGGCTTTGAAAAATAGCTACTCTTAAAATTACTATTTCGCCTAAAGCCCTTTACCCTCCCTTGGAGCGACGCTGGCTGTCCCAAGATAGAGCGGTAGCAGGCTCCCATCTATGGAAAATCACCTTCTTAAAGAAAACACACTGACTTGTCCCCAATCATGAGAGCAACTATGGAAGTCTGGGACCAGGCCTGTACTAAACAGGGCCTTACGTCATTTCCCTCTCCTCTGACGCCGCTATTTGATAATCGGACTTTTCTCCAGGGGTAGACCCTGGAACATTTGTTAAGTGCCGGCAGATGAGTTGTCGCTCAGCGGCCACATGTTTGATGAGGAAGGTGTGATTCCATTTAATCAGCTACATTCTGACTACGCACTCCCAGAGACCAAACGTTACATTACATGCAAGTCCGTCACTGGCCTTTGCACCCAGAAAATTGCTCTGAAACACAGAGACACCTCACAGCCTATGAGAAATGGCTATTCACTAAAACTTCCAAACAAAAGGCAGCTTATTAATGCAGAGGCCTATATTCGGAAGCTCTGCAGTGGTTTGGTTCCTTTCTGAGCAACAGATCACTTTCAGTACAACTGGTCCCATTTAAGTCCAACCCCCCCACTTCTCCAGCTGTGGGGTTCCACGGGGCTCTACACTGAGCCCCACCTTGTTCAACATATATGGCACGTCCATGGTGGGTCTTGTCAAGGTTTGGGGCTTTGAGATCCTGTTTTATGCTGACGATACTCAGCTTATCATCTCTATTGATGAGAGACGCAGGGAGACACGAGATAATCTTAAAGGATGTGTCGCTGAAGTAGTCATGTGGATGCGGTCTCACTGTTTGAAACTAAATGCTGAAAAGACAGGCATCCTACTCTTTGGAGGTGCTGGCAGAGTCTGGGATGACTCTTGATGGCCTTCACTCCTAGGTCCCGCTTCAAAACCAAAGAGGGCAGTTACCAAACTCGGATTCCTAATCGATGATTCTCTCTCCATGTAAGACCAGGTAAACACAATTTGTGGTAAATACTTTGGTCTTCTTCGCATGCTGCATAAGCGTTTCTGCTGGATTAGGGTTGAATAGCGGAGTTCAGTCACCAAAGCATTCATTACGATTAGGCTGGAATACGGGAATGCTCTGTACCTATGAATGGCCGACTTCCTATTTACTCGCCTTCAATCCATTCGAATCGCGGCAGCCAGACTTATTTGTAGCATTATGTGAAGAAGTCTGGCTTCTGCCAACTTGAATTCATTACATTGGCTTCCAGTACGTAAGAGAGCTAAATTCAAGCTACTATCTTTATCTACATAGGGCACTCTATGTCACCCTGCGTGATCGAGTCGCTTTTTATAAGCCAACTTGAGTACTCCATTCTGCAAACAGAGCTTTGGTTAAAGCCAAGCAAATCAAAAAGTCCAGAATGGGTGGACGCTCCTTCAACCATCTAGCAGCCATTCTCTGGAACTCTTTGCCTCTCGATCTTCGCCTTACCTCCGCCCTCTTCACATTTCAGAATAGGTTGAAGACTTGGCTATTTCTGCTTTAGGGATTATTGGTATATAGAGCCCTGTAATTTTTGATCCAGAGCCGGGATATTCCTCAGGGGTGATAAGTGCACTTTATAAATATAGTAAATAAAATAAAATAATACAAGCAGTAGCTAGATGCTTGTGGAAAGAACTTTGCAGTGGTTACATATAATCTATACATACAATAATACTGACTACATCGGATAGGTGCCCAAAATGAATTTACAAGTGCTTTAATGTAATCTGCTCCTTTATTCCCTTCACTATTTGGCATTTGGCCCACCAAGTACTCAAAATATAGGTATGGATAGGGGACTGGGCTATTACCAAATTGTTTTAGAAAGGAAAACCAGGCTCTTTACCTCTGATCCTTTTTATATAATCCATATATTTGATCCTTTAGCTGTCCCCAAAACTCATATATATAAATATGAAAAGTGTTCTTATTTGATGCAAGTCATATTCTCGTTGTAAATCATTGAATGCCCTACGTTCTCCTTCTATTAAAATCTTAGGGGTGCAGTTCCCAATTAGCCCAGCACGTGTTATACTCCTCTGAAATTGGTTTAGGAGTGATGAATGGATTGTCCCATAGTGGGATATATTGATGTCAGGATGGGATGCTACTTATTTTTATCATCACGCTCCATAGTTAACCAATACAAACTATTACATTAAAGAAGGTTTTCAAGATGAATTTTGGATTCTGAAATTTACACAAGAACCCCTTGAGGTTGTGTTCCTTTGTCATACATCTCTGTAAAGAATTGTTAAAGTTAGATGTTAACTTTGGTCAAGTTGGTTCAGGAAACCTAAATATGAGAGGCTGCTTGGCAGTGTCTCTCAACGTCAGACAGAGACCACCCTTCATCCAGAAGTGAGCAGCAGCCCTTTTTAGGTCGAGCCTCGAGTAGCGCGCAAGCGCTGCTCTGGCAAGACTTTATGTTAGGGGGTTTGAAAAGCTGACCAGACGCTCGTGCGTCATGGCCTTTTCCCTCGCGGTTACACGCGCGGCAGACATCTGTTTGCAATTATCGTGCCCGATAATGCAAAACAGATGTCTCGCTGTGTGGCGCGCACCACTCGCGTCGCCCCCTCCTCCTCCCGTTCGTGCCTTCAAATGCTTGTTCTGCAAAGGCACCACCCCGCCCCTTTATGACGCGACGTATGAATATGTAAAAGCACCGTAGAGTTGGTGTCTTGCTATTTATTTATTTTTTTATTCTCTTGATTAAATATTCAGGAGACCGTCGCGCGGCAGGGAGGGTGCGGAGCTGTGCGGGGCATCTATGGAGCGCGAGGCAGGAGGTACCGAGGGCGAGCCGGGCAGCCCGCTCCAACCGCTGCTGTTGCTGCAGCCCGACGGTGGCTCTTCCTTGCTGCGGAGGCGGCGGCGACTGCGGCGGGAGCCGTGCACGCCTTCCGAAGGCTACCTGCAGCAGAGCCGGCTGCAGGACGAGGGGCTGGAGCCCGACATCGCCTACCTCATCCGCTTCTACGCAGGTACGTCCTGGGGTGTGCGCTGGGGGAGGTGGGACTCTTAAGGTATGGTGTGGCAGTACTGCGAGAAGGGGTAAAGGGTCGCTGTTGGTGGTGGTTGCATACTCAAGCGTAGCTGAGGAGTTCAGCGGACACTGTTGAAGGTGGTGGTTCCTGAGTGAACATTGATAAGCCATGTACACACTATGTTCTGAAATGCAATGCTTAATGCATTTCTGGGCATTGTTTGCACCTCATCAGTACCCGTTTAATATTCAAATACAGCAATAAGCAACAACAAGCATTGGCATAGCCAATAGGTCTCGCCTTTGGGACCTTATAAGTGTTTAGCCATGCAACAGTAGATGTTGTTGCACCAAGGATATTGTGCTGCATAACTAAATACTTATAAGGTCCCAAAAGCGAGACCTATTGGCTATGCCAATGCTTGTTCCTATATGCCAGCAATTGATATAGTGAACTTGTTTAGAAATCCAAATCTTTTGACTTTGCCATAGAAATTTCAGGTTCACCGGAATAAATGCCTTTTCTACATCCAAAACAAACTGTGACCATCAGTATTTTTCATAGTGGCATTAATATCATTTGCTTCAATAAGTTTGTGGGTGGTGGAAAGGAGGATTCTGTCCGGAGGACACCTGAACTGGTCAAATTCCATATAAATTACATAATTTGATTTCCAATGATTTTCATACAAAGCTTGTAGTCTCCGTTATGAAGAGGTATTGGGATGTATAAGCTGCAAAGTAGAGGCTCTTTGCTAGGTTTTGAAAAAATGATAAAAATGCCTTTCTTAGAAGATTCTAGTACAAGATCACCTTTAAAAAAATTACATGAAGAGTCTTGCTAAAATGGGAATAAGTAATTCGACCACCTCTTCATACCACTCAATTCCGGTACCATCTTCTCCTTAAGATTTGCCTATTGCCAGAGTCAGTGGCTTCTAGCTCTTATGCAACTAATTATTTTAGGATCTTTATATAACATGTGATAGACGTTTCTAAACACTCTACCTATCGCTTCATCTACTGATATATCTGTTGGCTCCCTGGTTCTTTAATTTTACATAAGTCGTTTTACTCTGTCATACTAGGACTTTCCCTATCTTCTCATTTTCTTCTGTCATCTTCCGGCAATATGTCTGTGCAGTTATATTTTCAGAGGCTGTAATGCCTAACTATTAGGCCAAATACTATATAATTCTTCCTAACCAGTTTCTGTAAATCATTCTATTAAGGAAGCTTGGTGTTCCTGCAGCTTGGAGCTACATTCTTCTATTGTAGCATATTTTTATGCGACCTAATCCAGTCTTTTTGAGAAATGACTCGCCTCGTAAATATGCAGTGAAGATGTTCCAGATGACGTGTGATGATGCAGAATTTACATTAATTCTAAAAAACTCTCCCGTTTTATATTGCCTATGGACTGGGGCTCAGAGGGAACTGTTTTATCTAGGAAACACATCTTAAACCCATCTAGGTTTGTTGTACTGTGTTGAATGGCTTCTAACACAATCATGCTATGGTTAGGGAATGCAGAGGTTTAGGTTACAGGGATTATTTTATCATAGTTCTCGAACACCACAAATGAAACAATCATTTATTTTATCTTAAGCAATGGCTACCAAAGGTGTATACCAATATTCCAGCACATTTTATCATTCATACTTCATTAAATCTCAGATTATTGATGATTTCAGCCAAGCACTCCTTTTTTCTTTATTTATGAATCATTGTTCTTCACATTCCTTAGCAAAGGGAGTATGTAATCTAATTTAGCTACAGCTAAATTTAAATCCCCTCCCAAAATATTAGGTGATAGATATTGGGCAAGTACTATCACTAAGGGGTATATTCACAAGAACGTGTGATAACTACCGCAAGAGTAGGGTAACGCAACTTTCAGTAACGCAGCCCATCACAGGAAAATAACCCAGTGTCAACGTGGAATTCACAACAAGGCGGTACCATGCGATAGTCTGCCGAAACCGCGGACAAAGTCCGCGATACAACCACCACGATGGAGATAAAAACACAAACCACAACACCAAAAAACACGCGATGGGCCAAAGCGCAATGAGGAAACCAGCACCAAGCAGCGCCAGGCCTGCAACACACACCTGGCAGGCGTCAAAAACCTCCATAAAAGCAGAAAAAAACACCCACACACAAACTGACAAACACACAAGCACCATGGAGGCAGCCGGAGCAGGCGCAGAGGACGAGCGCAACCCACAAGCACCCCGGACGACCAGCCTGGGACCTCGGGGACAGGGAAGGGCAAGGACAAGAAGACGAGGAAGACCAAGTTCAGTCCGCAGGCGAACAGGATCATAGTCACGGAGGTGATGGAACACCATCAACAACTCTTCATCACCTCCAACGTGTCATTGGGCACCAAAAATGGAATATGGCGGGACATCGTCGACAAGGTGAATGCCGTCGGAGAGCACAAGCGGACAATGGACGAGGTCAAGAGGCGATGGAATGACATCAAGCGGAAGACCAAGGATAAACTCTCCGCCAACCTGAAGGCAGCAACGCAGACCGGAGGTGGGGGCCCAGCGCCACAGCTGGAGCTGGATGACATGGAGGAGCTGGTGTCGACAGTCATCAGTGTGGAGACTGTGGCCGGTGTCGGGGGACCGGACACTGCTCGACAGGACACAACACAACCGCAACAGGGTGAGTGACCACCAGGTACTGGGGGACAGGGGGAGATGGCCACAATGGCACACATGCACAAGCAAGCAGGGCACAGTGCACACCCACAATCACTCTGGGTCCTCGCCCAGACCCACACACTGTCACAATGTACAATGCCATGCTGTCTGAATGTCAACCTGTACCATGCGGCTACATACATGTGGACACATTGTAATACACCATTTCCCCTTCACATCGCAGGGGCATCTTCAACACCTCCTGCAGAGCAGTCACAGCCACTCTTCACTGATGACGAGGAGGAGGACAACACCAACATCGACATCCAAACCATCCAAGACCTCATTGACCACCTCCGCAACTCACCTCCAGGATCAGGGCAGCCCAGCTACATCCATGAGACCCCACCCACCAGCCAAACCACCCAGCAGGAGGCACCCACAGCCCCGGCACCCTCCCAAGACCCCCAGGAACAACAAATGGCCTTCCAACGCCGTGTGCTGGAGGGCCAGAGGGAGACGGCCGAGCAGGTGCGGGTGGGGTTCGAGCTCATGGCTAACAAACTGGACGCCATCCTTGGGTGTCTATGTCCGCCCCATGGTCTCCAGCGAGCCCTGACTGACATCTCTTGAGTCATGACGCGGAGGGAAGAATACCTGTCTGCCCACAGTGGCCCAAGCAATGCCAGCCTTGAGCTGGCACACATGCGGAGGCTCATGGAGGACATGGTGCGGATGGAGGGGGAAAGGATGACAGCCGCCGCTGCACATCAGCGAAATGTAGCTGGGATCTACTGTGCCCTGCATTGCCACAAGGCCTGACGATGATGAATGCTGCTGCCCCCACACCATCCACATCTCCGCCCCCTGGTGTGTCAGTGCCTCACAGTGCAGCAGGCGTATCCACTCCGGCACCTGATGTGTCACTGCCACACAGTGTGGCCGACAATCCTCCTCCGGCCCCTGATGAGTCAGTGGCACACAGTGCCGCACCCGGCACTGCAACACCCACAGGTGGGGCAGGGCACACACCCGGGGACGAGGACGTGGATGGGACTGTGGTCAGGAGGACCAGGCACTAGCATCCATTACCGCCACCTTGCCTGTTTCTGCTTGGTGCCGCACATGGCCTCAAGACCTACCACTGACCCCGATACACTCCGAGGCACTCACCTTTGTCAGCGACATGGACTGCCACATGCTGTTTGACGACCAATGACATGCCGGACAGACTGCAGACTGTACCCTTCCTCTTCCGCAGTACAGGTCATCCCCGAATGGACACTGGCTGGCCCTCCAAGGGCCCATATTGTGTGGTGTGCTCGGCATTGCCCTGTACCGCTCCAGCTGCATGACTGCACTGGATGTGCAAATAAACATCCAGTGACGCACTGCTGTGTAATGTCTTACGTCATTCCTGTGTGGATGTGTGGATGAATGTGGGGACAGTGCCTTCCCTTGCGTCAATGATGTTCATCCTGTGGGATGCCAGTAAGGGGTGCGACATTGCATCTTGTGTAGCGGGTTCCGTGAACACTGCAGCAGGGACACACGCATCAGTCACTTCCTTGTCCGGACATGGACTGGACCACGCCCAGAGCCCACGAGTCATTGTTGCAAACCCTGCGCTGGTCGGGCGTACGGCAGGCCAGTCCACTCCGCTTACGCACCGTGGGGGGGCCCTCATTGCTACCCATCGCAGCCGTACTCGCTGGTGGTGTGCAGGTCACTGGTCTAGTCGTCAGCATGTCACAGCCACTCCCTGAGGGCAGGTTTTCACACACACCACACCCATCCGGCACAGGCGTCACAGGCCATGTGACTCCGCCAACATAGGGGTCCGACGACGTCACATTCCCCTCTTCCGGTGGTGACTGGATGACGGACGCCCCACGGTTCGCACTCATATAGGGCCCATGAGTTGCTGCGCACAAGTTTAGTGGCATCCGAGGCCTGTGAGTACGGCACGGGCCTACCACCACGTGGCGCAGACTGGGGTTGCACAGGGTTAGTGGCATCCGAGGCCTGTGAGTACGGCACAGGCCTACCACCACGTGGCGCAGACTGGGGTTGCACAGGGTTAGTGGCATCCGAGGACTGTGAGTACGGCACGGGCCTACCACCACGTGGCGCAGACTGGGGTTGCACAGGATTAGTGGCACCAGAGGCCTTGCGGACGGCACAGGCACCCCGCCACGGGACGGTGACTTTGGGTGCACTGAGTCAGTGGCACCTTGAGCTGCTGTGCGGGTGTGCAGCCTGCGATTATGCCCCGTCCCGGCGGTCCGGACAGCTCAGGTTTTGTGTGCCCTGCTGGACCGCAGTGTAGGCCAGAGCCAGCGGGCAGCGTGGGCCTACCGCCCCGTGGCATCGCTTCCGGGATGCCAGAGTTGGTGGCACCCATTGGGCTGAGCGGGTGTGCAGACTGCGATGGTGCCGGGTGCACTGGTATGTCCTCTGCCATGGAGTAATCAAGACCCAGCACCAAACGTGAGACCTGGTGGCCTGCGGAGTGGGGCTGCATGATGTGGAGGGTGCCATGTCCGCGGGCCCGGGCTTGTGGCTTGCAGCAGCACGTGGTGGGACCTCCTGTCTACGCGCCGGTGGCGGAAGGTGAGCATTGAGGCCTGGGTGTGCATTGGTGGGCATGCTCCGATGGGCGGCGGGAGAGGTTGGGGTGCCTCTGCCTGGGTGTGCATGTGTGGGCAGGCGATGTTGTTTTGTGCAAGTGTGTGTACTGTGCCAGTCATGTATCTGGGCTCTGTTTCAGCTGACGGCTCTGAATCAGATGTGTGACCTGGTGAACTGCCCTACATACCGGCACGTGGTTGGAGACACACCGGTGGCAGCAGGTGAGCAGTGTGGCCTGGGTGCGCAGGGGCAGCACTCTCTCACTCTCTCTCCCTCTCTTCCTCTCTCTCTCCTCTTCTCTTTCTCTCTCCCTCCCTCTCTTCCTCTCTCTCTCCTCTTCTCTCTCTCTCTCCCTCTCTTCCTCTCTCTCTCCCTCCCTCTCTTCCTCTTTCTCTCCTCTTCTCTCTCTCTCTTTCTCTCTCTCCCTCTCTTCCTCTCTCTCTCCCTCCCTCTCTTCCTCTCTCTCTCCCTCCCTCTCTTCCTCTCTCTCTCTCTCCCTCTCTTCCTCTCTCTCTCTCCTTCGCTCTCTCTCTGTCCTCTGATGTGCGCAGGGCACGCCTTCTCATCATGTTTTTTGTCTTACAGGCTGTGACCTACGTATTGTCCGGAGGGGAGCGGCCATGTGTCTTCATTTCATTTTGTTGTTCATTTTAATAAAGTTTCATTTGTTGCTTCGAAAGTGAATGTGTGCTGGTCATTTCTGTGACGACACATCCATGTCACCAGTTGTGATTGTGCGGCATCAAGCGGAATATTTTGTACATGTTTAGGTGTGGCTGATGTGGCATGTCTTTGGTTGGGGGGTGCCAGGGAGGGGTGGTCCTGGGGTGGTGGCGGTGGGTGTTGTGGCCCTCTTGGGTGTCCGGGCCGCATGATGTGTGGCTCCATGGTATCTGTTGCCCTTCGGATGTGGCCATGGGCTGTGCTCCCTTTTGTGGTGCTGGCTGCCGTCCGAGTTTACACCAGGTCAGAGCAGGTGTAGATTTCCTGGTGCTAACGCGCCTTATCGCCTGTTTTGTGTTTTTATCGCAGATGTGGCTGGTCGCTGTGAATGTTGAGGTGTGCTGTTGTCTCGGCTTTAGGCACGGGAACGCCTACTCTGTATCTCATTAGCGATATTTGCAAGGGTCCTCTGTTGCGATGTTTTTTGCGGCTGCTATCGCGGGTAAACTGGTGCTGTGGGCTGTTAACACCGGCTTGTGAATGGGGGTAGATTTATCACGACTTTGGCTGCGATAAAGTGCCGTTAATTCGGCGATAGCTCCTTGTGAATATGCCCCTAAGTTTGCAATGGGCCATGGCCATCTTGTATTGTATTTTATTATGTGTCAACACCCCATCCTTTATCTTAAGGGCCTCGATCCATTATGTTTGAGGGTCCAGTTCTGACTTGCAGTGACAAATGCCTCTTTCCTTGTGAACGATAATAGCTGCATCCCTCTTTGTAATCCTTGTAGTAGCCTGTTGGGTTAACAGACAAAATATCGATGTTAAAAATATAGAGGTAAAAACAGCAAAAAAATATAGACGTAAAAAATATCGATGCCAAAATATAGAACGCAAAAATATCGAAAAAAATATCGATGTAAAACGTATAGGTGTACAAAATATCAAATTTTATATATAAATAAAATAAATATTAAATATGTTAAATAATAAAATTAATATAAAAAAGTAGATTTAATATACATTTTAAAATATATAATAAATAAACGTAATTAAAAAAAGTTAAACACATACATAAAAATTCATAACATTATAAAATAATTAATAAACTATTAATTTTAATTTATTTTATCATTTTAAACTTATATAAAAATGTACAAATATATATATATATATATGTGTGTACCAATAAAATAAAATCTAATTAAAAAAACATTCTATTATAAATTAAAACATTAAACTATTTAAAAATCTTCAAACTTAAATTTCCCACTCCAGTGAGTGCATCAGTAGGGAAAGTGTTGGATAGCGGAGGGGTAGAAATTACTATTCCCACTCCAGTGAGTGCAACAGTAGGGAAAGTGTTGGTTATCGGAGGGGTAAAAATTACTATTCCCACTCCAGTGAGTGAACAGTAGGGAAAGTGTTGGATAGCGGAGGGGTAGAAATTACTATTCCCACTCCAGTGAGTGTAACAGTAGGGAAAGTGTTGGACAGCGGAGGGGTAAAAATTACTATTCCCACTCCAGTGAGTGCAACAGTAGGGAAAGTGTTGGATGTCGGAGGGGTAAAAATTACTATTCCCACTCCAGTGAGTGCAACAGTAGAGAAAGTGTTGGATAGTGGCAGGATAAAATTTACTATTCCCACTCCAATAATTGTAAAAGTAGGGAAAGTGTTGGATAGCGGAGGGGTAAAAATTACTATTCCCACTCCGGTGAGTGCAACAGTAGGGAAAGTGTTGGATTGCAGAGGAGTAACAATTAATATTCTCACTCCAGTCAGTTCAAAATTAAAAACAAACAAAATGTTAACAACAATAAAAATATTTTAAAAACCAAATAAATTAAAAAATATATAACTATGTTAAAAATTCAAATACAAATATATTTAATATTAAAATTTTAAAAATATATATTATAATGTTAAATACATCTAACAAATACCTACAAATATTATATTAAATAAGATAAAAATAATTTCCAAATAAATAAATACTTTTCATTAAAAATTATTTAGAAAGAAAAACATTAATTATTACATAAATTTACTTTTATTTCCTACCTTATAACACCACACAATTCACAGCCCACATCTAAATTTAAAAAAAAATACTTCCTCAACTAACATAATTAATTACCTATTAAAAAAATATTATTAATTAAAAAATAAATTAAAACTCATAAAAATTATTTAACTTCCCACACTTTATCCCTATAATCCCCACAACCCACAGCTAAAATTAAACTGTAAAAAAATAATTACACAATTAAACTTTATTTTCAATTAAAAAACTAATAGTATTTAACAACTAATTATAAAGTAATTAAAATGTATTTACTCCCCACACTGTACCCCTATAACAATAAAACCCACACACAAAAAATATAAACAAATACACTAATTAAATATAAATTAATTGATTAATATTAATGATCAAATAATTTTTAATTAATTAAACAAACCTTACTTCCCACCCTTTATCCCTATAAACCCCACATCTAAAATAAATCACACAATTACCATAATTAATTATCAATTAATTAGTTAATATAAATTAACAACTAATTAATAATTAATTAAACATAAATTACTTCCCACCCTTTACCCCTATAAACCCCACAACCTGCACCTAAAATTAATTACACAATTTCCGTAATTAATTTTCTATCAATTAATTAATATTAAGAACTAATTATTAATTAATTAAAAATAAATTACTTCCCACCCTTTACTTTACCCCATAAACCCCACAACCCACACCTAAAAAAATCACACAATTACCATAATTAATTATCAATTAATTAGTTAATATAAATTAACAACTAATTATTAATTAATAAAAAATAAATTACTTCCCACCCTTTACCCCTATAAACCCCACAACCCACACGTAAAACAATTACACAATTACTATGATTAATTATCAATTAATTAATATTAATTTACAACCAATTAATAATTAATTACAAATAATTTACTTCCCACAATTAACGCTATAAAATCTAAATTAAATAACTAAAGAATAATCATGAATTTATTATAATTAAATTACTTCCCACCCTATTCCCCTATAAACCCACAACCCGCTACGGAACTAAAAAATGCAAAATTTAATTCAAATAAAATTCATAACTACAAAAAATTAAACACATATATTAAAAAACACAAACAATACATCACATACATTTAAAATATAAACTAAAATACATAACTCTAATTAAAAAATCGATATTTTAAACATCTATATTTTTCCAAACAATATTAATGATATTTCTTACCTTAAATTCGATATTCTTGACCACAATATTCTTGCTGTTGATATTTCTGGATCATGATATTTTCAACTCGATATTTGTGTAAGTCGACATTTCCAACTCGATATTCTGGGGCCGATTCCGATTCGGGCAGGAAATCTCTCCGACCGAGCCGGACCCGGAGAGATTTCCGACCGAATAGGACTCTAGCAGCCCGACCGAACGAGTACGATGCGCACGTGTGCTATCGGACTCGATTCGGTCGGACTCCCATTGAAGTCAATGGGAGCAGGTCGTACAACGCGTACACGGGCTCCCATTGACTCAATGGGTACGACGCGAACAAGGGCGCCACCTACAGCGGGTTCGCGTCGATTCGGGTCGCGCCGTACATGCACGTGTAGGGGGGACCCATGGGTCCCCCATGTGTGTGACTCGCGCGGCTACGCGTGCAGGGGGGTCCGACACGGACCCCCGAAGTCCGGCTCCGACTGCTCTTTGGAGCCGGACGGCGCGAGTCGGTCGGACTGCTCGAGGCGCGCATCGTACTGGCTCGGTCGGGGAACGTCTCCATTGCGCGGTGCGAGTCATGTCTGTGCGAGTCGGTCGGAGCGGTTCGGACCCGCGAACGAGTCGGTCGGCGATTTCGCGTACGCTCGCATCGTACTCGCTCGCCCGGACGCATGCACGAATTGGTCGGAAAAGAGGGCTCCGAATCGGATCCGGTAAAGCCGAATCCGATTCGGTGCCCTACCGGCCGAGATCGGAATCGGCCCCTCTGTCTCAGCACCAGCCTGTTGTACATCCTAGAGTTGCTATCCTTTTCTCAATCTTTCCACAGTTGCCTCTTTTTAAGTATACATCTGCTTTTTCCTTTTCCAAAAAGGACATGGCAGATTTGTATATAGTTCAGTCTGATAACATTGAATGAGATGACTCTGAATTGAAGCATCTTTTGCTATCACTACATACTCCTTGTTCTATGCCAAATAACTCTTCTCTACCCTTCCCCTCATCCTTTTCCCTAACCTATATGACTACCTCCTCTTTTTTGACCCTTCCCTATGGACTTCTTCGCTCCTTGACCCTAGCCTACCTTCCATCACACACAGTGCCATGACCCTACAACATTTTCTGTTCCACCAGTAGGTGTTGTGGCCCCTCCACAGCGGGTGCTGCTGGCTGCAGCACCCGCCGCAATGTAAATAGGCCACTGTTTACATTTCCCTGCACTACGTGGTAGGCACCATGCGGTGCATGCCACATGGTGCATGGAAATGTAGGGGGCACCATAGGTACCCCCCAACCCCCAAGAGAAAGTGCCCGGGCTGAAGGGGGGCCCCCAAGGTCCCTTTTCGCCAACTTGTTCATGGCAGGTTAACCGCCATGAACATGCGGGCGGAAAGGGATATCATAATACCAACGGTAGTGCCTGGCAGGCACCGCCGCAAGGCTGCCCAATGTTGCTGCTCCGACAGGCAGTCGGAAAAGGACCACCTGTCGGAACCGTGGCGGTCGGTCTTTACGACCGCCACGCTTCACCAACGCTTCACCAACGCTTCCCTCCGCCATCATAATATGGCGGGCGGAAAAGCGCTGGGCGATGGCGGAGGGCCCGCCACCGACAGGCTGTCGGTGACGGGCCTTCCGCCATCATAATCAGGCCCTTAGTTATGTCCTCTATGCTGTTAATCATCCCATCTCTTTTTAGGCCTAACTTATTGAATCCCCTTCGTGCAGTGTTCCTTTTTGAAAGTAATTAATTTATTATTATTATTTCTCTCTTATTTTTCATAATAAATTCTGTTGCTTCCTCCCCTTTCAGGGATGGTTCGACATTTCTTTTTCTAGAGTCTCTCAAACATCCATTGTTGAGTAATCTTGGCTTGTGCCCCCGCCTTACGTAAGTCTGGTATCAGTTTCATCATCTGCTTTGTGCACTTTTGAAGGACATGCGTATAGACTTGAAATAAAACCCTGCTGTAAATGGTACTGAGAGGCTCATTATGATGGCGGGACGCCCGTCACCGTAGTGGTGATTGGGTCCGACCGCCATGCGTGCGGCGGTCCCGCATATACAATTATGATGGGACCGCCACCGCTGCGGTCGAATTCCGCACCTTTAACATTGTGGTGGTGGCTGCTAACAGCAGCATCGCCGCAATGTTAAAAAGAGCATGTTGTGCATTTCACTGCACTACGTGGTAAGCACTACACTGTGCCTGCCACTTGGTGCAGTGAAATGTAGGGGGGTACCCATGGTACCCGCCCAGTGCACCCACACCTCCCCCCACACAAGGGGGACCCGCAACGGGCCCCTGAAGACATTCTCTGCCAGCCTTTCAATGGCAGTTCAACCGCCACGGAAAGGCTGGCTTCCGCCGGCATCATGATTGTGCCGGCGGAGCCTGCTAGGCTCCGCCGCCATTATGAGCATGCTGACCGCTCCGCCAGGCAATCGTGACGATTGCTACCGGCGGAAAAGCGGCGGACGGACTTTCCGTCCGCCGCGATACCCACCGCCATCATAATGTGGCGGGGGGGTAATTCTCATGACGATGGCGGAACGATTGCCACCACCGGCCCGGCGGTGGCTATTTTTCCGCCATTGTAATGGGCCCCTTAGTTGCTAATATGGCTTTTCTTAGGATTTTTCCTTTGGTTATAATAATATTCAAAATATGCCACAACTGTGCACATAGACCCGCAGACTTTTCCTTATGGAACAATGCCCAGCGTGCTCTTGCTGTGGAAGAATCCCAGTCCCAAATATCTTACTTTTCTTTTAAAATTGACTTTTTGATCAGATCAGCTATAACATCTGCTATGCCTTCTACTACTTCTGGGATAGCAAATAACCATAGGTTTGATGTTCTAAACCTTTTTTTAATATCTTCATTCTTGTATGTAAATTTCCTAATTGCAGGCTGACATTGTCTGTGAATTGCATTCCTTCTCTGCCAGCCTGACTTTTACTTCCATTTGATCCTTTTCGTCCTAAAGAGGGACTCTATCCATATACCGATCTTGCCCAATTTGGTTTGAATCCTAGTCACTTCTTCTTCTGTTTTTCCATAGGTGTGTCGGGATTTCTGGACAAGGGAGGAAAATGTAAGCTGCAAGGCACCATGGGAGGCAGCCTGTTGCCTGGGCTCTGACCTCCTGCCAGTGGATGGGGAAACACAAGTTTGTGAGTGATTAAGTCACCCAGGGGAAAAAATAATGCATATCCTGGCAATCACATGACTGGAGCCCTGAAAGGGTCAACAAGTAGCTCAGATGTATGACCTCAGACCAGCCCAAAACAGAGTCTGATGCAATTTGAAGCAAGGCTATGTGTAAAAAGACAGAAAAATGGACTAGCAAGACCAGTTGAAGAAGAACAGTGCACCAGGAGCCTGTACTGGTCTCTGGAGAGTATGCCATCAGCCGCTGCTGCGGTGAAAGTAGCCAAGATGGTGCAACCCAATGGAGATCGCATTGTTGGAGGGCAGGTGGGCATGGAGGAGCTGAGCCCATCAGTGAGAGACAGCATTAGAACAGGAGAGTTGCAGGGTTGGAGAAGACACCAAACCCCAAGAAAAAGAGAAAGGGAAACTCACTTTCTTCCCACCAGCTTCACTGCGAGTCTACACCAAAGACTGGCAGAGGATGCCCTACAGAACACACTGCTCATTCTACTGGTATGAAAAAAGAGATGGTCTGTTGCGTAAGTTACGACATTGGAGTAACTCTACACGGTGTGCTTTCCCACCCACGGGTGACAAGGGTGAACTCTGTTCAATGCACCAGCGATGAATGAAAAATACAGATTACAGTCACCCCGCAAAACACTACTCAATGTGTAAATGACATAGAAGTATTGCTTTTGGGTTACTAACATTCCCATAAGCGGATCAGAGGCACTGTGGAAACAGCAACAAACCTTATTTCGATGGTCACCGCATCATACAAACTGTACTAAAAAGAATGAACACTTTTACGTTAAAAGTATATATTACTAAAGGAACAATCCGTTTCTCAGTACATCTGAAACAACTACACAGAATATTATGAAAACAGTAGGAAGACATGTTATAAATAACAGGAATAAAATGAACATTTCTAGCATAGTTAAAATGTCATAAAAGATGGCATCTAGAACCTATCACCTGTTGTAAGGATTCTGCACATACACAGAGCTATGCACAGGATAATAGGACCTCGGAGTATAGCGGTGAGCCAACAATACACCTTAGTACCCACAATCCCAACCCGACTAGCAGTAGCGTCTCTTTAGCAACGATGCTACCAATGATTAGACAACCCAGAACACGGTCTCTCTCTCTCTCAGGACTCGCAGGAGCAAGAACACCCTTTCATAACTCACTCATACCTGTCCACAACGTGCGTAAGAAGAGACACTGTATAGTTTAAAATGTTTATTTCAACTACCGTGCTCTAAGATACAGTACACGTGCCAGTACTATCAGCATAATGCATAAGGATAATATAATCAGCATAGTTACAATTCCATAGAATATAAACGGGGAAAGCATTTCATAAAGCAGTGGATATATGGCTAAATGACCATACCACCCTCCCGTGCTAGTAGCTAGTTTATTATAAAAATAGAAGACCTCTAGGCTTTGTCAGGCGGACCCTCATACCTCAATATCTAGATGCAAGTTTTACATCATCAGACAAGCACAGCTCTTCTCTCTG
This sequence comes from Calotriton arnoldi, assembly GCA_963921515.1. Taxonomy (NCBI): domain Eukaryota; kingdom Metazoa; phylum Chordata; class Amphibia; order Caudata; family Salamandridae; genus Calotriton; species Calotriton arnoldi. The sequence goes on along the minus strand of CAWUFW010012336.1, from coordinate 356,297 downwards.
GAAAGGTTTTTCTCCAAGTGCCTCTAACAGTGAAATCACAATATTAAAAGCACACAAATTTCTCCAGTGCAGCTGCATTCAGTGTTATGTCTAAGTGCGAGGGGCTGACCAGATCAGCAAGAACAAGTGACATTGTTTTTCGACCTTGTACATGATGTGCAGACGAAACCCAAAGGGAATAGGAAGAAAGGTGAAAGGCTGACAGTTCCAAAATAGCAGAGGCTGGAAAAACAAAGGCACAAAGTAACGTGCGCAAAGAGGCATCATGGCAGCCAGGCCTAAGCTAACTTAGCAATGCAGACCATGAGTCCACAAACCACACGACACATCCTAATGTCTACTTTTATGCACTATACTGAGAGGACATGGAAGGCAGAACAGCTTGCGATCTAAAGTTTCCTAGAGAGAACAGAAGCACTGCATACCTTGTTGACAGCAAAGACTGTCTTTATCAGCAGAGGAATGAAGATTGTGTTCCCCGCGTAGGGCAAACACCCGCTGTGGTAGCAGTCAGTTGGTCTTCCTCCAGCAGTCGGCTTTAACAGCTTCAGGCGAGATATAGCATTTGCGAAGTGCAAAGTGTGCTCGCAGTAGATGAGACCATCTCTGGCAGAATCTTAGGCAATAATCTGGGTGAAGGACCTCTCCTGACTAGTGGTCAAGTGGTAGTCCTTATATACTAAGTTTTATCAGAAATTGGAATATCTGACATAAGTTTAACCCCTTGTATGCTCATGACTGCTCCCGGCAGTGTGCGCACGACGGCCGGGAGCCGCTGAATCCCCGCCCACTAATAAAAACCCCGCACAGCGCGAAAATTCGCACCGCATGGAAGGGGTTGAGAATGTCTGACATAGTTTATGTGCATCATGGTATGTGTCCCAGATGTTTCCTTCTGAGCATACAAGGTAAAAGGGCGTCAATTCAGACTACACTATTTTGGTTATATGTCAGTATGTGTCCCCAATTAACCCTGACATGATGGAAAGTAGACATTTGACCCAGAAAAATGTTGCATTGATAGTTGTATCTGTGTCACTTATCGAATAGCTTGATGCTTTCACCCTTCTTAGAAAGACATGGTCGAGCAACATCTGTGTTTAATAGCAGACATGACAATGATTCTGCATAAATCGGAAAAAATGGTGACTCCCATTGTTTGAGAGAGGGAAGATGGCGACATCCTTTAATCAAGATAGAGTTGGACCTTAGGGACTTTACGTCATCCCCAGCCTGTACGTCTGAATGTGATGTCATAGGGACAGACTAATAAACATGGATTTAATTAATAAAGAGGGAAATCCATGCTCTCATGTTACTAAACATGTGAAATATAAATGGAAGATAAAACAAAGACAATTAATAAATGATAAATATAAATGGTAAAAAAATGGTACACATAATAGCGAAGCATGAATATTTTCAGACCTTGCATTCTTGCAAATAAATGATATACATATTATACGCCATCTATATAGTTTGATACGTGTTGGCAATTTAAACATACCTATGAGGATATAAATAGGCCTATTAAAAATATATGGTAAAAATAAAAGATGAAAAGTTTTTAAAAAGCCTTATAAAAAGAATATAGTTCATTCAGGCGTTCGTGGTATATTTACTGAATTCTTGTCATTGGTCGACTTACATAATGAGCTCATTCTTTGTCAGAGGACATGTTGACATCATCGGGTAAACACGCAGCATACATGTGATCTTTGTGGAATCCATACAGAGCATGTTCATACTCAATGTTCAGTGTATTTGAGGGACCAGCAATTGGTTGCTCGTCTTGGACACTCAATGATATTTGCGGCTCCTTTCTAGGTGGCTCAAAGGATAACAATGAGTCACGCTACTCATAAAGAGCTGCATTGCTCGGCATAGTTTCTGGTGCTCATGCAGAGGTTGAAAAACAGCTTCCATATTGAGATAAGCCACCGGGGGCTGCTCCAGATGTAAGTCCAAGATGACTTCAGTTGGACAGTTTATGCACCAAAGCACCCGTTTGTGTAGTATTCATTTTGCAAAATGTGAGCATCCAGTGCTCACTAACGGGCCGATTACGATGGTGGACGGACTGGAGTCCGTCCGCCATTGTGGTGGAGACCGGGACCGTCCGCAGTACATGCGGCGGTCTCGCACACCAAATCAGGATGCGACCGCCACCATGGCCGTCACATCTTGCATTTTAACATTGCGGCGGGTGCTGCTGACAGCAGCACTCGCCGCGAAGTTAAAATGGCATGTTGCGAATTTCACTGCACTACGTGGCAGGCACCACACGGTGCCTGCCACTTGGTGCAGTGAAATGTTGGATGCACCATGGGAAACCCCCCAGTGCACCCACACCTCCCCCCAACACAAGGGGGGCCCGCAACGGGCCCCCGAAACCAATCTCCACCAGCCTTTCAAAGGCTGGCTGGAGACAGCATCGTGATCTGGCGGACGGTGCCTGCTAGGCACCGCCACCATTTCATTGATGCAGACCGCTCCGCCAGGCAATCGCAACGATTGCCTGTGGCGGTTCCGTGGTGGACGGTCTTTGCGTCCGCCACGGTCCGAACGCGAGTCCCTCCGCCATCGTAATGTGGCGTGGGAAAATCGAGGTCCGATTGCGGAAGGACCGCCACCACATGGCTGGCGGTGACGGGCCTTCCGCAATCGGCCCCTAAGTTCAGATAGCCAAGCATGTCTCATGTAGCGTGCTAGAGTCTCTACAGCTTTGTTCAGCTGGATACATGTATTCCATGTTGTTCATTTCTTTGACGGAACAGGAGAAAGATGATGGTACCACAGCCAATTAGCAACATAATAATCAGAAATCCTCCAAAAACACTGGAGAACAGAGAATGGAAAAATGACTGAAGCAGTCCAAATACTGCTTTAAATTCAGTCACCTGACCAGATCGAATGTTTTTAAAAAACATGCATGTTGTCACAGATAACTTAATACGATATCTGCAAAATACGGCTGGTATTGTGTGTGTAACAGCCTCTGAATCTCTGAACAGTTCTGGCTGTCTGCTGACTATAAACTTCACCCACTGAAGTCAAAGCGACTTCTTTTTGTAACAGAACAGGCAATAGTGTGTTTAAATCTCCAAAACGCATAGATTTCATGCTTATACTAGGCCGAGGGATGTTCCTAATGATATTTTTAGGCAGAGAATACAAGGTCCTTCCACAACACTATGGGCCCAATTCTGATGCGGGTTGGAAAAGCTTCCCGACCGAGGGCCTGATTCTGATGCGGTTAGGAAGGCCTCCTAACGGCATTTGCTCCTTCCAAATCGGATCGGAACGTGTCTTCCCGACCGAGGGCCCAATTCTGATGCGGTTAGGAACAAATGTTCCCATTGAAGTCAATGGGAGTTCAACCAAATCGTATCTGGAAGCATCCGGATGCATCCTACTCCGCCGGTCGGACTTTCCCGATCCGAGTGGGTCGGACACCATTTCCCAACCGATTCGGTCGGGAAGCTTTTCCAACCCGCATCAGAATCGGCCCCTGTATTGTTTCTGAAACTCTTATCAAGTATGGCTGGCAGGGTTCCAACCTACCGCAAGTAACATTTGTTAAAAATAAATGAGAACCGTTATTCAGAAGTTTATGATTTGTGGGAATGGATGCAATGGGGGCAACAGATAAAACACAACTTACATCAAAGTGATACACATTCCATGTGATAGTATATTATCACACAGAATGGAGTGTCCATGGGGATTTCTACACTTTGCTGTACTGATATACACAGGGTCATCTTTATTTTTGTTTAAACAGATGTGGGGAAAAAGTAAACTTCCATGAATGGAACAATTGTGAAGTGTGCATGGTTTCATACCAGCCAGCAGATTTATATTTTTGACAATTATGGAAATTAAAGCTTGTAATGGGAAATGAAATAATAATGTGTATTAGCCAGGAAATGTGTGGAGTGTCACTGACTGTAAATGGTGCATCTTCAACTTGTTCTATGCTCAATAGGGTGTATGTAGATTCTTTTTGAGCCATGATTTTTTGTGTGAGTGTCAAATGATATGGTTCAAACAGGGCTGTTTCATTGATAAGTTTCCACAGTGACCGCTGGTGACCCTCAACAGTGGAGGGGTGTTGATCCTCAACAGTGGAGGGGCGTCGACTCAGTCGAGAGCATAGTAAATATTACACAAACCCAGTGACAGGCACTGTAACAAATCACAATGCCTTTAGGCTCAATGCCAAAGCTCTCAATCATGGCTCGCTAACAGATTTTTGTTTATAACGGCCTGTGACTGAGAGCTCTGGGGTTGAGACTGAAGGCAATGCGAGTTTCTCACAGTGCCTGTCAGTGGGCCAAAAAGGAAACAAAAAAATGTATTTACTTGTCTATGCTACCTCACCCTACGTGTTGTCGTCAGGATGCAGTCAGCGCGAGTCCTCCTGGAACCTCAGCCAACTCCCCTCTAAGAATCTGGACAATGCCCTCATGCTGCTGATAATGTTAGTAGCATGAGAGAAGAGACAGGATTGATTGGAGCTGACTGCCTTGACGCTCCATCAGGCACTGGGGGCCTGTGCCTGCTTTCCACCCAGCTGTCTACGACAGCTAGTTTGAGAGATTTAAAGTGCGCATGTCAGGCTGGCCATCGTAAGACAGACGGCCAAAGTTACATGCATACTTTAAACTGGACTGAGCACCACTCCTCCCCTGCTGCCAGTTAGCCGCAATGGCCCCGCCCTCAAACACTGCTCAGACTGGGAACAGTGAAAAATAAAATGGTAATTCATTTTATTTCCATTTTATTTCTCACCTTTGCTACACTGGCAGCAGGGGAACGATGCTCCTCTGCCCTATTGGGGGGGGCCACCAATGTGTTTCCAAGTTACGAAACCGGATTCCAATTTAGTTGTATAATTGCTCTTAACTAAGCCTGTCTGTGTTGTAGTAAATTCAGGTCTCCTTTCAGGAGGTCTAAGGCTGAGGCCAAATGTGATTTAAAGAGTACACTCTTTTAGAAAGAATACACATTCCATTGTCAATACCCTTAAAGATTGTTTACACACAAATTGGACAGTGGACCAAAAACAACCAATAGGCACCAATCTCAAGAGTCACCAATTGTAATTCGGCAATACAAAATGATCCTGTGTGCAATTCTCCAAAAGTGCCCCTGTCCCAGAGCACTCCCTACTGATAGGGGAAACGAAATGAACAAACTGTATCGGAGCTGCACCACTTTTCAAGAAAGTTCAAGTTCCTAAAAACCATAAATGTTCAATGTAGCAAAAAGGTAGATGTATGAGGAGTTAATTTTTCTCTTCTTTATTAATTTGTTCCTTAAAGACAGACAGCCAACGCGTTTCGTCCTTAAGCACAGGACTTCTTCAGGGCTGTAGATTTAAAAACATATAAAAAACTACATTTACAAAACATAAACTATACACAACAGACAACATTAAACCATACATATAAATGAACAATTATACACAATAACGTAAAAGTCACATATGTTCTAATGAAACATTCGGAAAGAGAACATATGTTAAAACACTTCTGACAAGACCATACCCCACATTCTTCGTATAGCAAGACATTTGTTGAAATCAAAACAATATGTCCTCATGCATCATGAAATGAAACCACAAAAAATGAACCCACAAAAAATCACAAACACCACATTAAAGACACATTTAACCAAAAAAGAGAGATCACTGACAACAATGAAAATACAAAAAATATATGTATATATACATCCGAAATTAACACAAAACAGATTAAAAACGTAACTTAATAACAATTCCCAAAAAAGTTAATAGTTGGTCTTTATCAAATTGAAAGACACCAACAATAAGAATTAGGTGTGAATTCCCCAAAAGAACCCAGCAAATAAAAAATTCAAGCAATTCACGTGATACAGCCTACCAATTGAAATGCCCAAAAATGTGTGTGTCTCACAAAAGCCCAAGTGAGAGAGTCCCAGTCACCATGCATGTTGCATGTTTTCTTGATCCATTTGCCTAATTCTTTCTGCAGCTTCTTTGTCTGAATATTTATTTAATTTGTTATTAATAGCATATATTCCTGTAGCAAGGAATTGTTTATTTCTGAAGCACTGAGCGTGAAGTGGAGAAGTAGGAAGAAAAAGAAGATGGTTTTCCTGATATGTCACATAAATAATTGTGATGGAGCCATGGAAGCGTGTGCCAGGAAAATGCAGTGACTAAGAATTCTATCTGAGGAAAGCATTATTCAGTGTAATGTGCAGGCTGTAGGTAATGTATAGTAGATATGTTGTGCAGAACTCTTTAGAGGAAAGAGAATCAGTGACTGGAAACCACTAACTTGAAGAGCTAACTAACCCCAAGTCAGTCTTTTTGCGGCAGTGCCTCAAACCCTGGGATGTGCCCTCTCCATCATCATTTTCCATGAGGCTCAAGATGCTGCTGTTCCTCATAAAAGTACAGAATATCTGCAAAGCCAGCATGGAACCTTAAAAACTATTAAAAATGAATTCTGAAAAATACCTCTGGCCTAGATTTCACTCCTGCTTAATTTTCCGAGTCCGTACCTCTGCCTCTGCATGCCATCCCCTTTTCCAACAGTGTTTCCCTTAAATGCTCATGGCTTAACTGCAAGATATCTGCTAAATATCTCTCCATCTTCCCCTCTCCTCCTGCCCATGCAGCCCCTCTGAAAACTACCAACACTCACCACATTTATACATCAATACCTGATGGCTAACAGCAATCTCTCATGGCCTCTCCCCTCTGTAGCTCCTGGATGGCTAATGTCTTTACTCCTGCCCATGTACTGATTCTCAGCTGCTGCTGTATTATAACTGCATATTTGAATTTGCCGAATTATGTATAATAGGTTTAATTAAAATACAATTGCAATTGCATATACAGTTGTAATATTTTGTTGATGTCTATATACTTTATACTTCATGTACAGTATATAGTGTTTTCTCAGGGCTGGGCATCTGTAATTTATTATTTATTTATTTGCAGTATTTATGGAACATGAACACTCGTTCCCAGAGGGATATCACGGCGCTGAGTACCATTGATTTGGGTAACAATAAACATCTGTTATTCAGTGCCAAGATACCCTTGGGTGAAAGTGCGCTTTACAAATACACATTATGTTATGAAACTGCCACACAGCCTATCTACTGATGTGCTGGGGAAAGTGGCAATTTAAGTCGTCAGTTACTCACGGAAGAGCTATGTTTTAAGCTTTTTTCTGAATCTAACGTAGGCACTAGTGAGGCGGAGATCCAGGGGTAATAGATTCCACTGTGCCGCTGCAAGATGGGTGAAGGAGCGGCCTCCGGCTCTGGCTTTTTTGACACATTTGGTTTCGGCTAAGGCTAGATTTACTGATTTCAAATTTCTTGTAGGTTTATAAAACTCCACCTTAGATCGAAGGGTCACAGGGCCGGAATTGTGAAGAGTCTTGTGAGCATGGCAGAGAAGCTTAAACATTGCTCTCTTTCGGATGGGCAGCCAGTGGAGGGCTCTTAGGCAGGCAGAAGCGGAGCAGTATCTATCTTTATTGCAGATGACTTTCGTGGCCGCATTTTGTATCACCTGCAGGCGAGTGAAAAGATAGTCACCCACCCCATAAATAGAGCCTTTCCGTAGACCAACCCACTGGCAACTAGAGCTTGAAATACGGTTCTGCGTCAGTCGACTGGAATCCAACAGAAAGGTTTTCTGAAGAGTTTGAGCAAGCCAAAGCATTTACCACAAGTGGCATTGACTTCTTCTCAGGAGCGGGCCGTGCAGGTAAGAGCGGTGGGGTGGGTGGTGACTCGACAGATGACAACAAGGGAAATTAATTATTTATTTAATTTTCCCTCATATGTCAAGTCCCCCACGCCATCGCTCTTACCTGCACGGGCCGCTCCTGCATGGATAAAGACTCAAAGAGGACTCCTAGGTTTTTTGCCGCTTTTTATGGCTCAGGTGCGGGTCCCAGAGATACAGGCCACCATGATTAATCCCAAATCTGATGGGCATCTCTGAATAGTTGAATCTCGTTTTTTTTGCCGTTTAGTTTTAGGCAGTGAGCCATCATCCAACTGGCTACCTCAGAGAGGCAGATAGAAAGCTTTATTCTTGGTTTCTTCGTGCTCCTCCCCTATTGAGATGACCAGTTGGGTATCATCTGCATACAAGCATATCTGAAATCCCTGATTTCTGACCATCTTTGCAAAGTGTAGGCTCAAGGAAGAGCTTTGTGGTACCCTGAAGTTGGAGCTATGGAGGGAAGAGCTAACAGTATTCAGCTAAATGGACTGGCTCCTTTTGCTAAAAAAAGATCCAAACCATCGTAGGGCTGTAGAATAAAGCCCTAACTCATGACGTTTTTTTATCATTTGGCTGTGCGAGACAATATTGAATGCTGCAGAGAGATCAAGTAGAATCAGGGCAACTGCCTTGCCCTGATCTACTTCTAATCCAATTTTAGCCAGAACTACAGGAAGGATGGATTATGTACTGTGCTTGGCTCTGAATCCTGTCTGGGAAGGGTTTGGTAGATTGTTGTCCTCCAGAAAAGCTGTCAGCAGATTGCTGACAAGTCTTTCCAGGACTTTGGGCATGTACAGAAGCAGGGCAGTAGGGCAGTAGTTGGATACAATAGAAACGTCTAGTCCTATTTTTTTGGCCAGAATTAGTGCTGGTTTCCAAGTGTCCGGGTACTCAGCATTCATCAAAGAAGAGTTCAAAGTTTGGGTCAGATGATGACTCAGAATGTGAGCTAGGCAAGAGAAGATAAAAAGGGGACAGGGGTCAAGCGGGAAGCCTGAATTGACTACTAGCATCAGCTTCTCAACCTGTTGCCTTGACACGTTAGCAAGACTCCCCAAGTGAGCTTTTGCTTCCAGGTGTGGCCCTACCTGATCCCAGGGGAGCTCTGTTAGGGAGGGTTGAGTGTCTAAAGTGGAGTGTATTTTATCGATATTAATCTGTGAAGTAATTAGCTATTGCTTCACAGTGGGGGGGGCTGAAGTGGTGATAACGTGTGATAAGCTGGTGGGCTGGGGAAGTTCTTTTACAACTTTAGAAACTTTTCTAGAGGAACTTTTGTTTTGGTCTAATCTGAAGATTAAGTAATTTTTCAGAGCTCTCTTCAACAATCTATGATAATCATTCAATTGATGTTTTAGACTTGACGATCAAATGGGCTTTTTGAAAGTCTACAATTTCGCCTGGAAGATTTGCATTCATCTCGGCTCAGGGGAACACCATTTTTCAGATTGAGTGCATCTGAGGGATTCGTTCCTTTTCGCAATTATTTTTTTTTTAAATCTGTTTATTCGCATTTCAAAAATAAGAAACACCAGCCTTTCGTTACACATCACCCTGTGCATCTGAGCAGCCAAATACAACATTTGATCAGACAACACCACAATGCACAAGTTACTAACTTGTGTAACGATATATCTGTAAGAGACAGTAGTTAGTGACAGATTCCTTACCTTAGAATATCCCCAGGCGTCAGGCTGGATCCGGAAAGTTTTTGCGTAGCAGTACCCTTGCGCGTCGGTAGGCGGCGTCGTGCGGCTCCGCGTCCATTGTCGGCGTCGTGATCGCCGGGATGACGTCGCGGGCAGTACTTAGACGCCGCCCCTGCGCGCTGACGTCAGTTCTGTACACGACTTTCCGCGCCAGGAACGCAGAGCCATGCAAGAAGCTGACATAGGTGTCTGAAAAATACTAGGGCCCTGAAAGGGATGTCCTTAACCCTAGAAATCAGTTCGCAGAACAGGGAGGATGGGTGGGGCGGTAAGGAATCTGTCACTAACTACTGTCTCTTACAGATATATCGTTACACAAGTTAGTAACTTGTGCATCTGAAAGAGACACGTTAGTGACAGATTCCTTACCTTAGAATAGATACCCCAGCAATACCAACCCCGGTGGTGGGTCTGCGAACAAAGATCAGACAAGGAAGTCCTAGAGGACAGAACGGCCAAAGAAGCCGTCCCTCCGGACCTGACTGTCAAGGCAGGAATGCTTTGTAAACGTGTGCAGCGAGGCCCACGTAGCTGCCTGACAAATAACCGGCAGCGGAACACCGCGGCCCAAAGCCGTGGTAGCAGCCGTTGCCCTGGTGGAATGGGCCCGCAGCCCAACAGGAGGCTCCTTCTTAGCCAAAGAATAGCAGGTCTTGATGCACAAGGTAACCCAGCGGGAGATGGTCCTCTTGTGCACCGCCTGACCTTTTTGGCGCCCACGTAGCCAACAAAGAGCTGGTCATCCACCCGGAAGTGTTTTGTGCGGTCAATATAGAAGGAGAGCGCACGTTTTGGGTCCAGACGGTGGAGCCTCTCTTCCTCTCTGGAAGGATGCGGAGGCGGAAAGAAGGTGGGCAAAGTGATGGTCTGCCCAATATGGAAAGCAGTAACCACCTTTGGCAAGAAGGACGGGCGCGTCCGAAGAACAACCTTGTCCGGATGAACAGACAGAAAGGGAGGTTTGCAAGATAGAGCCTGGAGCTCACTCACACTCCGAGCAGAGGTGATGGCCACCAGAAAGGCTGTCTTCAGAGTCAGAAGACGAAGAGGACAGTTATGTAGAGGCTCAAAGGGAGCGCACATTAAAAAGGTAAGAACCAAGTTCAAGTCCCACTGAGGCATCACAAACGGAACAGGAGGGAAGAGGTGAGTAATGCCTTTTAAGAACCTGTTAACAACAGGGGACTTGAAAAGGGAGGGCTGATCAGGAAGCCTGAGGAAGGCCGAGATAGCACAAAGATAACCCTTGATGGTACCCAGGGCAGAACCCTGTTGGGCCAGAGAAAGAAGGAACAGAAGGACCTCAGAAAGAGGGGCAGAGAGGGGATTCACAGCCTTTGCTGTGCACCATGCCACAAATTTGTTCCACCTGCAGGCGTATACCACCTTAGTGGAGGGACGCCTGGCTGCCAGAATCACATCACAAACTTCGGGAGGCAAGTCGAAAGGAATCAACTGCCGCCGCTCAATCTCCACGCAAGCAGGTGTAGACTGGACAGGTTCGGGTGGAGGACCGTCCCCTGCTGCTGCGACAGAAGATCCTCCCGAAGAGGCAGACGGATCGGGGATCTACGCTCATATTGAGTAGCTCGGGATACCAAACTCTTCGAGCCCAGTCCGGAGCCACAAGAATGACTTGGGCCCGGTCGTGCCGAATCTTCTTCAACACTCTGGGTAGAAGTGGTATAGGCGGAAAGGCGTACAACAGACCGCAACTCCACTCGTGACGAAAAGCGTCTCCGAGCGAGTGCCGCCTTGGAAATTCCAACGCGCAGAACTGATGACATTGCGCGTTCTCTTCGGTGGCGAATAGATCTAACCAAGGCTCTCCCCATTGTAGAAAGAGTCCTTGCGCCACTTCCGAGTGAAGACGCCATTCGTGATCCATCATGCACCTGCGGCTGAGTTCGTCCGCCCTGGCGTTCAGGGAACCTGCCAGGTGTTGAACCATCAGGAACATGCCCTGATGTTCCAGCCATGTCCAGAGGCGCAGAGCCTCCTGACAAAGGGTCCAAGACCCCATCCCGCCCTGTTTGTTGCAGTACCACATGGCGGTGGTGTTGTCTGTGAACACCTGCACTACCTTCCCTTTGACAGAGGGAAGGAATGCCTTGAGTGCAAGTCGGATCGCCCGGAGCTCCAGAAGGTTGATATGGAGCCGGGACTCCGCCCGGAGACCAGAGGCCTCTGATCTCCGCCTCTCCCATGTGACCGCCCCATCCCAGAAGGGACGCGTCCGTCACAACTGTGTGCTCTGGCTGGGGAAGGGAGAGGGATCTGCCCATGACCCATTGCCGGTTCGAGAGCCACCACTGCAACTGTCTTGCAGTCCCCTCCGAGATCTGGACGTGATCGGACAGGTTGCCCTGGTGCTGCGCCCACTGGAACTTCAGGTCCCACTGCAGAGCCCGCATATGCCATCTGGCATGATTGACCAGCAGGATGCAGGAGGCCATGAGGCCCAGCAGCCTCAGGGTCATCCGTACCGAAACCCAGGATAAAGGCTGAAAGATTGGAATCATAGCCTGAATATCCCGGACTCGCCGTTCGGGAGGATAGGCCCGAAACTGCGTCGTGTCCAGAACCGCTCCGATGAAAAGGAGCTGTGGAGAAGGAATCAGATGCGACTTTGGCACATTGATGGAGAACCCCAGCGAGTGCAGGAGTTCGGCCGTAGTCTGGAGGTGGGAGACGACTGCCTGGGACGAGCCCGCCTTTAGCAGCCAGTCGTCGAGGTAGGGGAAGACTGAAACCCCTGCCCGGCGCAGATGAGCTGCGACCACCGCCATCACTTTTGTGAACACCCGAGGGGCACTGGTAAGGCCAAAGGGGAGCACGGTGAACTGAAAATGCTCGGGGCCTACCGTGAACCGAAGGTAACGCCGGTGGGCCGGCAGGACGGGGATGTGGAAATATGCGTCCTGCAAGTCCAACGCTACCAACCAGTCTCCAGGGTCGAGGGCAGTCAAGACCTGAGCTAGGGTGAGCATCTTGAACTTCTCCTTCCGGAGGAAGCGATTGACGTTCCGGAGGTCCAAGATAGGACGCATGTCCTCCTTGTCCTTTTTGGGCACCAGAAAGTAGTGGGAGTAGCAACCACGCCCTACTTCTGGGGTCGGAACACGCTCGATGGCCCTCTTGGTCAAGAGGGCCGTGACTTCCTTCTGTAGAAGCACCAAGTGATCCCCTGACATGCGGTGGAATTGAGGTGGCATGGCTGGGGGGAGTAGCCCTTCGGGACAATGTCCAAGACCCACCTGTCCGAGGTGATGGTACGCCAGTGGGGAAGGTGATGGCGGACCCTGCCCCCAACTGGCGTGCTGTGCACCTGAAAGGAGGGACTAGGAGGGCTTGGAGGCCGCGGACGGGTTGGAGGTGGTGGCCTGACCCGCACGCTGGTTGCCCGATCCGCCACGGCGGAATCCACGTCCTCGGCCACGCGAAGACGCCTGCTGCGCGGGCCGGTGGCTGGGCTGCTGACGTGAAGGGGCGCCCCTACCGTGGCCACGATAGGGGCGAAAAGCAGTAGTCAGCGGAGGGCGTGTAGCAGAAAGGCCCAGGGACTTGGCAGTAGCCCGCGAGTCCTTAAAGCGCTCCAACGCATGGTCTGCTTTGGACCCAAAAAGACCGACTCCATCAAAGGGCATGTCCATGAGAGTATTCTGGACATCCCCTGAAAAACCAGTGGTTCTCAGCCAGGCGTGGCGTCTGAGCGCCACCGTCGTTGCAATAGACCTGCCCAGCGAGTCGGCGGTGTCAAGGCCACAACGTATTGTGTATTTAGCCACATCCCTTCCTTCCGCAATGGCGCGGGAAAGCAGTGTCTGGACCTCCTCAGGACACTGGGGCAAAACATCCGCCACCGAATCCCACAGGGAGTGGGTATATCGGCCCAAAAGACAAGCGGTGTTAACGGACCGCAAGCCAGCACTGGAGGAAGAAAACCCTTCTTCCCAAACTGATCCAGGCGTTTGGATTCCCTATCCGGAGGAGCGGTAGGGAAGGCGGTTTGGGAAGCGGAGGCTTGGACAACCAAGCTCTCAGGAGTGGGGTGGACAGAGAGAAACAGGGGGTCGCCCGGAGCTGGGCGATGGCGTCGTGACACGTTCCGATCCACAGGAGCCCCTGTGTTGGGCTTGGACCAGGCGCCCAAAAGAACGTCAGTGAGGGCGTCGTTAAACGGCAGCACAGTCTCCGCAGAGGAGGCTGCCGGCTGAAGCACCTCTGTCAAGATGTTAGGCTTGACCGTCAAAGTAGGGAGTTGGAGACGTAAGGCCCCAGCTGCCCTACGCAACACCGTACCAAAATTGGCTCCCTCCTCCGTAGCCACGGGAGGAGACAGCATGCCAGTGTCAGGGGAAGTATCCAGACCACTGGCCTCCCCTAGACTCTCTGTCCAGTCCTCATCGTACTGACACCGTCGTGTCAGAGGGTCATCAGACCCCTCCCAGTCCACCTGGTCCTCCTCTGGTTCAAAATAAGGAGGAGGAGGGACAGTTGGGATCCAAGGTCCCATCGGCGCCGGAACCGGCGTCGAGCGGCGTCGGTCCGGATCCATGTCCGGAGCCGGAAGGAACTGGGGACGACGCCGCCCGGAGCCCAGGGCGGCGTCGAGAACGGCACCGGAGACATCGGCGCCGGCGGAGGTGTCGTTAGGTCGACCGGCGTCGATGGGGGTTGTGGAGCCGGGATCGAGGCCGGAGCCGGGATCGAGGCTGGAGGCACGGGCGACGCCGGGGCCGGAGCCGTCGGCGATGCCGGAGCAACCCCATCAGGGCCCGCGGGGCCCGAAGGCGCACCAGAGGGGCCTGGAGGCCCGAAGAGGCGGGCCATGGCCGACAGGAATTCCTGCACTTTGGCCGGATCCGCCCCCGAACCCGGGAAGGGCGGGTATGGCGGGGGCGACTCCACAGGCATGTCCGGGGCCGCGGGGACGGTGCCGGGAGGGGCCTCAGCCGAGCCGCGAGACCGGCGAGGTGAAGTCCTAGAGCGATGATGCTTTTTGGACTTCTTGTGTTTCGACTTACCGGACGAAGAAGACTTCGACGCCGACGACCGGTGTGGACTCCGCGATCGACCCCTGGACCTCTCACGCGACCGGGGCTTCCGCGGAGCCGAATGCCGGGCCTCGAGGAGCTTTCGAGACCGCTCTCGCAAAGCTTTCGGGTTGAGGGCCTGGCAGTCGGTACAAGACTCCGTGTCGTGGCCTCGGCCGAGGCAGAAGAGACACTCCCAATGCGGGTCGGTGACGGACATCATCCGCGCACAGGCGCCGCAACGTTTGAAACCGGGCATCCCTACGACACCTTGATAGATGAAAAAACAGTGAAAAAATTCACCAAAAAGTATGGTCAAAAAATGACCAGGGCACTGCTCTTCCCGGATCTGCGCTTGCTGGCGCGGAAAAAGAAGAACTGACGTCAGCGCGCAGGGGCGGCGTCTAAGTACTGCTTGCGACGTCATCCCGGCGATCACGACGCCGACGACGGACGCGGAGCCGCACGACGCCGCCTACCGACGCGCAAGGGTACTGCTACGCAAAAACTTTCCGGATCCAGCCTGACGCCTGGGGATATTCTAAGGTAAGGAATCTGTCACTAACGTGTCTCTTTCAGATAAAGAGATACGACAAATCAGATTGCTACAATCAATGTTCCATGAGTCGAACAAGACACTTGTATAAACCGAAGGTCAGTCTGCCTCACCCTGGGTGTCGGCACTGGCTTGACGTTGCAGGTACAGACGCAGTGGCTCCCAAATGTCTCTTGGCTTAGAGGAAATCGGCAGTTCCTCCGCATATAGTTCCAGCGTCTCTTTACAATAGACCATATCTCTGATCCAGTTCGCAACGCTTGGCGCCCGTTTACTGTCCCACGTTATGGCCACTCCTCGCTTAGCCATGAGCAGGGCAATGCGTACGAATTTCCCCAGGACTCCTTTAACATGAGGGACATAACCCAGAAGGCAAACAAGAGATGTACACTGAACATCCGACCCAGACATTTCTTTTATATGTTGCACCACTTGCTCCCAGTAACGAGCCACCCCCCCACACTCCCAGGCGAGATGTATAAAGTCAGCTTCCATCTGCCCACAGCGTTTACATTGGCTATCTTCCCTCAAACCACATTTGTATAGTCGAAAGGGCGTGTGATATGTCTGATGTAGATATTTAAAATGTATGATACGGAGGTTCCCGTTGGGAGAGAGTTTGCCAGTGAGACTACACACATGCTCCCATTCTCCCTGCGTCAGTGGTGTGGGCAATACAGCATTCCACCTTGCTACGCTCCCATCCGGCTTACTAACTTTCTCATCCCGTATTGCCCTGTACAGCCGCGTTATTAACTTCTTTCGTGTGGGGGTGGTCAGCAGCAATTGGAGGGATTGGAGTGTCGGTGGTTCCGCCGGATATGTGGGATAGTGCGTTCTGATTGCATGTCGCAGGCGGTGAAGGGCAAAACGAAAGAGCAGGGTGTGATTAGTGATGTATTGTAGATCTGTAGGGGCAAGGAAGGTGCCATTCGGATAGAGGTCTTGCATGGTTGTCAGTCCCGCCTCCCGCAGCAGACGCATAGGGCCAGTTTCCTGCGTCACGGAAAGCGCCGCATGGCACTCGATTGACATCGCAGGGGCATAGAGCGGCAGCTTGTTCGCAAGTCGCCCAATGGCACACCAAGCTGCAATCGTAGTGTCAATCGTGTTTATTTCCATCTTTGGGGCGTTGCGTCGTGTGTGAGTGATAATACTGCGAAGAGGGACCGGCGAGGCGTCACCGTCCTCTACTGCCACATGGGGTATAAAGTCATGCATGTTTACCCAATAGTGCGCATATTGTGCCTGCGCACTCAGATAATATAAATATGGATCTGGCACTCTAAAACCCCCTCTGGCATAATCTAAAGTAAGGATATCCCAGGCCACTCGGGCCTGCTTACCTCCCCATATCAGTCGTAATATAGAGGTGCGCAGTGTGGTGAAAAACCCCTGAGTTAGTTTTATTGGGATGTTAGAGAAGAGATACAGGAAGCGGGGAAGCACCACCATTTTGATAATAGCGATACGGTCCGCCAGAGACAGCGGCAGTGCTATCCATGTATCTATGTGATGATCCAACGCGGTGCAAGCCCTCCCATAATTCTCCCTCACCACTGTCTCAGGGTCGCGGTGGACCCAGATTCCCAAATACTTAACGGGGTCTGTTGTCCAGAGTATCGGATATTCCAGAGGAGGTGCCAAGGTGACTTCTGTCAGAGGGATAATAATGAACTTATCCCAGTTGATGGCGAGGCCGGAAATTAGTCCGAATCAAGTGTACTCACGCAGCACCTGCGCTAGATATCGCCCGGGTTCCCTCAGGAATAGAACCATATCATCGGCATAGAGCGAGATACCTACCGGTCGGTGATTGAAATTTAGGGCAGTCTCCCTGTGTCTCTGCCGTATAGCACACGCCAATGGCTCAATGGCAATGGCAAAGAGCAACGGCGATAGGGGACAGCCCTGACGGGTGCCCCTTTTAATAGAGAAGGCCTCAGACGTCAGCCCCCCAACTCGAACTCTAGCCGACGGTTCCGTGTATAAGATCCTGATCCATCTCAGGAACAGTGGTGGAAACCCCATACGCTCTAGGATGCGAAACATGTAATGCCATTCTATAGAGTCGAACGCCTTGGCTGCGTCGAGCATGACCGCCGCGGCTCGTAGGTCAGTGTTGAGGACGTGCATCATGGCGAAAATGGTCCGTAGGTTGTGGGAGGTGGATCGCTCCGGTATAAATCCCGATTGGTCGGGCAGGACCAAGCGCGGCATTAATGGCTGAAGTTTCGTGGCCAAGATCTTGGCTAGTATTTTTGCATCAATATTGATCAAAGATAGAGGCCTGTAAGATTCACAAGAATCGGGTGCCTTGTCTTTCTTTAATAGAGTAATGATGAGTGCTTGCCGGAGGGACGGAGGTAATATGCCGGCGTCATGCTCCTCAGCGTACATCTCCAATAGATATGGGGCCAGAAGGTCCACATAGGCCTTGTAAAATTCCACGGTTAGACCGTCCGGGCCTGGAGCTTTTGCATTCGGCAGGGTATATATCGCGGCCTTGATATCCGATACGTCCATCGGTTGACTCAAGTACTCTCTGTGACCATCAGCCAGCCATGCGCAAGCAATGTTTTCCAGATACTCCTCAGATGCGGAGTCCGGTCCTGTCCCTCGAGATGTATATATGCCAGCATAGTACTCTCTAAAATGTCCAATGGGGTGTAGTGCTCCCTACCCTGAGAGTCGACTATTTTATCTATATGATAATGGTCATCACACTTTTTAATTGTCCCAGCTAGGATGCGGCCCGGTCTCCCGCCCTCCCCATAAAGCCTGGCAGCATGACGACGGTTAACATAACGTATTTCCGTCTCCGCAGTCGCATCGTAATCGTGTAGCAGAGCTTGGATGCGTGATAACGTGTCAAGGGAGGGGTTATCTGTGTAGGCTTTCTCGAGGCTTTTTAAAGTGGCCTCTATATTGCTAAGTTGTGTTCTTAGATCCTTCAGTATACCGGCAGTGGTGCTCATGCAGACACCCCGAATCGTTACTTTGAACGCTTCCCATAAGGTGGATGCACTGTCAACCGTGCCCTTATTCTCTAGGAAATAGTTTCCGATAGCCTCGCGGACGGTATCAGCGTA
This sequence comes from Calotriton arnoldi, assembly GCA_963921515.1. NCBI lineage: Eukaryota > Metazoa > Chordata > Amphibia > Caudata > Salamandridae > Calotriton > Calotriton arnoldi. Next base: position 338,103 of record CAWUFW010012336.1, on the reverse strand, counting down.
CAGAGGATCGAGAAGCGCCTCTGATCGGAAGCGCCATGTGAACGGGCGACGGGCGGGAACGGGGATGTGTAGGGTGAGCTGTACGGGATTATGGTCAGAGAGAGTTCGCGGGTGGTTGATAACCTCCGACACCCACTCCGCTGCACTCTCACCGAGCAGCCAGTAGTCCAGCCTGGACCAGCTGTTGTGCGCAGGCGTGGCGTGTGTGCCCTCCCTGGCTGCGCTGTTGCGCAGTCTCCAGACATCCACCAGTCCAAATTCCACCCGGGCCTGGTTAACACTCCAAGCAACTCTGGGGGTGCGGTTGCTCTGTGGATTGGATTTATCCAGTGCAGGGTCTAGATAATTGTTAAGGTCCCCTCCCCACACTATAGCTGTCTCGGGCCATTGACGGAGTATGCTGTACATACGGTGGAACACTTCAGGTTCGTCTGCAATGGGACCGTATATGGTTATGAGTGTAAGTAGTGTGTCTCCCAATTTGCCCTGTACCATCGCGCATCGACCGTCCCCATCGGTGTGGGTCAGATGAGGTGTAAATGGGACTCCTTTCTTTACCAATATGATGACACCCCTGGCGTATGATGAATATGAGGAGGCTAACCTGAACCCCGCCCATTTGCACGCAAAATTGGCAGCGGAGGTCCTGGTCAGGTGTGTTTCTTGTAAGAGTGCGATCTGGGTGCCGTGGCGATTTAAATAGGCGAGCACCTGTCGGGATTTCTTCGGAGAATTGAGCCCCTAATGTTCCATGTTAATAGTCTGTATTGCTCACCCATAGATCCTGACAGTAGTAAGATATACAAGGGCGTTAAGCATCTGAATGTCACGGTGCATTGAACGTACAATAGAAAATACAGGCATGGTGTCGATACAATAATAAAAACTACCTTTGTCAAGGTTGCACAGAGATCTTGGCTGGCTTCAACCGAACAATACCCCCCACCCACCCTCCTCCCACTACAACCTCCCAATTAGGTCAAGAAAACACAACCCACCCCATCACAATAATAATAACCCCAACTACACTAAATAGTTCGATCAACTAGGGATCACCCTCTGGGGGGGAGGAACGGCAGCGAACACCTGCCTATCGGCAGGGTGGCCAGGCTACATTAACAGCATGAGCATCCCTCTCGAGTAACCCAGAAAGGGTAATAAACAGTGGAAAATCCCCTTTATGCCACTTAGAGACTACCCAAAATAGATGAGTGACCCTCAACACCATTCCTTGGTCGTGTCACGAAACCCCCTTACTGATGTATTTATTTTATGTTGTTTGGACTCAAACTGACAGCACTAAGAGATCTGGTGCGGGCAGATACCCAAGCGCCCCCAGTGCGTAGCAATGTGAGTGGCCTATTAATCAGCATCACTGTGAGACGGTGACGAAGTTAGAGTCCGGGAGGCAGTCGCGACCGTTTTTCTAGAGCCGATCTGTTTTGCAAATTTCAGGGCCGATTTAGAGTCTGTAAAGAAGTGTGCTTGAGCTTCATGCGTGATTTTCAATTTAGCTGGATAGAGCATGGCGTAGGAGATAGAGGCAGACTGCAGTATTCTTTTTGCTGGCTGAAATTCCCTGCGAGCAGCCTGCACACCCTGGGTATAGTCGGGAAAGAAAGAGAGGGTGTTTCCCTGATGGGTGACAGGACTTTTGGCTCTTGCCTCTCGCAGGATAGCATCTCTGTCCGCGTAGTTGAGAAGACGCGCTATTATCGGGCGCGGCGGCGCTCCAGGGACTGGCCTGGGATCAAGTGATCGGTGCGCTCTCTCCACGATCATGACCGGAGACAGCACCGTGCCAAACAGTTCACGCAGTAGGGTATCGATGTAGGCCTCCATTTTCGAGATGGCCGTCGATTCCGGAAGGCCAATAATACGGATGTTGTTCCGGCGTGAGCGCGCCTCTAAATCTTCGTTCTTCAACTTGATGACCTCTAGCACTCTCTCCATGTTCATGAGCTGCGTCCTCGTTTCAGCAGTGGTGTCATGAGTGTCCGACAATCTATTTTCCAATGTATCTAGTCGACTTTCATGCATGTCCACCTTTTTTTTAACTGCGTCCAGGCTGGTCGCAAGCGCGTCAATCTTGCTGTCAATTGTTTTCAGGCCCGATCGCACTTCCAGCAATATAGACCTCATGTCTTCCTCCGGGCTATCTACAATGTCCGGCGCCATCTGCGCAGCACCCGTCTCCATCGGATTTTCCGCCGCGCGTGTGTGGCGCTTTGTCTCGAATGGGAGTTTAGGCTGTTTGGGGTCTGTTTTGCCCATAGTCACAAAGGAATGGCGCTCCGGCAGGCCGCAGTTTATAGTGTGTCGTGTTGCGCTTATGGTAGGCAATGGTCCCGGGAGGAATTTGAGCCAGCCAGATACCAGTAGAAACAAAATGAAGGGAGCCAGTCGCACGAGCGGTCTATCAGTGGCAGTACTTGGCCCACTCAGGATGGAGTGTTTATGTCACCAAAGGGCGGTCAACAACAGATAGCGTCGCCAACCTGGAGCAAGCGCTGAAGAAGGGAGCCCCACCCCGACCGCCACGCGGAGGAAAGGCAGGCCCAGATAGCGTGCACACCGCACCAACCACCCCCCCCCACGTTCACTGTGGAGGGGGAATTAGGCGATGTCCACAGCCCCTCGTATGCCGCACCTAGTCCGCCACAGCAGTGTAAGGGGGAGCGCCACAGATGGAGGGAGCAGGCTAGGCCCCAATCACCCGCATGGGCGTGAGCATCCGGCACTCCGGCCGCAGGCCCTGCGCCGCAACGACGTCAGGACGGGCCCGGGTCGCGCACCGGTGCACAACGCAACGCCAACCAGTCGGGGCCCCACCGCTCCTACCTTAAACGTGTTCGGCTCCCGAGGGGGGGAAATCGGCAGATCCGGCGATCCTCCTCCGTCCCGTCGCCGTCTGGCAAACAGCAGCGGCCCACAGATCACCGCACCCGCCGCTCTTCAGGCAGGCCGCCCCCTCAGTCGCGCCGTGTGCGGAGCGATAGGTGCTCCGCCGCCTCTCCACGATGTCGCCACAGCCTAGCGGGCCTCCGCACCCACAGCCGACAGGATCACAGCGGCCTTGCGGCCTCCAGCCGAGGTCAGCCTCCGCAGCAGCGCCTCAGACTCCGGCGGCCATTCTCTCAGCAGCTCCGCCAGCAATCACCATCTCTTAGCTTGAGAGTTCTCCGCCAGTATCAGGTGCGCAGCGTGTAGCCCCTCGGTCAGGACAGACCCGGCATTCAGGGCAGGTGTCTTCCTCGAGTACAGGAGAGGTTTAATGCATGGTATTTGCCGGATTGTGTAGCCTGGCCAGCGGGGCTCCTTCAGCAGGCAGCCATCTCGCAACGCGCCGTAGCCACGCCCCCCTCCTTTTCGCAATTATCTAGGGATCTGGATATAGCTGCATTAAAATTTGCCAAATATCTCTCAGCGGAGTATCTTTATCAAACTCCAGGGGAGTGAAGTTAAATAAAAAGGATTCGATGCTGATGTTACACCAGGACCTTTTCTGAGTATTGGGAATTTTGGAGGTTGGTTTTTTAATTGAGGGGAGTGACAGTGAGAAGCTAATGATGGAGTGATCTGACCAAACTTAAAGGAGAAATATCAATATTTAAATGGTGTCAATATTAGAGAACAGCAAGTCTTGTGTATGTGTGGGACCAGTAATTCTTTGATTAAGTTGTAAGATTTGCATGCCACTTTCTAGCTGTTTACATAGAGGATCATCCAGGTTGTCAAAATGTAAATTAAAATCTCTTATCACTATGTAGTGCTCATGCTTTAAAATAGGTGGGGAGAGCCATAAAAGCAGATCGATGGCCCACTGAGAGTTGTAGCTCTGGGGTCTGTAGAGGATAGTACCCCCCCCCCTCCATCCCCCAGCAGTCTATGCTCTTTAAAAGGCAGTTGTAATGCTAACAATTCACATTTGGCCGGGGATGAACTAAGTTCAATGGAGCATATTTATGTATCCGTAAAAATAATGGCTGTGCCTCATCCCTGGCACCCTATTCTATCGCATTTCAGTATCTTGTAATCTAAGGGCAATGAGATCGCAATATCTGGTAGGGAATGCTTGGTGAGCCATGTTTCCGTAATAAAGATTATATCTGGGGTGGAATCCGTGAGAATGTCCCAGATCTCTAGACAATGTTGCGGTAGTTATCTAGGGTTAAAATACAGGCATTTTAAGGTGTGTTCTGCTGGATGTCTAGTTAAACTAGATAAACTAATGGGGGGTTCCTTTTTTGGCCAACCTTTCCATTTACAGTTATGATAGGAAAATGGGCCTTCAGTCTGCACAGGTGAACCCACCATGCAGGGTCACAATCTTTGTGCCAAGGGCTTATTTAGTGACAAAAAAGCGTCCATTGAGTAGAAGAGCTTTACCTTATGATCTGGACTGAAAACCGGCAGGGGTTCTGGCATCTGGCATTGTCCAAGCGCAGATGGGCTTGCCTTTGGCACGCAGGTGGCACAGCCGCACAGCTCCCTTGTTTAGAAGCCTCCCCTTCATAAGAACTCTAGACCGCTAATCTCAAGATGGCGGTCCGAAGCCATTCCTGGTCAGCCTGGTATGACTCACCATTGCCAACTGAATACTAGCGTCTCAGCAATTGCTTTCCAAAAGTGAGGCCCCCAAACAATTCACTTTGCTTAATGTTTCTAAAATTTGCCGATCTTAAAAAATATTAAAAACTTCTAGGTTCATTTTCCCCTTCTCTATGTAGCAAGATCGATATTTTTTAAAGGTTTTTAGCAGCAAAAAGTCATACACAGTGTTTTCTATGTTTTTAGCAGCAAAATCATACAACAGTTTCAATAAAAGTGCCTCGTGCCTTACAGCAAATAACAAGTAAAGTGGCCAGGGACTTCAAGATTAAATGAGTGGCATAAATTTCCGCTGCGCAACTCTCTAGTTTATAAGGCTCCCCATCATAAGAACACTAGACCCCTAACCTCAAGATGGCCGTCCCCAGCTCTTCCTGGTCAGCGTGGTATGACTCACTACTGCCAACTGAATACTAGCTAGCATCTCAGCAATTGCTTTCCAAAAGTGAGGTTCCCCAAACAATTCTCTTTGCTTAATATTTCTAAAATGCAGTGATATTAAAAATGTAAAAATAATTCAAGATTCATTTCCCCCTTTTCTATATAGCAAGATCGATATTTTAAAAGTATTTTATCAGCAAAAAGTCATCTACGCCCGAAGAAGTTTCGCAGAATGTGGGGCAAATGGGTTGGGGTGATAGAAGATTGACACTTTCGATGAGCAACCAAGGACTGGGGTGGGTGCTGCGCTGTCTTTCCCTTGCATATCAGGTCATGTACGCTGGTGTAATATCATCACATTTCTGCTTTGCACGGATGTTTGTACAATTGCTGGTCTATTGTTCTCTGTTACTGGTCTCTCATAAAATCAATAAAATTGGTTATCAAAAAAAAAAAGTCATCTACAGTCTTTCCTAGGTTTTTAGCAGCAAAATCATACAGCAGTTTAAATAAAAATGCCTAGTGCTTAGCAGCAAATAACCAGTAAAGTGCCCAGTGACTTCAAGATTAGACGAGTGGCACTCGTACTTCAGAAACGTAGCCAGTGCACCCTACATCCTCCTAGCCTCATCATGGGCATACCCATAAAAAATGTCTGTCTTTTACTTTTACGACAATAATGTCAGTGGGATCCAGCCCCGCCCCACACAGGTCTATCTATCTGTCCAGGCACCACCTATGCTAGCAATTGATCGCAGCCGGAACAAATCCTGTTGATTCTGATGATCATCCAACAAGTGCCTCTGCACCCTGCAACTCTCTGCCCTGTGTGGTAGATCCACAAGATGCTTCTGTCTAAACATAAAGGGCTTGGGTTCTCCAACCAACGAGAGACAATCTATGTTTTCGACAGCCCTTCTTAAATGCAGGACTCCAAGCATCTCTAGGTGCTGACCCCAAATTCCTACAATCAACCCAAACTCCATTTACAAAAATGAGTCTTTACTCAGCCCTGCAAAAAAATATTTATTACATTGCCTTAAGTATTATGGTTAACCATCGATTACGTCCTCTCTCCCCTAACAATGCGGCTGCCCGCGGCTCACGCAGTGGGCCACCTAAAAGGGTGGCCACCTTAGTGCCACTTAGGCACACCACCACCCCTCTCGTCTTGGGACCCTGGGGAGGAGTCCCACAGCACGACGCGCGGGCCGCGTCATTTCCGGCGCGCAGAGGGTTGGGGGAAGGTACTTATACCTCCCCCCGAATTCTGGCGCCCTCTTTGCTGCCGGACACGCCATCTCCCGCCCTCCCGCATACCCAGCGTGTTGGCTGGGGAGCACGGTTAGGTAGGACTATTTAATGTTTTTTGTTTGTGTTGCAGGCGGAGTTACAGGGCGATCCGGAGGCAGAAAGGTACAGAAGGGTACCTCTTCAGGAGCACAATAGGGGTGCCAGTGCCAAATCCCAGGAGTCTTTATGGCAAGTCCCTGGAAGAAAATCGCCGGCGGCCCGCTAGTCCTTAGGGCGGTTGTAAGCCTGAACAACTGGGGGCTGGCCTTGCAACGCTCTGCCTGAAAAAGGGGCGTGAGTAAGATGGTGGACCAGTGGTCCACGGGATCCAAGGGAGGGGGATTCCATTATAACTGGTAGCACTGATTGGGTTGGCTACAGTGCAATTTGGCTCATCAGGCGGGCAGGGCAGCGTAGGTCAGTCACCGCTGCCTGCCCTTGGATCGCCTGTAAGATAACCCACCATGTTACATACTTTTGTATGGAATAAACTTGCAGCAATCTTTTCCCCAACCAAAAAATTGTGTTGTGTATTTATTTTTTCCATCGTGCATGCTAACTTGGCAAAGGGTGGGGAGTGTTGCCTATATAGGCACTATGCCCCACCGTAACTGATCCTTTACGTCCAAATACTCCCCACACACCCACCACATGGTCGTGGGAGCCAAGATTGGTGCCAGCACCTCCCCCCAGTCTGGCATAAAAAGCCTTCTCTCTTCCCCAACAATTCCCCACTCTCACTGATTCAATTCACATACTCACCACACCGCCAAACTTGGTGCGCGTTAGTCCTGGTGTCAAGCAGTTCACTCTGATGTTCATGGGCACCAAGGTCGGTGCCAACACTTTGGTCAGGCCAAAGAGGGCAGTCTTACTGACACAGTAGGGACCAATGCTCTGAAAAATTAAGCAATGCGGAAATATTAACTTTTGAGGCAGTAAAAGGAGGTGGGTGAAGCATGAAGGGCCTCTGTATTGGGATTAACAAGGTTTAAAAGCAGAAACCCGAAAGAACATTATAGCAGCGGGTGTGCTTCCAAAGTGCTCGTTTCAGTATTCACACAGAAATACCATAGCAGATTCTCATGGCATAAAAGACATCCGGATTGCACCAAACATTGGAAAAGCCAATAGAATTGAGCCTTCTTGATAAACGTGCATTCATTTTCTATTTGATACTGCTAGTCGATCCACCCAGGAACCCATGCATTCATCTGTGTGACTGCTCTGTTCATGCACCCATTCATCCATCCCTCTACTTGTCTGAACATTGATAAACACGTTGACACATTTTTGTATTCACACAAACTTACTAATCAATGATTAAGTACTTTCATCTGGAAAGCTGGTTCCTAGTGCTGCTGTAACCTCAACATTTTAGCTAAAAGTGCAAAAATAACATCGGGAGAGGAGGACAGGCAAGAACTCGCATGAATGGCTCATGCGGACCTTTGCCTGCCAAAACCTGGGGAAAGACTCATATCTTTCCAGCCACATGAAATTTGTCTTAAAAAATAATTAATGAGGCTCAGACGCGGACTAATATTTCTAATAGCATACAAATTTGGGCGCCTAAAAGGCTCCTCTAATCAGAACTGCCGACCGTGTAATTCTAAGCAGGATTCTCTGATGCACATTTTTTGTATATGCACCTTTCTAAAAAGTCTGAGGTGCTACTGGTTAAATCCAGGATTCCGTCGTTTGCACATATTTCACAGTAGCCAGGCCATCACCGCATGCTTGACTGGTGCCGATGTGCAGCTTTCAGTTAGGTGCGTGACATTTCTTGGGCTGTCCTAAAGTTACTGAATTCGAGCTCCTCAGATAGGAAATGGGGCAGTCTGAAAGCCGTCACCGGACTCTAGTCCAAGAACAGCCCCTTAAGCTTGAGACTATTGCACATTGCACTTTATTTACCATCCCGCAGCCTTATCATGACACCTTGGCTAGGACTAGTGGGGAACTTGCACTTTCAGCCAAGGATGAGGGCGGGCGCACTTGAAAGGCCCCCGGCATTGCCGAAGACACTTTTGAACCTGGCGCGCATCGCAAGCCCATTGACATTGCACAGCGCATTTTTACCCCACTCAGGTCTCAGCCTGCGGGAGCCTGGGGTGGAACACCCACTGTTATCGCATTTAGCAGCTTTAAACTCGGATGGGCACTGCAGCCTGGTCAGACGGCGCTGTCATCCAGATCCAAATGTTACCTCAGGCGTGCTGGCATCAATGGCGCTGTGGAGCTTTGCTCAATGTGTTCCTTTTTACACACTTTTGAATTTATCGATTTCATCAGTCTTTGAGAGTATTTAAAAGCACACTACATTGAATGTTTATCTTGAATGTTGTTGATTGATTCCTTGGCAGAACTGTAACATAGCAGGTGTACTGGCATCAATGGCGCTATGGTGCCACGCTCAATTTCTTTCCTTTTTATACTTTTTAATTTTTTTAATCAATTTCACCAGACTTTGAAATTATTTTAAAAGCACACTTTGTTGAATGTTTTATCTTGAATGTTGTGGATTGATTCCTTGGCAGAACCGTAACATATTATGATTGTACACTAACAGGAAAAGGTGTAATGATTAGGCAGTTGCACGATTTATTGCATTGGCAGATGAATACCTTGGGGCAGATTTACGAGCCCCTTGCGCCACTTTTGCGATGCAGCGGCGGCGTAAACCATGCGCCACGTTGCGCCCTATTTACAACGTGACGCTCTAGGGAGATGCGTCACGTTGTGAAGCCTGCGCCACATGAAACCTGCGCCAGGTTTCATGTGGGCGTTCCGGCGCAGGGTGGGGGGGGGCGTTCCGGCGCAGTAAAGCCTCGGAAAAGTGCCTGAGTGAAATCTACAAGTTTCCACTCAGTCACTTTTCCGACGCCGCTGTGTCAAAACCTTGCGCCTGCTTGAAGCAGGCGTAAGGCTTGACGCACCACGTTATGTATGGGCAGGCCACAAGCATTGCTGGAGTTGCGTCGCGCTTGCGACACGACTCCAGCAATGCGCCACCCTTCCGATGGGAGATGCGTCACGCATCAGTTTATCCTTGCGCCACGATGCGCCGCATTGTAAATGCGGCGCATCTGTGGTGGCGAAAGGGTAAACTTGCGTGACGCATCTTACCTGGCGCATCCCTGCTGATTTGCAGGTATGTGCCAGTCGTCATAAATCTGCCCCCTTGAATTTATTATTCGTGACGTGGATGATGATGCTCTGTTTTAATCAATTTTTAATTGTTCTCCAAATTGTTCTTTAAATAACTAAAAACAATAAAAATGTATTTTATCTAGTGCTACTGTAACTCAAATCAATGGTGCCCATTTCATTGATCTCTGAAGGATGAAAGGCTGAATTGACCCTGTAGGATTTTTACTTGTAACCAAAGGATTAAACTCAGGCCCCTACATACAATGCATTAATTAGTTAGGCACTGCCTTTTCTCAAAAAGAAAAATAAGAAAGCAATTACTTATAAGGTTTCCGTCAATCCCTGTTTGGGGGGCTGTGGTGAAGGCAGGGGCAATTCCGCCTCAACCGTGGCAGTTGAGGCCATTTGCCTTTGATGTCCAAGGGCCCCTTCAACTTAGCTCTTAAAACTGGGCCAAATAAACCCCTTTCCTCACTTGACGCTCAGGGTGGCAAGGGTGAGTAGTCGTAGGCTTCTCAGAGAGGTAGTGTGGAGGTGAGCCAGCTCACATCTCACCATCATCCAACATACCCAATAAAGTGAATGTCCAGTGCTTATCTTTTCAAGAAATAAAGAACTTTCTTCACACAGTGGTATTAAATAATATACACTATGAGAAAGAAAAACAAGTCAGGCCACCATGTTGGGAGGTGTTGCGCCCATTCGGCTTCCTCTCTTTCCCCACCACTCCAGGTTCTCTCCCCAGTTCTGTGTTTGCTACCGCACATAAACTGGAGTGGTGTGACTATCTCAGATGCAGTTCAGTCATCCGCAGTGCATGTGTGCCCTCAATCTCAAGACTCTTACCCCTTCATACATTAAGTAAGTCTTCTTAGGGTTGCTTTCAGGCAGTCTGATGCTCATAGGGCATGCCCCCACACTTACAGGAGCAGAAGCACACCAGTAGGCTGCTTTGAAATTACTTTTAACAGGGTGCAGGGCCATATTTGTCTTCTTTGCCTGAAATCAGCAGTCCTGAGATGTCACAGTCCCATCAGAATGTTACGGCATCCTCCCAGTTAGCAGTTGTAGCCCACCTGAAGGCCGGCTGGACCACAGGTTTCCAACAGTGCCTTCAATATTGGGCAATTACATTGGTTAGTTACAGCCTTGCACAGGCCAGTCACGGATTCAGCTGGTGCAACCCCATCTGGAAAGTCATGGATTCATCCGATGCACACTCGCGTTAGATTTGGACTCAGCAGGTGCAGCCACATATGGGTCGATCAGGAAGACAGCAGATGCGGCCATGCTTTGGGCGGTCATGTATTCAACAGATGCAGCCACACAGTGGCTGGTTAGCAACATGCAAGAACAGCCCGACTTGGCCTCGGTAATCACACTGTCGCAGTTCACACCTAAAACCACTGGGAGCATCTGGGCAGGCCCTCTGACACCTGGGTCCTGTCAGATCGCTCGTCGGAACTATGCTTCTTCTGGGCACCGAACAGCCATTGGGAATGCACTGAAACTCACTCCTTCCTGGACAGTGCCTCCTGCTGCAGGGCAGGCATGCTCCTTCCCTCTCACAACAGGCAGACAGCCCACTAGGAGCTTTATGACAGGTGTACAGTTTCTCCACCAAAAGATCCACAATTCAGGTGATGTCATCTCAGTGAGACCAGCACGCATGCTGACACCAACCGCAGTTGCACTGCAGGTCCTTGATGAATCTTTGGCACAATCCCTTACTTGGTCATAGAGGCCTGCTACAGGAACAAAGGGAGGTGGATTGAATCCCATGTTTATACATCTCTCAAATTACAGAAGGGTTTTCTCCAGACACAGCCTTGGTGTAGAGTGATGCTTCTCACAGCAGATGTGTCTTTATTTTGGAGCACCCATAACAGGGGCACCTGGCTGTTTTCAGCCCAACTGGATGACTAATCATGGAAAGATTAGAGTGTTGGTGTCACGTTAACAATCTCCTCATCTTGCACAACAGAGCCTGCAGTTCCACTCTTCACTCTTACCATCCACCAAATGGCTGTGTTTAGGAAGAATAATCAGCAGATTCTTGCTAACCAAAAGGCCTCATAGAATATCTAAAAGAGACCTGTCTCCACTCCCCCACACTTCAGTATCTAGACCTCCTCCCTCCAACCATAGAAATGTGACCAGTATACTTCCACTTTCTGGTAGCACAGTCCTCGTTCCTCACATTCCATCTTGTGCAAGGCCAGGCCATGGACATCAATAATGAATGCCTCTGACCTCAATTACTCTGGCTCACTCACACACCATGCTACTACCACACAGGATGCACACACCAGCACAGTTAACACTCACTTGAGATGTTAGAGCAAAGGACTGGGCAAGAGCAAAATGCAGAACTTTACACAACTGGGCAAGTAGGCCTCCACTCCAGGGACTCAGATAAAAAGGCATGTTAACACTGCTGATACTCGAAATACGGTTTGTTGTCACCACCATTCTACATGGTAAACCCAGTGACAGTGACACTAGTGCACTGCTTCAAATGAGTTCACACTTGGTGGACTTTTCCAGGTCACACGCCAAGTCCAAGACCTCTCCTAGTCAGGGACATGCCTGGACCTCTGTGTACAAGCTAGATTAGAGTGACACCAGTGCCAAAAATCAAATGTCACAGTATCAGATATATGCAGGTCTTGGCAATGGATCCAATCCATGCAGCAGCTGCAATAAAAACGGTTCTGCTCAGGCATGTGCCACTCAGCAGACGAGATGCATCAGTTCTAGTCGGGGATGCATCGCTCAGCAGAGAAGATGCTTCCGTTCCGCTGCAAGCACCTAAGACCCACTTCCAAGGGTCAAGGACCTGGGTGGCACCACTTGGCAGGGTAGACCCACAGATGGCAGAGTCCAGGTGCAGGTGCAAAGTACTTGGAAGCCTGTTATGTCCCCGATGCTTCAGATCAGGAGCCCAGCCAACTAGCCCTTGCAGTCACTCTTGGTTCAAGAGATGCAGATCCAGTCAATCTCACCCAAGCGGCAAAGCAGCAGAAAATAGGCCAGCACAGCAAAGTAGGAGTCCAGCAGAGTGCAGTCCAGCAGAGTGGCAGTCCTTCAGCAGCACAGCAGTCCTTCTTCCTGGCAAAGGATTCACAGGTCCAGAAGTGCACTTTACTGATGTTGCCTGAGGTCCCTGTCTTATGCAAAGTTGTGCCTTTTTAAGTGGGGAGAAGCTTCTACATGCATGCCTTTGAAATGCATAGCTGCCCGGCCTTCCCTGCCCTGGCTCCAGACTAACTACTGGGCCCAGCTCATCCCTCCATCCTGCCCATGATGGCCCACTCAGTCTCGCCTAAGCTCCCATTGTGTGTGGCTGTCTAGGAGGAATACACAAAGCCCAACTGCCAACTACACCCAGTCATGTGACCAGAGACAGGCTGCAGACACCAAGGGCCATATGTATCAAAGTCTGTGTTTGCGATTCTCAAATAGCGAATTTTTAAGAATCGCTATTTGAGAATCGTAAACGAGATGTATGTAGGATTCGCAAGAAAAATTGCGAATTCTACATATTCTTAATTGCGATTCGCAAATTGCGAATCGCAGTTAAGGAAATCCCTCCACATTCATTCCTATGGGCCTAGAGGCCCATAGGAATGAATGGGAGGACATTCTCAATTTGCGATTAGCAATTAGAGAATCGCAAATTGAGAATGCAATTTCAAGGTTGGAAGGGTGTCCAAAGGACACCCTGTTGCACCCCTGAAATGAGCATGGGTGCACATGTGGCGCACATACATGCCCTAAGGGCATGTATGTGCGCCACATGCCACTTTGAAAAAATGCAAAAATGCATTTCTCAAAGAAATGCAGAAGTTACCACCAACCTGTAGTTGGTGGTAATTTGCGATTCCTTAAGCCATAATCGCACAACTTAGGTGCTTCATACATTTCATTTAAGGAATCGCAATTTGCGATTCCTTAAATGCATTCGCAAAATAGAGAATCGCAATTTTGGAATTCTCTATTTTATGAATGCCTTTTGGGATGATACATCCTAAAGAGCTATTGCTCGCAAACGGGCCGATTCTGAGAATCGGCCCGTTTGCGAACGGGAAATGGGCTTGATACATATGGCCCCAAATAGCTAAGGCAAGAACATGCCAACTTTCTAAAAGTGGCGTTTTCAGAATTGCAATTTAAAATCCGGAATCACCATAAGTTAGAATTTTAAATTGTGGGACACCAAATCTTGAAGGGGTTATCTCTGCCCATTTGGAGATTACACTTATAAAATGTAATAATGCAACTCCAATGTTATCCTATGGGAGAGGTAGCCCTTGCAGTAATGAAAAACAAATTTAAGAGTTTTTCATTACCAGGACATGTAAAACTTAAAAGTACATGTCCTGCTTTTTAAATATATTCCACCCTACCCCTGGGCTGTCTCGGGCCTACCCTAGGGGTGACTTATATGTATTAAAAACAAAGGGTTGGACTAGGCAAAATATTTATTTTGCCGGGTCGAAATGGTAGTTTAAACAGTACACACAGGTTCTGCAATGGAAGGCCTGAAACATGTTTAAAGGGGTACTTGAATGGGTGGCACAACAAGTGCTGTAGACCTACCAGTAGCATTTAATTTACAGTCCCTGGGCACATGTTGTGTACTGTACTAGGGACTTACAAGTGCATTAAATATATCAATGGGGTATGAGCCAATATTAGCATATTTAATGGAGACAGCACATGCACTTTAGCACTGGTTAGCAGTGGTAAGTGCTCAGAGTCCTAAGGCCAGCAAAAACTAGGTCAGAAAAAATGATGGAGAAAGGCAGAAATTTTGGGGGGGAAGGGAGGAGACCAGCCTAAGGCTGACAGGTCTAACAATACTCAAAACACAGAAGTTTTCTCTACAAGCAGAATGTGAATGGAGGCAGGGGAAAGAGGCTTCAGTGTCTGGTACTGGCAAATCGTGGATTCACAGAAATGGGGGGAGCATTTTTAAGTTATAGTCTTTGAGCATCAGCAGGACACGACTTGAACATGTTATTACCATCTGGGGACATGAACTGCTGCTGGCACTTGCTGCAAGCTCCTGCGGGGCTCTCAATGATCACATGGTCTTTGAGGAGGCTTTTTCTTGCTCCCAAAGTTTTCATTGGATTCATGTGGCTTTCACTAGTTTCTGATTCTGCTTTATTATGATCACACTCCCATCCAAAGACATCTGTTTATTTACATTATTCATTCATCTTTACTCAGGTTGGAGGCAAAACAACCCATAAAAAGTGACACAAACAAATAGAATACAATCAAACAGGATGATAAAATCCAGCACATTAAAAAGTCAAGTCACAGTAAGAAAAGCCATACGTCTCATATGAGGTTACACATTATTAAACTAATTAAATACCAATAGACTACCTCAATTTAACAGCCGTTGACAAAAAAAAACTTGCAACTGCAGAGCATGTATGACCAGAAGCATCTATATTAGAGCAGGTCTGACCTGTCTAAAATTCTGCTTCTTAATTAGTGGAACAAGGAAACTACAGAACATAAAAAAGTCCATAGTGTCTTGAGGTGAAACTAAATCTTAAAGGTAGGGGCTAAGTGAATAAACATGTGATCGACACACAAAGGATACAAGGCAGCAGATCTAATCTAAAATGGGTTAATAAAAAGTGATGTCTATTTTATGTCACATTATTCAAATAGGTTTCAATATGAGTTACACATGCACTCTCCTGCTAAACAAAGCAGCTATTGCAGCAGCAACTCTCAAGGTGTTTTGTTTTACGGCCTCTCACATCTAGTGAAGTGATTCTGAGGTGGTGTTGAGCATAGAATATGAAGCTGGTCTGATGAGTGTCACTTCCACAGCTGAGACAGGCTCCAGAGGCTCAACAATGCTCTTGCATTAATCAGGTTAACAAAAAATTACTTACCAACACTGGATTGTAGCCGACTACGGATGAGGTAAATACAATTGACCCTCCCCTGCAACAAGGAAAGTCCAACAGGCTTCATTAAAGAGTGTGAGAAGATCAACAAAGATTGTACAAACAAATTATAATATTGTGACAGCACAAATGAAGAACAACACTATAGTAATCTGTGGTGTGTTTTATTACAATATATTCGCGGGAGCTCAGGCTGCTCCAACCTTCACTGATCCCTACCTATCTCTGTCTATCTGACTTCTCCCTTTCCGGTTCCCTGTCTACTTCCCCTGCCCAGAATCCTCTTTAAATACAGGGTCCTAGCACCCTCGTGTCATCATATCAATACAGCATTACATCTCCCCCCACTTGCACAAATGAGTCTCGTTAAGATGTAAGTATTTAGATTTCTTTAATGAGACATGCCAGTCTTTGACATGTTCGCTGTGACCGGCATCCCAGACTGGGTTCTGTCAGCAGTCCTACGGCAGGGGAGGAGTAAGGGTCATGACTGCTGGCTGGTTCTTGAGTAGCCTCGAGGGTGTCCCTTTCCGAGACAACCACTGACTCCTTGGTTGTTGGATCGCCCTTTCTGAAGTGAGAGATGTTATGGGTTATTATCTTGTCATCAGAGGCGGCCGTGACCATAGTGCCTTTTAGATTGGTCACTTGCAATGGATGTTCATAATACAGACTGTCTGTCTTTCTCCTTTGTTCTTGCCTGACGAGCACCCAGTCTTCTTACTGTACAGTTGATGACTTGGCCTTCTGACAAATGTCTGCATATTCCTTAATTTTGGCCTTTTTAGTCCAGTCTAGCTCTGCCAGTTCATCGTGATCTGGAGCTAGATGAACACAGCTGGCTGAATTTTCCTAGGTGGGTATTCTCATGCGCACAGCACGGCCCAGCTTCAGGGTGGCTGGGCACTTGTCCGTAGTACTGTGAGAGGTGGTTCTGTAGCTTGAAGAACTTAATTCAGGGCCATCTGAACATATCGCCTTGACAGTTCATCTTGTTGTTTTGTTTTCTTTAATGTGGCCATAAACCTCTCCACCATCCTATTGGCTGAGGCCACATTAAAGCGGTCTTCTGATGTCTAAAGTTGAGGTGACTGGCAAATTCAGCGAACTCGTGTCTGTTAATTGGAGGACCATTATCCATTTTGACCACATTAGGGATGTCCCATGCAGCAAATATTTCATCCAGTACAGGTATGGTGATGGCCACTTTAGCAGATGATACTTGTTAAGAAATCAGGAATATTCATCCATTATAACAAGGATGTATTTGCCTGACTGCAGAGGGCCAAAGAAGTTGACTGCCACATGTTGCCATACGTTTTCTGGCAGTTCTGACATTTGTAGTGGTGAGGGTGTTTCTTCTCGACTGACGAGCTGACATTGAGGACAGTCTTTTAGAATGGCCTCGACCATCAGGTCACGGGAGCGGAACCAGACCAGTTCACGTAATTCCCTTTTAGTGGCCACAATGCCCCTGTGTCCTTTGTGTGCCAGGTTGACCACCCCTGGATTCAGTTTATTTGGTAAGACAATTATTTTCTCCCGGAAAATCAGCCCGTCTTTGGCAATTGTCAGTTCTTTAACGTGTCGGAAGGAGACCAGTTCTTTGGTGTCTATGAATTGGTTATTTTTGGACTCTTCCCAGTGTCTTCACGTGTTTGTTCGGATGCGACTTGCCACATCCTGAAGGGTGACATCTTCTGCTGTGGCCTCGGTGATGGCTTAAAGTAGGAATGCAAGTGGTCTTGCCTAATCAATGACACAGTGGTTGTATTCCTCATCTAGCAAGTGTTTCATTCTGGAGGATGCCTTGGGATGTCTTGACATGTAGTCTGCGGGGTTTGCTGCTTTCCTGGTTTGTGAATAATTGTGTATGTGTATTCTTGAAGACGGATTCCCCATTGCTCAGTCCTGAGCGGCATTTCCCCTCAGGGGTTTCCGAATATGGTTATTAAAGCCTGATGATCCGTAATGAGTGTGAAGTGTTTCCCATAAATGAAGAATTGAAAATGCTCACAGGCCCTGACTACTGCCAGGCTTTCCTTCTCTGGCTTTGAATATGCCCTCTCAGTCAGGCTGTGGCTAGCATATGTCACTATGTGTCTTTGTCATATTGGGCTAATATAGCTCCGAGTCCCATGGGACTGGCCCCCTCGGTGATTTCTGTCTTCCTGTGTGGGTTAAAGTATTGCTGGCTGACTCAACCGTGGCCTTGAATGTGTTAAACGCTTGATCACACCTTGCAGACCATTTGAATGGTTGGCCTTGCTTTGTTAGTTCATGAAGGGGATAACTAATGTTGGCATAGTCCTTGATGTATCAGGCACTGTAGCTGGCCATTCCTAGGAAAGACGGAACATCGCTGACATCTCGTGGGCAGGGGGTGTCACTCAGCGTTGTGACCTTTTCAGGGTCCTGCCTCATCCCTCATCCCTACACCTGAAAAGATGTGTCCATAAAACTTTAGTGTGGACCTGTGAAATTCGCACTTGTTTTTGTTGTGCGCCACCGGAGTAGGCTCCTGATGTCATGTCAAGTGCAGTTCTCCCTCTGCGTGATCTGGGTGGGCACCCGACTTCGTGCTGTCACTACAGGAGGTCTCAAGGCATGATCATGTGGACAGCCACAGGGTGTCATGCCCTCCCTTGTTAGCAGCTGTAATGTTGTGACGGCGCCAATGAAGAACAATACTATAATAAACAGTAGTGTGATTTATTACAACATATTCACAGAAGCTCAGGCTGCTCCAACCTCCACGGATCCCTACCTATCTCTGTCTATGTTATGTTATGTTATGTTATGCGGTTTTGTAGAGCGCACAGCTGCCCCAGCAAAGGGGCGTCCCGGCGCTGATTGCAGAAAACTGCATAGGCTATGACAGGAAAAAGGCCTACAAAGGAGGGAAAAGGTACGTTTTAATTGCTTTGCGAAATGCCAAATAGTTCTTCAAACTGCGGATGGAAATAGGAAGCGCGTTCCAGAGTTTGGCTGCCAAAATGCAGAAGGACCGCCCCCCGGCGAGTACTCTCCTCACCCGAGGGATCACCGCCAAATGCTGCCCCATCTACCGAAGTTGACGGGAAGGGGTGTATGGTACGAGCAGGTTGGCCAGAATACCTGGGGAAGAGGAGTTCAAGATTTTGAAAGAGATACAAAGGGACTTAAACTCTATACGTTTGGCCACAGGCAGCCAATGAAGCCGGCGAATAGCACTAGACGCAGAGCAAGTCCTAGGCAAGCCAAGGAGAGTTCTGGCCGCAGCATTCTGAACCCTTTGTAGTCTCAAGATTTCGGTCTTGTTAGAGCCCAGGTAGAGTGAGCTGGCATAGTCCAGTCTCGACAATATGGAAGCCTGAATGATAACCTGCCTGATGGAGGGGTCAAAAAACCCCAGCAATGGTTTGAGCCCCCGCAATATACCAAAACAGGTCCCCGCCACCTTCTTGGTTTGGGTCTGGAAGCTAAGGGCGGAGTCTACCCAAACACCCAGGTTTTTTGCCAACTGTTTGGGGGAAGGTGCATGCCCCAAAGTGGCAGGCCACCAATGCTCGCTCCACAGCTCAGGGTCTTTCCCTACCAGCAATACCTCGGACTTACTGGCGTTGAGCTGGAGACAGTTGGCAGTCATCCACTCCGCGATAGCCTCAAGGTCACTCCTGAACTTACAGGCGTCCCGAGTGGAGTCGTCCGAGAGTGTGGCTACCAACTGTGTGTCATCCGCATATGATATTGCAGTGAGCCCTCTGCTCTTGGCCACCGCAGCTAGTGGTTGAACATATAGGTTGAAGAGGGTTGGGCTTAACCGCTTAACCGCGGCGCGAATTCCACAGCGGTGCGGCGGTTTGAAAGAGTGGGCGGGGCCGCGTCGGCCAACGGACGTGCGCAGCACTAGCGAGGTAGTGCTCGCGACGGCCGTTGGCCGACAAAAGCACGGAAGGGTTTAAGGCAGAGCCTTGCGGCACCCCCTGTTTGGTAGTATGGACCCTAGAGGCAAAAGGGGGGGCGGCTACCTGGAAGGTCCTCTCCGTAAGAAAAGAGGCAAACCAATCCAGGGCCGAATCCACGATGCCCACCTCCTCCAACCGTTTCAGCAGGATCTGGTGGGACACAGTGTCGAACGCGGCACTGAGGTCTAATAGGATTCGTGCCGAGGTACGACCCTCGTCTAGAGCCCACCTCAGATGTTCGGTTACAGCTAGGAGAGCAGATTCCGTGCTGTGACCAGGACGAAAACCATTCTGAGAGGGGTCCAGTATGTTATTTTCCTCCAGATAACCCGTCAGGATAGAATTGATGTAGGCCTCAGAGATTTTAGAGACCCAGGGCAGGAGGGAGATGGGACAGAAGCTCTCTGGTTTTGCTGCGTCGAGATTGGGTTTTTTTAACAGAGGGACCACCCTGGCTTGCTTCCATGAGCTAGGAACAGCCGCCATAGAAAGAGACAGATTGATCACCTGGCTCAGGGGTGTGCGGAGCACAGGTAAGATTTTCAAAAATTGGGCCGGCATAAGGGGGTCGGTGGTGGAGCCAGACTATCTGACTTCTCCCTATCCGTTTCCCTGTCTACTTCCCCTGCCCTGAATCCTCTTTACATACAGGGTCCTAGCGCCCTTGTGTCATCATACCAGTACAACATTACTCAAATGTTTCATTCTGGCATCACCCCACCTCATTCTCACTGTGCCGCGTCTCGCACTGGAACTGGGGACAGTTTATCTCTGTGTAGGCACTCACTGCTGCTGGTGCTCTTCTGGCCTCTTCCCGCTCTCTGAGGCAGTGTAGGCCTGATGAACTGAGGTCCACCTGGAAGTCTTGTGCCCCTTCCAGCAATTCCCCCAACTCCTGGAGCGTAATGGGCACTGTCATGAGCGAACTGAGAATCGCAACTAACCGTATCCCTCATCCCCTCCATTCCCACTCTCTATCAAGCCAATCTGGAAATGTTAGAAAGATTTTGTATGAGAATGCTCCTAACACACAGTCATTTTCTGCCATAGGCCTACGTAAACAGTCAAACATGGCTCCATTTACACCTGTCAGGTATTCACAAAACCTAAAAACTTGTAAATACATTTACCCCTACATAATTATATGCCAAAATTGCATGCACTTGCATTGTAGTGAACACTACGCAATAGGCAGAAAGTTGGCAAAAAGTTTATGAACTCCCACAAACTTGTGTACTTGCCGACGGTCACATAATCCTTACTGATTTGTGTCCCACCATTTAAATGGTTGGAGACTTATTACAACAATGAGCTGGAGTAAATCTCCTTCCAGGAAGGAAAGAGGATTGGAACGCTCTTAAACTTTATGTAGTGCAGGTGAAGGGGCTGCTCAGAGGGAAAAAGGATTTCCCTGTGGAGAAAAAAAAAGAGCAATTAAATGTGCAGTTTTCCAGCAGGGCTGTAATTTGCCAAAGCCCAGTAGTACTGCGAGTACAATTCCGCATTTGAAAAATTATATTGTGAAAAATTATCATATGATGACATTCCAGGTAGGTCTCTTGGAACCCTGAGACTGGCATGGCTTTCCAGGAGTAATTCTGGCCATGTATCTGAATAGTACAAAACTAGCAAATCTACACCAACTCATAAGACTGCTAATATGAGAGTATGTGCATTACTTTTTTGTGACTGGGGCCTAATTTTCTAATCTCCAATGTTAATTAATACCATATAGGAACATATTGGAAGTAGCCTTTTGCAACTTCACTGAACATTGATGCTAGCACTAAAACCTTTTACAGCCTCCATTTTGAAGTCTGATCAGAATCAGAATGTTTCCTCCACTTATTTTTGATCTGTTAATCATATAACTCGGCTACTCATTTGACTTTGGATCTGCTGAAGAGGAGAACTGATTTTCTTACGAGATAAAGAAGAAAGCTGTCAACTCCCAGTGTAGCTGTCTGCTGAGACACTCCCACCTGTTGTCCATCTCCTCATATCCAGTTTGATGTCATCAAGAACCCTCAAATACACATTACATGATATTGAGATAAGTTCTGCTCCTCTGTGCATCCAGTCTGTGCACCACAACACTTTTTGGCTACTGCAACGTGCAGAGATTCTGCCACTAGTTCTACCTCAGCCAAACTCTGGCCTATTCGTGACGAGCCCACCAGCTATGTCTGTCAAGAGTTGCCAGTCGCTCTGCATCCCACCTTTCTCCTTGATTGCTTCCCTCACTATTCCAAGACCATCACCCTCCGGGCACTAGCTATCTGTGATCTAGGTCAATCACCATCACTTGAACGTGTGCTGCACTTTTAGCTAGCAATTATACAGTGCCCACAAGCCAAAGACGTCCTCATTTCATAGATGCTACATCTTCACACAAATCTGTGTCTCACTGATAAGCTGTTATCAGTTAGTTGATGGTGTTTTATTAATGTACTGATTGTCATTCACTGAATCCTCCCTAACTCTCTGCTTCAAGTCTTTCCACACTTCTCTGCTGATTTTAAAACTCTTACAGAGAATACTGTGGACTTAAACATTTGATGTTCCACCACACTTCTCTTGCTCAACAGAGTGTCACTGTGCCACCTCAAGCACAGAAGTCTCCAGCTCCCAAGCGTCCTGCAAAACTGAAATGCAGCCAACTCTATAGAATTTTAGGAACACGCTACTATCCTCAGTGTCCTCAATACTCAGCCCAATGCAACTTGCACGTGCTGCAAACCAGTAATCCACAAGACATGCTAGGCTCTGCACTACTGCCTAATAATATACCAGGAAACCTCTCAAGGACACCCATGATATGCGTGATCTATCAAGTACAGTAATCTACAACACTCTCCCCCATACTCCAAGCACCTTGTCCAACACAACTACACACTAGGGCATGAGAACAGATCAACGGCCAACAGATACGCCTACGCCATAATCTTCAAAAATAATATCTGCATCACGGAGATCAGCAATTCCTTCAAATTCATTTGACTCAGCACCAAGACCACTCCCAATACTAAATGCAATATTCTATTCCGCTGCTGACCACCAGGCTGAAACATTTCTCATTCTTCATCTAACAACTCTTTCTCACATCAAATCACCTCCTCGTTGCTTGTGATTTCCACATCCCGCTGCAGGATAATTCCTTGAACATGAAAACCTTGTCCACAAGCTGGATACATATCAAAGACCATTGCCTAGACATCATTATTCAACATGGCATTTAAGTCAATAATGTATCGATTCTCCAGGCTTTGTAAATGCGGTCAGCCATTTAAGACATATAGGGCCACATGCATCAAAGTCAGGATTTGCAAATCCTAAATAGCAAATTTTAAGAAATCGCTATTTAGGACTTGCAAATCCCTATGCATGTAGGAATTGCAAAAAAAATTGCGATTCCTACATATTCCTTAATTGCGACTCGCAAATTGCGAATCGCAATTAAGGAATAGCTACCCATTCATAGGCCCATAGGAATGAATGGGAATTGCATGCGCAATTTGCGAGTACCAAATTGGTACTCGCAAATTGTGCATGCAATTTCAATGGTGCAAGGGTGCCAAAAGGACACCCTGTTGCACCCCTGAAATTGCCATGTTACCACATGTGGCACACATACATGCCCCAAGGGCATGTGTGTGTGTAACATGAAACTTTGAAAAATGCACGTTAGTGCATTTTTCCAAGTTTTTGCAAATTGCCATCAAGTTCAAATTGATGGTAATTTGCGATCCCTAATTGCGAATTCGCGATTTGAAATTGCATCATGCATTGCATTTAGTGAATCGCAATTTGCGATTCTCAATGTATTCACAATTTAAGTAATTGCAAATTTGCGATTACTTAAATTGCGATTTTGCATTTGGGTTGATGCATCCCAAATGCAAAAATACCAGTCGCAAAGGGGCAGATTCTGCGAATCTGCCCGTTTGCGATCAGTATTTTCGTTGATGCATGTGCCCCATAGTGGACATCATGTCAAATACGAGATGACTAACTATATATTGGCTGCACCGAAACCGGTCATGTTTGGTATCAAACATGCTGGAATCCTACCCCAACACTGATTCCAGTGTTGCATGTAGGATCCCATGTACTGGGGAGCTCCCCTAGGGTTCCCCCGTGTATTCCAGGCACCAGCCTTTTAGGGTCTAACAGCAAGCTAGTGCTGCTGTCGACCACAGACACGATTCTACACTCTTGGTGCTGAGCTTGAGCAGGGGAAGGTAGAACAATAGGTTTCCTGTCACAGGGAGGTGTGACCACCTCCCAGACAGGACTTCGTGTATTGGGCTTGGGTGGGGGTGCTTGCCAGTGCCACCAGACTACTTTGAAGGGTGCATTTGGTGCCCTCTTTGCATACTCCAGTTTGAGCCAGTTCAGGGAGCCCTTGGCTCCCGCCCTGGTGCGAAACTGGACAAAGGGCATGGGAGTATCCTCCCCTCTGTCCAGCCCCTCCTCTGTGAGAGGCCCTTGAAGTGCCCAAACCCTTTCCCTAGGGCACTTAATGGTTTACCTGTGGTTGGCTCTTCAGATTCATTGTGGGACCAGATTCAAACTCGAAACCACTCTAACTGTCTGGGCACCTTGGACTTTGCTGGACTTTGCCTGGAACTGAGACTGCGTCAAGGAAGATTCCTGCTGTTCCTGGTCTCTTTGTTCTGCAAGTCTTCTTCATCGTCTGTGCCTGTGCTTCATCCAGGTTCCTCTCCAGGCCTGTGGGCATCAAAGTCACCCGAAGTAATCTGCCTTGGAGTGAAGGAGTCACTCCCCTGCAAATGCAGGCACTGCAACAAAGTCGACCAATCTGCTCCTCCTGACATCCCACGGACTCCGAAAGGCTCAGCAACACAGGTGGTGGTTCTGCAACTTCCTCAAGGCCTGACCTGTCCTCTCATCAAGTTTGAGGCTAGTATCCCTCGTCAGAACCACTGGAGCAGGATCCCTCTGCACCACGTCGACTTGCCGTTGCCAAGGTTTGTTGGCTTTGTTCTCCAGAGATCTTCGGATTATAAGAAGCTTCAGCCTCAAGCATCTCTTTCTGCCAGGATCTTCCTCCTCACCGCATCCTCTGCACCATGGGCCTGAATCTTTGGTGAGCTGCTCGAGGTCCTTTTGCGACTCCTGTGCCTTCGGCCTGTGGGTCCTCTTGAGGGTCTTCTTTGCCATCAGTAGGCTCCTCTGCTTGCTTTGGGCCTGCTCTGACTCTGCTGCACTTGGTGGGTCCCTTGGACCTGCTGGTCCCAACGCTGCACCTTTTTCGTTTATCACATCTGATGCTGCTGCCAAGGCTTGTTGATGCTCCCGCCGGACACCAAGCCCCTGGTTCTTAACTTCTGACTTGGGACAGCTCGTGAACAGCTCGTGGTCTTTCGTAGCATCGCCTGGTCTTCACAGCTGCAGCGACACGGTCACTGTCATCACTCCTGCATCTTCCGTCATTGGTGGTCATTGGTCTTTCATGCCTCCTGCAGGCCTGGGCGTAGTTCGCGGAGTTTTGCTACGTGGAACTCCGCGAAGTTACAAAAAACCACAGCGAAGTTCCGCGAGTTGCGGAGTGCAGTGCGAACTGCAGTTTGTGCTGGTATTCCTGCCACTCGGGTAGAAATTCTACCCGAGCGGCAGCTCGCGCTCGCGAACTTACCGTTCGCGATCGCGAACTTACCTTTCGCGATCGCGAGCGGGGAAAAAACTCTGCTGCACATCGCGAAGCGGAGTTTTCTGCACTCCGCGAGCTCGGCGGAGTGCAGAAAACTCCGCAAACTCCGTGAACGGAGCTAAGTTCACCGCCCAGGCCTAGCCTCCTGGTCACTCCTGACAGGCATAGACTCTGTCCCCTCTGCATGTAGGTACCTCTTTTCAAGAATCTATCCTGGGATTCCACCGGACTCTTTCACCATCTTCCCTGATGTAGGTATCCTAGTTCCTGGGGTATCCACGGATAGGGTGACTCTCCAACCTTCTGTCTCCCACTGGGTTTCTTCAGGGTCCACTAGGTTGGGTCCTTCTTCTTCCAACCGCGACTGTCCCATTGACTTGCATTGAGTACGCGGCTGTGTTTCCACTCTGCACACAGCCTCCGTGGGGTTCCTGGGTACTTACCTCAGGTAGTTCCTTGGGTCCCCCGCTCTTTTGAGTCTTCTGATCCAAGTCCAGACTTCGGTTTCAGTTCGCATTCCACTTCTTTAGTATTTGGTTTGGTCTCCCCCTGGAGGCCACTGTGTATTTGTGCTTACTTACCTGTTTACATTTGAAATATTGTGTGTATTGTGTTAATATCTCCGGGTAGGACATATACCAATGTGTTAGTGAGTGTGTATAATAAATATACTTATTTTTATAACTACACTGTGTGGTTCTTTTCGTTTAACCTACACTATATGATTAGTTCTGGTAAAATAAGCTGCTTTACACTCCTTCTGGACTAAGCCTGAAGGCTGCTCTTCACAGCTACCGCTTAGAGAGCTTTCTATGGTTATCTAAGACCACTAAAATCACCATAAGGGCTGTCTGGATTAGTGCAAGCTGCTTCACTTAAATAGGTGTGCACCATATACAAAGCCAGCCTCCTACAAGCCCACTTAGAGGAAAAGTCACTCCTGAATTCCCACCAATCTAACTTTCATCCTAGACAATAAACAGAATGTGCTTTACTCTCAGTGTGGCAAAATATCCTAGAAATAGCAGAACATACTGCACTAAACATGCTCATGCTCCAGCCACATTCAACACCAATTGCATTCAACACGGTAGATCATACAATCCTTCTACACAGTCTAAATTTTGTGGAACTGTCTCGGAGGAAGCTCCCTGCTGGTTCAAATCCTTTCTAGCCAATCACAGATAAAAAAGCAAGATTTGGAAATCTCCACTCCCTTAATCAATTAAAGTGTCCCACAGGCCGACCTCGTTCACCTTACTATTCTGTATAAAGTCCCTCATAGAAACCTACCATGGCCATCATCTCCAGTTTCATGCCCGTGCTCACGACACCCAAATCTACAATAGGTCGACCTAATTTGTGGCTATATCCAATAGTATTCAAGCTATAGAAAAGAAACCTAGAAATGATGCAATAGCTGCAAACTGAAAGGCTCAAAAACTGTCCTAGGCAGCCATCATCTTGTCAAGCAAATCTTGTTGTGGAAATGGATTAACCCCCTCCTTGCTGCCCTCCTCATGCCTCTCTTTGTTTGACCAAAAAGTCTAAAGCAAGAACCTGAGATCCAGTGGCATGCTGACTTCTGCCTCAATTCTTAGATTGGACCATATTTTAAAAGCCACATTTTTAAAACTAAAACGACTCAAAAACACTTCCATACATAAAGCCGAACACTTCCCTTCAATTATTAATGCACTGGTTAATGCCCAACTTGATTATTACAGTCCTCTGTAGACTGTCTTCCAGCATCCCAGAACAAGAGACTAGAAGAAGCCCAAACTCTGACCAGCAGTCCCTTATTTGGATGTGAGAAGTAGCAACCTGTGGCAGCCCAACTAAAGAGCCTCCACTGGCTCCCAGTAAGGAAAGAATCAATTTCAATACTGTCTTCCTTTATCTACAAGTGCGCTGAAGGATTCACTCTAAAATAAATCCAAACTGAGCTAAAAAAAAAAAAGAAATTAACCATCTCTTCCTCTACACTTCACATATGAAAACATTCTTGTCATGCAAAAATCCAGAACAAGCAGCGGTGTAAGAACAATTGCAGTGTTGACACCCCGCCTCTGTAAATATCTTCCTTTAGGGATCTGCAGTTCCACTTTCCTAGTGATATTCAGGTTCAAACTTGAAGAACAACTTTCTGACCCGCACGATAACTGAAATAGTGCATGTTTCAAATAGTGTAGTTTACATTCTTTTCAATGTGCAGTTCTATCCACTTCTGTAAATGTGCTGCAATTTGCATGGACGCATACATCAATTGTGTATTATTAAGCTATTGCTTACCAGCACTTCTTAGTATGTGGGTCGGTCTGCGACTGATTAGAAAATTAAGGGGCACATGCATCAAGCTAGGCAATTGCGATTCCTTAATAGCTATTATTAAGGAATCGCTATTAAGGAATCGCAATTGCCTATGCATGTAGAAATCGCTCAATAAATAGCGATTCCTAAACATTCCTTAATTGCTACTCGCAAAGTGCAGTCGCAATTAGGAATACCTACCCATTCATTCCTATGGGCCATGAGGCCCATAGCAATGAATGGGAAGATATTCACTATTAGCGATTCGCTATTAAAGAATGGCTAATAGCGGGAGCTATTTCAAGGGTGCCAGGGTGTCAAAAGGACACCCTGTTGCACCCTGAAATCTGCATATGAGTACATCTTGCACACACACATGCCCCAAGGGCATGTGTGTGTGCTAAAATGGAAGTTTGAAAAATGAACTTTAGTGCATTTTTCAAAGTTTTGCAAATTACCATGCAGTTTAACTTCATGGTAATTTGCTCCCCTATTAGCGAAATCGCAATTTTATAACTTTAATGCATTGCATTTAAGGAATCTCAATTTGTGATTCCTTAAATGCAATTACAATCTAAGGAATAGCAATTTTGCGATTCCTTAAGTTGCGATTTCTGCATTTGGGATGATGCATCCCAAATGCAAAAATACTGGTCGCAAAGGGGCAGATTCTGAGAATCTGCCCGTTTGCGACCAGTATTTCGGTTGATGCATGTGCCAGTAAATCTTTTTAGCTGATTAATAAAGTATATGCACATAAATATGCAAAATCGTAAAATACACTGTAAATGTGAAGGAATTGGAAATTGAAGACTAATTATTAAATTGGTATCATTAGCTTGATTCGTGGGATCGCACCTGTACACCAAACAGTTGAATAGGCGATTGGTAGCATCAATTGAAGCACTAATATGTGCTGACAAAAAGAGAGGATACATTAGGAGGTCAAAAGACAAGTGATATGCTAGAGTCCAGGATATAGCTTTGTCCTTTAGAAATAAAACCACATCTTGAAAAGCTCTAACCTTCCCATTAAAATTCGATATTCATATATTTTTTTCTTTGTAAATTAAAGAATATATTTTAGAATGCAGGCATTTTATGTATTTTTGTTTCAGTAGTTTTGTGTATTTTATTTGAGGTTCAAATCATAGAAATTGATTAGACTGGGGTCACCGGCTTCCAGGAGTGATTCAGTGGGGGTTCACAGTAGTCAAAAAGTTAAGAACCGGTATACACACTTTCTGCCTTCATGTAGGAAACTGCTCTCTTTCTTTGCTCTAGTTCCTCTCACAAGTCTAACAGGAATTACGTTTTGTAAATTAATAAACATAAACAATGTGAGCTCTCCTCACCCTCGCTTCTGCATGTGAGGAACTGTTAGCTTCGTCATCAAGAACATTGACTTCACATTCACAGCAAAAATCTGCAATAATCCAAAGAATGGAAAGATTATTAAAGGAAAACAGAGGACCTGAACATATAAAAACTCCTGGGGTTTGAGATATGCTGAAACAGTGATCTTTAATGGTGGGGACAGAGGATGCTGCTGAAGCAAAAAACCCCATATGTACTCAAGTGTTTTTCTTCCTGTTACACCTGCAGATCTGGGTTGGTAATGCTTTTAGACCAACATAGTTATTGAGTTTCTTGGTGCTATTGAAGACACAGAATGCCTAAAACTCACAGAATAGAGCCAGTAAATTGAGTGAAGAGCAAGAGTTTTTGCTTCTATTAAACTTGAGATGGCCTGGTTGCTTGTGTAGATCAAGTGAAAGTGTATTTCAGGGTACAGCGCCTTTCTTTATTAGAGGAACCACCAAGTACTCTTCTTGCAGTGAAACCATGTAACCAGGACATGGAGTACTGCTGAAGTAACAGTTCCTGTGGGATGGCTAGCCAACTATTGCTCTTATACTCCCTACTGCTGGCTGGTGTGTAATGGTTGCCCACCCTATCTGCCCTATTTTCTACCCTAGAGGACACAGCCTTACCTTATCCCACATTTCCGCTGTTGAATCCAAGATATTTCCAACAAAGGGATTGACTGCAGCATTGGAAATCATGTAGTCAATTCCGCCATGCCGCTCCAGAGCCTGACCACAAAGAGAGCATCAAAACAATAAGACATGCAATCAAGAGCCTTTTTTTCACATTTCTGTTTATTGGCATTTCAATTGCTACCATATGTCAAGGCAGTAAGAGTTGGCTTAGTAATCCCCACTACGAGAGGCTCATCCGAGCTTACATGGTGATAATAAGGTCATTGGGGGCTCACCAGTCATTTGGTAACAATTACAACTTACTGGAGTAGGGATGTGGTCACATATACAGGAGAACCATATGCCATAAAAAAACAATAACAAGAAAACATTCCATATTAAAAAATGGTCTAGAACTGTGTCCATACATGTCCGAGCCTTGTGTTGGAGTGTGCAAGCAGTATCCAGGGAGAAACTGGAATGAGCAGGAAAAGGGAAGGATAATCGTGACCCGGGGTGGGGGGGAGGCCAGGCGGAAGAGAGGGGAGAGGACCATCTGCAGCGGGCCCCACAGGGGAGAATCACACAGTACCCCACCCTGGTCCCCCTCTCCCCTCCAACGTGTCCCTTCCATAACTCCAGGTCATGTATGCGTTTATCCCCCGCAGCATCAGACTCTCTGCCACGGCCGGCTCAAAACTCCTCAGTCAACTCCCTCCTCATCATCTCCCACCGGTTCGTCAGTTGACCTAGGGAATTCCTATTCATCAACCACCTCCTTCCAGAGGGGTGCGATAGGTCTAAGGCCCCCGTGTCTTCTCTCTTTGCAGTGTTCTTTCCTCGGCTCAGGCCCAAAGTGTGACATCGTTCACCCAGGTCTCCAGGCAAGGTCCTCAGGGTGACTTCCAAGCCATGGCTATTCTTCTTCTGGCCAGGGCCAGAGCCAAGTCTATAAATCTGTTCCCCACCTTCTTGGGGACCGGTCAATGCAAGAGGCCCAAGAGGCAGATAACAGGCATATTGGCAAGTGGTCTATTCAGTGTCTTACTGAGTCTCGCTACGACCTCGTCCCAGAACCCCGTAAGTGCGGGACAGACTTAGGTCATGTGATCGAAATCTGAGTCCAGTGCAGCGCAGTGAGGACATCTCTTAGGGTCCTCCCCACCATATACAACCCTAACTCTGTGGGGGGTAAGGTAAATCCTATGGGTGTAGTTGTATTGTATGTATTCAAGCTGCGAGCTACGGGAGACCATCTGTGGAGAAGCAGGTACCCTCCTACAGTCAGCATCCGACACACTCCCACCCAGCGCATTCATCCAGCGAGCCCGAAGGGCATCCAGTGATTTCAAGACTAGTCCACTGAGCGCCCTGTAAAACCATGTGATCAGGTGGGTACCTGCTTCCAGTGTTAAGGAGAGCTGGAAGACCACGCTGGTGGGTAGTTCCACCTCTGCAGCGCCCCACAGGTCATGCAAGGCATGAACAAGTGCTTCGTAGTTAAGAAATTGGCCCCGTGGTAGGCGGCCTGTTCCACCAATTCCCCAAATGGAATTAGGGCAGTCATCTGGAAGTAGTCTGCCAGGGTCACCAGACCAGCCTCTGTCCAGGAGTCCAGTAGCCCTGCAGTAAAGTAGCTCAGGGCTCACCATGGTAGAGGCCCACCAACGGTAGCTCGGGGGGGAAGGAGTCGGCACCCCAGTGCGTCGCAGCCCTCGTCACCAGCAGTTCAGGGAAGGCAACAGCAGGACACCCGGGCGGAGCATCACCGGTCGCAACAGTTTCGCCAGCAGTGGACCTTGGTTAGGCTCAGCGCCCATCTGGACAATTTCCGAGAGGCCTGCTCCATTGAGCCACCTCGCGATCCACTTGAGTTGGGCCACAAGGGCGTACAACTCAAAATCCGATACCCCAATCCTCCCTCTAGGGGCAGGCGGCAGAGGGTAAACAATGCAACTCTCTGACGTTCGCCATCCCAAAGCAGTTCCCGGAGAAGTGCATCAAGTCCCCAAAACCAGGTCACAGGGATTCTCACAGGGAGATTTACAAAAAAATAAGAGTCTTGGGAGCATAACCATTTTAGAGAGCGCTATTCGGGCCATGGCCGGCAACTGGAGAGAGCACCAGAAGGAGACACAGGACTTCAGGGACCGGAGAGCCTTCCCCAAGTTTTCCTCCTGCAGATCTGCTAAGTCGTGGAATACCTGATAGCTATATATTTAAAGGTACAGGGGGCCCAGAGTAGGTCAGACGGACAAGAAGTGGGGCGAACTGTCCCAGCTATTACTGGGAACACACAAGTTTTGCCTCGGTTCACCCGAAGGCCAGAACAGTGGCCAAAGTACCGCCTAAGGGACATCTCTCATGCCATCTTAGAGGCAAACAAGCAGATCATCTGCGTACAGTGAAATAATGTGTGTAGAGCCCTCCAGTGTAATGCTCCAACTCAGCCCCTCCGTGCAGAACTTTTCTGCCGACAGTTCAATAGCCATGGCCAACAGTAGGGGCGACAGGGGGCTGCGCTGTCTGGTGCCCCTAAAGATTTCATAGGCTGTAGAGATTGTCCGTCCCGTTCTAACCCTCGCTATCAGGTGAGTGTAAAGCAATCTGACCCATCTCACCCAGGCGGCACCCAGCCCCATTCGAAGCTGGTGGCCTCAAAGTAATCCCAGCACATTGTATCAAACGCTTTTTCCAGGTCAACAGATACAATCACTGCGGCGGGGTGAGGGGGTTGGTCACAAGCATAGAGGATCGATTAGAGCCTCAGGAGGTTATGAGAGGTATTGCGGGTGAGTATAAACCCGTTTTGATCTCTGTGGATCAATCCTTGCATGCGGGGCAACAGTCGGGATGCCAATACTTTACCAAGTACCTTAAAATCGGAGTTCAACATAGAAAGAGGTCTACAGTCAGATACCGTTACGTTCCAGGAGGTGGGTTTGGGCAAGGGGACTACCAACGCCTCCCTCGTTGTTGCCGGGAGAGTCCCGTTCCTTAGACCTCCACATACATGTCAACTACTTTTGGCACTAGTATTCCCACAAACTCCTTATAGACCTTTGTGCGGAGGCAGACCGCACCCGGTGTTTTACCTGTCGCCATGTCCCTAATAGCAGCCCCGACCTCCACCTCTGTCACTGAAGCACCCAACGGCTCTAACTCCTCCACTGGAAGGGTCCGAAGGGACAGGTTCTCCAAGATTGGGCCCAGTGTCATCAGGAGTTCTACCTCCAGTGGGCAGTAGAAGAACACATAGTAAGTCCTAAATGCCTCATTGATGCATTGAGGTGAAAAAAGAACTGCCCCCTCTGCGGTGAGCAGGCAAGTGACAGGGGCACCCCTACTATCTGGACGGATCAACCAGGCGAGGAGTCTCTCTGAGTTCCCTTCCCCCTCGTGGGCCCTGTTCACAAAACATTTATAGTCATGGCATTTAAGCTGTTCCAGGGCCACATTATGGGATTCACGCCCCTCCAGCAACCGCAGGTGTGCCCCAGGACTCCCACCTTGTTCATTATCTCGTACACAGAGCTTATCTTCCAATTTCTTAAGATCTAATTAGAAGTCATGTTGAACACCCACTGTCTGTCCCAGACAGTGTTCCCTCACCACCACCTTAAAGGCCTCCCATTCTATGCCGCGACCTGAAGTAGACTCCGAGTTGGAGGCAAAATAATCCGTAAGCCGGTCAGCAAGGGAGTCCCTAAAAGGGCGTTTCCAGGTACGTCGAGCTGAGCCTCCATGTCGGAATGAGAGGACGTTCATCAATGGGGTGCAAGGTCAAAAGGAGAGCGCACAGCCCAAATATTCAGTGTGCTTTACATAGCCGCTAAGTGATGTGGTGCACACCAAACGGTCAATCCTAGTATGGACTTTGTGCAGGCCAGAGTAAAAGGAGTAGTCCCTATCTGTTGGGTGTTAGGTGTGCCAAGGGTCTTCCATGCCCCAATGGGTGGTCCCAGCAGTCAGGCCAAAAGCTGCTCTATGTGCCATGGCCCTCGGTAGCAGGGGAGTGGAGCGATCCATGGCCATGTCTAGAACACATAAGTCGCCGCCAATTAGAAATGGCCCTCCCGTCAGGCGAGCAAGACCTGATCTTGGTTTGGCACGTAGACACTACCCAGGACCACAGGTTGGCCACAGAGTTGCCCCTCCACAAAGACATAGCGGCCCTCTTTATCAATGTCAACTGTAGTGGTCTAAAAGGGAATCCCTACCCACACCCATAACAAGACCTCCCTCGCAAAGGCCGAATATGCAGTAGCATGAAGCTGACCCTGCCACCTCCGTTGAAGGCGGTCAGCCTCTGCAAGAGTGAGGTGTGTTTCTTGAAGCAGGGCAACATGCACCCCTGTCTTTTAAGATATGTCAAGATTTTGTGCCAGTTGGTCACGGTACACAGGCTACATCATCAGTTTGTAAATGTGTAGTGTGTTAGCCATTTCAATTGCTACATAACAAACCGGCAAAGGCAATTCCCCAACCAGCAAACCCGCCCAGCAAACCCCCCCCCCCACACCGCAGGCACACTCCAGAGACAGAAAAGGACAACAAAAAATAGGCAAGAACAAGGTAAACATCCCAACTCCCCATCCCCAAAGCAGCCCAGCAACGGCCAGCCACCTAAACCATATGGGTGAATATCACACTGCATTCTTGCCACTGAACTTCCAAAGCGGCAAATAAAAGGGGGTGAAAGTCAAAGACAGATTACCAGTTCAGGCGCCCACAGCAGCATCGGCCCAAGCAGGAAAG
Source organism: Calotriton arnoldi (assembly GCA_963921515.1). NCBI lineage: Eukaryota > Metazoa > Chordata > Amphibia > Caudata > Salamandridae > Calotriton > Calotriton arnoldi. The sequence continues at coordinate 304,055 of CAWUFW010012336.1, read as the reverse complement.
GCCCCATCCTCATGATGGGCCCAATGCGCCATGTAAGAAGAGTGGCACTGCTAAAATAATGTCTTCCGCAGTGTGCTGGGTCACCACCGGGTGTCTATCACTCTCAACATGGAGTGAATTGGCGTCTGTGGCTTTGTCTTGGTGATCCAGCTACTATTGTTCTCCCTGTCAGAGGCCACAGGCTCAATGAGCAATGCGGAGCCTGCAGTGCCGCTGCTTTACCCATTTCGGACTGAGCCGGGGTGGGCGTCAACAATGGTCCCACTTGCATGCCCACCTCATGATCTACGTCACTTTCAGAGGCACGTGGAGCCCCCTCCTCATCAATGGGTAACTTGTGTGTCCCAGACCGTTGCGCCTCCAACTAAGCCCACGCCTCGTCTGACTTCTGGCAGAAGTGAGAGTGGCCATCCCACAGAATCTTCAGTCTAGCTGGGAATATGAGAGAGTACTGAATCCCGTCCTCTTTTAGCGCTCGTTTCACTTCCAAGAAGGAGGCGTGCTTGACCTTTACCGTCGCCGTGATGTCCGGTAACAGTGTGACCTGGCCATTGCTGCCTCTCGTGCTTGCCGCCACAGTAAGTCTCTATCTTTGTAGTGTTTCAACATAGCGACCACAGGTCTGGGCGGGCGGCCCGAGCCGGTGGCTGAGCAGGTACTCAATGCGCCAGTTTCAGAGCAAAGAAAGGCGTAAGCTGGGTCGGAGCCACCACGGGTTTCAGCCAGGGTTCCAAATAGGCCACAATATCCAACTCCTCTGTTCCCTCTGAGAGGCCAATAATATGCACATTGTTACGCCTACTGCATCCCTCTGAGTCTTCCGCCCTGTGTTCCAGTCGTTGCACCCAATCCAACAGGTGAGTAAGTTGGGCTTTCATGGCTTGATGCGAGGGGTGCAAGTCTACCAGGGATGTCTCAGTGTCCTTCACCCTGACAGTCAGCTTCTGATGGTCTGCGTGGAGCAAGCCTAGTTCAATGAACACCTTCCCTATTTCATGTTGGAAAGTAGATTTAGAGTCTTCTATGGCACCTAAGATCTTGTCCAGGGTGCCCTGCAAAGTGGATAGATAGGAGTCCAGTTGAGCCTCCAGTTCAGACAAGTACTGTTGTGAATCTGGTGGCAGTGATTGTGGTCCCTGTGGTTTAGCCCTTGGTTTACCCATGGTAAGGGGACAGGAGGTGCATCACAGCAGGAGGCCTCCTGATCCCACAGCGTCGTATCTGGGATCATCCCAGTCCCCAAACCAACTTCTCGATCCTCACTCGTTGACCTCACTCGGCAGTGGCATTCCCCTTTGCGCCACCCAGCGCTGCCAGGGTCACGAGCATTGCCCTCAGAGCAGGGATCAGCGACCGCCCTGGCACTCAGCTACGCTCCCAGCTACATGGGGGCCCAACCTGCGCAGTCAATACCTTAAGAAATAGCCTCTTGTCACCAATGTTGGCTATTTCAGATCGCAAACAAGCCATTCAGAAGCAGCCCCTGTCACCAGTTATCAGGGCCTTCATTGTCCACCAAAGTTAGCCACCCCAGTGCGTTTGCAGCCCTTCTCCCTCAATGACCTCCTTAGGGCAGGGGATCTCAGCTGCAATCGCGTTCTCGGACAGGGGCCTTTAGCACCCTCATAGGGCCCGCCCCATCGGCGGTGGCCTTTTCCCCCAGGGTCAGCGCTCTATGGCATAGAGCAGCTTCTTGTTAGCGGAGGGAAATAAAGCGAGGCCCAACATCAGGGCCAACGTCACACTATGGCCCACCTTCAACTAATTACCACAGCTCTCTGGAAGCCCAGCGCCACCACCCACAGCCAGGGTCGTGTTCCACTCGCCCACAGCAGCCTCAATGGAAGCGGGTAGGAAATTCCCCAGTCTCCCAGGCAATGCAGAAAGTAGGACAGGGATGCTGGCAGGCCCATCTCCATCCGTCCGTTCCCCAAAGCAGCACCCGGGGGCTCTAACCATCCTCACTGATGCGAGCAGCCGCTGGTGCCCTGGGAGTCAGCCACGGTTGTGTTGGCCAGGGGGATCGCACCTCTCGCAGGGCGGCATTGGCAGCTGTAAGGTAACGAGCAATGGAAGGCGGATGGGCAGTCAAAGCAACGCAGGGCCGCAATCTGACAGCCCCACGCGGCTCCTAGAGCCCAACTCACCCAGTTTGCAAGCAGGGTCGACCACGCTCCACAGCTCGTGGGCTCTTCATGCGGCCTGACCCACAGAGCGGCTTCTCAGCAGGAGCACACAGCCACAAATGATGCTCGCACTCTGGCCCAAGTGCGGATATCAGCACCAGTCAGTGGGCGGCTCTCCATGTCCGGGTCACTGGTAAATTAATGGGGCCATGCCGGCAGGCTCACAGCCGGCGAGCAATCGTGGTGGAGAGGGCACTACACTCGCACATGCCACTCGCTGGGTGACCACACTAGCCACCACTCAGTCGTTACGTGCTTGGACCAGGAGCGATCCGCACACCTTTATTTATTCTCTCGGGTCTGTGCTCAGCCCCTCCGGTGCATGCTGACACAATGTATAGTAGTGGCCGAGTGGCTCACTACATCCTTCGTAACCTTCAAGGCAAAATCAAAATAAAACAAAACATGCAATGAAAACAACAGGGCTACAGAATTCTGCAAGGAGGGTGTTATACTGAGTCTTTAGTCTGTCTTCTTCCTTTACCTTCTGTGTCATGTTTGAGTGGAATGTGGGGACTATGACATGCTGTGGGTTCTGTGTCAGTTACTGTGCCTGTCAGTTGTCACAACCATAGAGCTCACCTCTGCTAGAGCTTGGTTGTCATCGACGGTATTGCCATCTTCTGGCCATATTTGGTACTACAGCAATTTTCAAGCAACTTTTTGTTTTTTACATTTTGCTTTGTACAATTCAAACTTTATTACTCATCATGAGTATCAATCAAGCTGTAGTTCCTCCTCCATCTTTTCTTATGCTACAGGGGGATCCTCCCATTGAATGGGAGGACTGGATTGAAACCTTTGAGAATACATTGTGGCTTTAGGGGGGTTAACTTTTTCTCCCATCAGGAAGAAAGCACTTTTAATTGGATGCCTTGGTACTGAGGGGCAACACTTGTTTAAATACTTACCTCAAGTCTATGAAGACAATGGAGGATGTGTACAAAGAAGCGAAATTACGCATTCACAAGCGTTTTGCCAAAACTTTGAATGTTGTCATGCAACGTCACAAAGTTTACACTCAACCTCAAAAGCCCAGTGAGTCCATAGATGAATTTGTGGCAAGGCTGAGAGCGCTGGCTATTAAGTGCAAATTTGGCCCTATGACGGAGGAACTCATATGTGACCAATTAATTGTGCAATGCAGCAACAAGAAAATTCAGGAGCGGTTGTGGGCAGCTGCAGATCCCACTTTAAAGGAAGCCATTAAATTAGCAAAAGTTGTGGAGGAATCACAAAAATGCATGAAGGAAATGCAAAAAATGAGCAATAGGGAGCACATTGAGGTCTCTGAGGTTGACTGTGATTCAGACTCTATTGATTTTGTCAAAAGGAAGTCTACTATATCTTCGTTTACCCGCAATCCTTCTCCAAGATCGACAATTCCTTCCTAAATCCGTTCCAACACACGTTTTTGTTTTCGTTGTGGCAGCAATTTTCACATTGCGAACTCTAAGTCTTGGTTTGCGCTGGGCCAAGTCTGTCGTTTGTGTGGAAGGAAAGGACACTTCGCCCGCATGTGTAAAGCCAACAAAACAAAAGTAGCTGTGGTTGAGGAATCTGAGGAGCCCTTCGAGCATAATGTTATGATGGTTGACTCGGACACTTCAACTTTACTGGAACAAGAGGAGTTGGATGACTTTAAAAGATGATCTCGTCCCAAAGCGGACTTTTTGATTGATGGAAATTTGGTGACTTTGATGGTCGACTCAGGGCCGTTATATACCATCATTTCTAAAGACTTGTTTGATACAGTATGGCCTTGTAAATTATTGAATAACACAAATGTTGTACTTAAGGGTTATCAAGGTGCCAACATAGGTGTTATTGGGTACTTTGAAGCTGACATTCTCTTTCATGAGCGTCACACGAGAGGAAAGATTTATGTTGCTACTGAGGGTCCACCCATTTTTGGGTGGTCTCATCAGTATGATCTGCATATAGTCGTCAACCCCAGAGCTGCAGAGCAAGTAATGGCAGTATGTGAGGATGATGCTAACCAAGTGCTTGAACAATTTGGGTCGGTTTTTGACAGCAAATTGGGTGTGGCTAAAGATTATACCCATAAAATTATTCTAAAGAAGGATGCCATTCCAGTAAGGCACTGTACTAGGAAGGTTCCTATTGCCATGAGGGAGGAAGTGAAGAAAATTATTGATCAAATGATTTTGGATGGGGTTATTGAACCCGTTGAAGCTACTCAATGGTTATCCCCCGTGGTCATCACTAAGAAGGCTGATGGGTCCTTGAGGTTCTGCGTTGACCTTCGCAGCCTTAATCAGAACGTAGTGATGGACCGTTTTCCACTCCCTAACATTACGGAGTTGGTATTTCTTTTGGCGGGGGGAAGATTCTTTTCAAAATTAGACCTCAAAAGTGCATACCATCAGGTCATGTGACACCCCGACTCCAAACACCTTACTGCCTTTGTCACTGCCGAAGGAGTCTTTCAATTCAACAGATTTCCCTTCGGTTTGTCATCCGCAGCCAGTGTGTTTCAGAGGCTCATCTCCAAAGTTCTGGTCGGTGTCAACAATGTCATTTTCTTTCAAGATGACATCTTGATTTTTGGCGACACCATTGAGTCTCATAATGACACTCTACGCACTGTTCTTCGCAAATTGTTGGAAGCGGGCCTCACTTTGCGTAGAGAAAAGTGCAAATTCTTAGTTACTGAGGTGGAATACCTGGGTTATCGCATTTCAAGTGAAGGTGTAAGGCCCAAACTCAACCTTGTTAGTGCCATTGTTAATGCTCAAACACCCATTGATAAGGACATGTTGCGTTATTTCATGGGTATGGTCGAATATTATTCAAAATTTGTGAAAGACTTTGCTACCAAATCAGAACCATTACGTGTTTTGCTTAGGAAGGGGCAGAAATTTGAGTGGGGTGTGCCTCAGGAGAGTGCTTACTGTACCATTAAGAATGAAATTTCCAATGCTAAAATTTTGGCCCCATTCCAATGCAATTTGAAAACTATACTCACTGTGGATGCCAGTGCTGTTGGAGTGGGTGCCGTTCTGTCCCAAATGCATGCTGGTATTGAAAATACAGTAGCCGTTGCGTCCCGCTCTCTCTCGAACACCGAGAGGAAGTACTCTGTTATAGAGCGGGGGGCTTTGACAGCTGTTTGGGCTATTTCTCACTTTTGTTCGTTCATTTGGGGCTCTAGAGTCACATTGAGAACGGATCATAAGCCCTTGTTGAAAGTCCTTGCACCTAATGGGTTCAAAAATTGTTCAGCTCGCCTTGCCAGACTAGCTGTTAAACTGCAGGACTGTGATTTCACTATTGAATATTTGCCTGGTTGGAAAAACAAGGTAGCTGACTGCCTTTCCAGACTACCTGACAAGATGTGTGAGGGTGGTGAGGTGTTTACTGAAGAAGTTGTGGGGAGTATTGAGATCTTTTCTGGTGCACATGGCGCCATTTCCAAACATGAATGGTTGGATGCTTCTGACAAGGATCTTGAACTCCTTCATGTCTATAAGGTGATCAATCAAGGCGCTAAAAGAGAGAGTGTATATTCCAATGATATCAGACCTTATTCTAAAATAGTTGAGGAGTTGTCTGTGAACTCTGATTGCATCATTGTCAGGGGTGAGCGTTTCATTCCTCCTGTCATATTGAGATCTAAACTGATTGCCTTGGCGCATGAGGGTCACATGGGACAAACCTTTACCCTTAAAAGAGTCAAGGAAAATTTTCGGTGGCCCAAAATGGATTCCGACATTAAGAGATGGGTTGAGAACTGTATTGCTTGTAAAAATTCTGAGAAGAGATTGAAATTGGGGGGGGGGGCTCTCTAAAGGACATTTCTTTTCACATGGCTGAAGCTGATTCTGTTTGGGAGGTCAGCCTTGATTTCATTGGTGCTGTCACGTTCTTGTCTGAGCATGAACGCTTTGCTGCTGTCTTGGTGGATGCCAAGTCACGCTGGTTTGAAGTTGTTTTTGTGAGGAATATTAGCACTAAGACCACTATTGCCTTGTTAGAGGAAATTTTTAGAAGAGAGGCCGTTCCACTTAAACTTGTCACCAACAATGGCACACAGCTTTACTCACTCTGAGATGGATTCCTTTTTGACTCATGTGGAGGTGAAACATTTCTGTATGTCCTTGTACAACCCACAGGGTAATGGTCAAGACGAAAGGATAAACAGACTTGTGAAAGGTACCATGGAGTTAGCCAACAGGGCAGGGCAGAATGTGCAAAGTGCTGTCAAGGACATGCTGTGGGCATACCGCACCACACCCAATGCGGCCACTGGTAAGACCCCCTTTGAAATGATGAGAGGTAGGAAACCTTCCACTAAGTTGTGCCCTTCTTGGATGTGGAAAAGTGGGAATCTTTCTTCCTCCAAGGACACTGCTTTATCTCCCAAAGAAGTTTTCTTTAGAGTAGGAGACTCAGTTAAAGTTAAACCAGGTGGTGTTAAAACTGGTCTTTCAAAATTTCGTGGTCCTTTCAAAGTCATTCAGGTGGGTCACAATTGGTTAAAGTTGGATAATATGCAAGTCTGGAACATGAGAAGGGTGGCTCTGTTTCAGAGGGGTGGTGGCAGTTCTTCACCTACAGTCTCAGACTTACCTTTGATGGATACAGTGCCTAAAACCTCTAGGTTGCCTTCTCTTGAGATTATAGGAGGTGATAAATGTGCTGATCAATATGCTATGTTGCCTTCTGGAAGACCGGAGAGAAGCAGGAGGTGTTTGGCTCCTCCAAAGTGGCTCAATGATTTTGTAACTCGTTGACTTCATCTGTTTGTAACTTGTTGACTTCATCTGTCACTTTGCGTTTTTATTCATCTGTTGTGTTGTTTTGTGTGGGTGTGGGTGGTGTCTTGTGTGGGGTTCCTTGTGTGTGTTTGTTCATTGCCCTTGTTTTGTTATTGAAAGAAGGGGGATGTGTTATACTGAGTCTTTAGTCTGCCTTCTTCCTTTACCTTCTGTGTCATGTCTGAGTGGAATGTGGGGACTATGACATGCTGGGGGTTCTGTGTCAGTTACTGTGCCTGTCGGTTGGTATCTGTTCCCCTGGCATGGGGTTCCTGTGCTCCATTAAACCTGTGGATTTAATCTCCCTGCTCTCTGCGTCATCCTTGGATGGAAGCGCTTACTACAGAGGGGTTTTCTTTGCCCACTTCCACAGTTGTTCAGCACACAAAGTCTCTCAATCGTTGGCTAGGTCTCAGATTTTCTCACAGACAATACAGATGACCATGTTGAGTGAGTAGAGCATCTACCCTGGACTGCTGGCTCTCCAAGGGAGTTGGGGCCGCCCATGCAGCTACATTATCTCGAAGACTGTCACTGCTGGTCTCTTCAAAACTGCCAGCCTCAGGCTCCCATTCACCCATGTGCTGATCCATCAGTGATGAATCATGTTCTGTTATATCGATGGGGTCAGGTCCACCCGATACCCTCTTAAACAAAGTCTCTCTTGGCCAGGAACATGGTTCCTTTTAGTCCAACCACTTCCCAAATTTCTTTTTCAAAAGGAGTTCTGAATTTCCATTCAGGATGTCGGTCTTTAATCACAACTTTGTCTCCCAGTCAATCGCCGACTCCTGTGCATTCCTCTTTCTACTCACCCTCTCACTGTTCTCTTTTCTCTTGTTTTGGGCCGCCTCTATGTCTAAGGTTGCTGGTGCCCACTGGGAGCTCACGGGTACCAAGGCTCTGACCAGACTTTTCATGAGGAGCTCACTCGGGCACATCCTGTGGTAGTTTGAGGCATTTAGTGATAGGCTCTCAAGAATTGTTGTAGGAAAACCTCCAAATCAACTCCTTGATCCACTCCTATCGGAGGGCCTTATTGAGTGTCCTCATAAACTTTTTCCACTTCCACATTCGCTTGGGGCCACTGGGAAGTGATTCTCCTGTGTCTGATGTTAAGATGGTGTAGGTACTCCTTGAATTCCTGACCAAGGGTCACCAACCCATTATCAGTTTTCACCTTGTCGGGCAAACCAAGCATGACAAATATTTTTTCAAGTGCATGCTGAACGCACTCAAAGGCTGTTGACCTGATGTGTTCCACCGCCAGGAATGTGGTGTTGCTGTCTACCAACACAAGTGTGATATGGCCATCCAGAAAGCTTTCAAAGTCCATGTTTACTGTTGACCATGTCCAGTTGAAAGGATCTTCGGTGATTATTGGCATTGCCGATAGTTTAGCCTCAGTGATCAAACAGGAATGACATCCCTGCACCACCTCTTCCACTATCCGATCCATTCACAGGAATCATGCTTTGGTCCGTAAACGTACCTTGGTCTTGGCCAGACCCTGGTGTCCTTGATGGGCTAACTTTACAGTGCGCCTCCACAGACTCTGCGACACTACGAGTTGTTGTCACCTCCTCAGAACCCCCTCAGAGCTCTCACTTAGTTCATCACGGCAGTGCGACATCCCAGTCCACGCTTCTTTTTCCTCATCAATGAGGCTGCTTACCCCTGCAAGAAATGCTTTCCACTTGTGCGCCTTCAGCTCCTCTTTCGCCTTTCTAATGCAGGTATCCTCTTTGGTAGCCTCTACTATTTTCTCTGTTGACAGCGCTCGGGGACATGCTAGCTCAGTGATGAGATGTATGAAATCCTTCAACGCCTCCATCAGTTTCTCTGTGTCCTTGGATTGGCTGTCAGGGGGTGGTGTGACAGGTAATCTGCTGGATTGTTCACTCCGAGTCGGTATGAGATACCAAAATTGTACTGTTGTAGCTGCACCAGCCATCTCTCAATTTTTGGTGGCCCATTCCTTGCCGTCCTACTGAATAAGAGCACCAAAGGTCTGTGATCCGTGATGACATGAAATTGGTGTCCACAAAGCTAAATGTGAAAGTGTCGGCATGTCCACTGGATAGCAAGTGCTTCCCTCTCGATTTGGGCATATCTGGTTTCTACAGCTGATAGTGCCCGACTGGCATAGGAGATGTGTACCCACTCCCCAGAGGTATTTCGCTGTAACAGTATGGCTCCGAGCCCTATGGAACTGGCATCCACAATGAGTTCCATCTGGCCTCCTGGTCTGAAGTAGGCTACCATTGCTCCCTGTAGCAGTGCTCCTTTCACATCTCTAAATGCCTGCAATGTTGCACTCATCCACTCCCATGGCATATCCTTCTTGGTTAACGCCCGCAAAGGTTCAGAGATGGTCACCAGTTGGGGAATGAACCTCCCACAGTAATTATCCATCCCCAGGAAACAACACATCTACGTGGGGTTCTGGGGAATTGCTGCCGCCCTGATGGCTTCTACTTTCATAGGATCCACTTGAAGGCCCTCTTTTGAGAACCGATAGCCAAAGAATTCTACTTCATTGGAGTAGAATGAGCATTTACTCTTGTGGAGTGTTAGTCCTTGGTTGACGAGTCGCTGTAAGGTAGCCCTCAACCGGACATGATGCTCCTCCAGTGCATTCGAAAAGATCAGGACGTCATAGCTGACATTGATAACGCCGGCCAGTCCTGACAACGCCACCCTTATCGCATCCTGGAATACCTCTGCTGGGGAGGAGACTCCAAAGCGGAGTCTCTTGAATCCCCTTAACCTCACATGGGTCGAAAACGTGGTTATGTATCGACTGGCCTCATCCAGCATTAGTTGGTGGTACCCAGAGTTGAGGTCCACTTTGGAAAACCACTTGGCTCCATTTATGTCCGTCACTATTTCATCGATTGTCGGGGTGATATGACTTTCCCTCTTGATTGCCTTATTCGGTAATCACATGTCCACACACAATCTTATTGCCCCCAGCTGTCTCGGTTTGGGGGCACTTACCATGGGTGACACTCATGGAGTGGGACCAGGACACTTTTTCGATCAGAACCGCCTTCTCCAGCCTGACAAGCTCTACTTCTACCAGGGGTCGAAGGTGAAAAAGCACACGCCGATGTCGTAGTGCCACTGGCTTGACTGTTCAGTCTATGTGTAGCTTCACTTTGACATCCTCTAGGCATCCTAGCCCCTCAAACAATTCCGGAAACTCGGCCATGATGTCTTCCACATGTGATAGGTGTACTTGTTTGGTGAATAATACCAACCACAAGTCCTCTGCTGTGTGGAAACCCAGCAGGGTTCCTGCACTCTGCTGTGTGACATGAAATTTAGTCAGCAATGGCATTTTTCCGTGACTTACTTCCACCTATATGATTCCTTGCAGAGGTATGGGAGTAGTGCCCCCGTAGGTATATATCTTCACCTTGGTCTTCACCAATGGAGGCTGTGGATCTAGTCCCTGATATTGCTCTGCATCGAGAATGTTCACTGACGCCCCTGTATCAATGAGAGCTGTTATTGATGTGCTGCCAATGTTCACCTTACACATCGGTGGTGGTCTCTTCTTTTGGTTGTTACGCCCTGTGAATAAAACGGTGAATACTTCTCCCTCATCGTCCTCTTCATCCTCGAGGATTTCCATTTGTTGCCACACCACTTGCGCCGCACTTTGTCCTTACTCCTCCTCGGATACAAAATTAGCTTTTTCCTTTGTCACTCAGCTGGCGTAGTGCACCGGGACATGCTTTTGCAAAATTATCTGATTTCCTGCATTTCAGGCATGTTCTCCCTTTTGCCGGACAACCTCTCAGGGGATGACTGGGGAGTCCACAGCTTCCGCACGACTTCTCACTTGGGGGGGTCTGGGCCCTTTCCCTTCCTCTGCCAGACCATTTTCAGATGGTGTCAAGGCATTCCTCTTTGACCTTCACCTGGAAAGATTGTGATGACGCAACTGCTGTGCGAGCCAGTGCCGATTCCTTCTCGCCAGCCCCAGCATCCACCAGTTCATGGGATCTGCCCAATATAAGGATCTCATCAAGCAATATACCCGGTTGACGTAGGATCAATTTCCTTAAGTTGGCAGATCGGCAGCCTTGAATTAGTTGCGCCCTTTCTCCACGTGCTTGTCGATTCCTCAGCACGTGCTGGCTAATGTGTACAGTTGTGCAAAGAACATGTCCACCGATGTACCTTCTTGTTGACAGGCCTGCCTTAGTTTAAAATGTTCATAATCCGGATTTTATTGCGGATCAAAATACCTGTTTAGCGTGGCCACCGCCGCATCAAAATCATCATCAGTGCCGGTATTAGGTAGATTCAGAAATAGTTTGTACAACTCATTTCCTCCCATATGCAACATGGTCGACCTTTTTACAGCACCATCCATTTCGTCTGAAGCGCGAAAGTAATGTTCTAGCTGCCCTATCCATTTCCTCCATCTCGGCGCCGCTGTGGCAGGGTCAGCCAATTGACTAAAGGGTGACAGTGCCACCAGCGATAAGTGTGCACAGTGCTCATTGGTAGGCTCATGTTCCTCACGGGACTGCACTGACATCTTGTTTAGGATTCCACCTGCCTCTGACCACCCATTCGTCCTGCCCCTCTTAACTCTCTGCCTGTCTTCCCAGGCACAACTAATTCAATAGCACTTCTCGCCACAGTCACAATGCATGTGCTCTATTGCAAACGTGTATAATTTTCTTTCTTGATCTTTTCTTTCTCTTTGCACACAGCCAGGCTCACCTCGGTACTCTTTCAGGCCTCGGTCCGTGGCCATGCCCAATCGCTTCTCCATGGTGCTGCACCGCGGCTGCTGTCACCACACGCGGTCACCCTCTCCACGGGGCCGCCTTGCCTTTCACCACCTTGCTGAGCGGGGAATCACAGCCCCCACGTCTTCCGCAGCTGCTCCAAGCAGGGGAACTCTGTCCTCCTCCATAGCGGTGCTTGACTTCACCACGACCGGGCCGCTCCTCACCTTGCAGCCCGTACTGCCTCAGCATGAACCCCAGACAGTACAGCTCCACAGTACTCGAGCTGCAGGGTAAGTCCACCTCGTCGCCAGTGTAGAGGGCACCACCCTTGCACGTGTCACTCTCTCGAAAGGACCATCGTACAGCGAGCAGGGTAGCCACACTAGCCATCACTATGTTGTTACATGCTTGGACCACGAGCGATCTGAGAACCTTTATTTATTCTCTCAGGTCCATGCCCGGCCCCTCAGGTGCATGCCGACACAATGTATAGTAGTGGCCAAGTGGCTCACTACAGTGGGGATTCAGCTGGGCATTCGGGCCACTCGCCGGTAGGCATGCCCTACGCCATCAGTGCCTAGGACGGATGGCACCCAGTAGGGTAGAATCTGTAGGAGTAAAGGCAAGCCAATGCAGAGCTGGCAGACTACACGCCCGTCACCATGACCGACTAGCCACGCCCCTCCATGCAATCAAGAGCCTTCATATTGTTTGGATATTTGGGCAGGGCAGCATCTGTTGGTCAGTATTCCCAGATTTGAATATTAGTGGGATTAATATTCTTAGTTGTACTTTGACTATTGCACACAACTATTTTCCACTGACAGATTTCAACAGATCAAAGCTGCCAATATTTTTGGGTGGAAAGGGTGGTAAGAGGAAAAATATACAAATCTTGGTGGGATCAATACAGAATCTGCATGTTATGACTCATTTCCAGAGCCAGAACTCAGAAAATGAGGTATTATCCACACACAGCAAATACCTCACCCTCAGGGTGTCAGAGGTTTTTCCAGTGTTTCCAAGCATGTAAAAATCAATGGTTAAATATAGATTAAGAGAGATAAAAAAAACACAGGAGATAGAAGAATAGAGCTGGTGCTAGACTGAGAGAACATCAGAGAAAGGAGGAATATAGGTTAGAGGAAGAAAGTGGAATCTAATAAATTAAAAGAATGATGAAGAGAGGGATGACAGCACAATATTTAGGAGAGGTGAAAGAGAAGATAAAGCAGGGACAGAGTTTGAGAATGTATTTTTTTGAGAAAGATGAGAGGCTGAAAAATAATAAAGAGACCAGGAACATGTCTCGAGCAAGAAAGTAAAATACACAATTAAAAGAGGCTGAGGGAGAACAGAGAGGGAGTTTAAGGTGAGAAAGAAGAGATAAGAATAATATAGAATGAGAGACACAAGAACAAAGAGTTAAAAAGAAAATTATTAAAATGGCAAAGCAGACAAGGCAATGGAAATTAAACATGGGGTAATCAAATAGATAGAATTGGAATAACAGTGGCACATGCAATATCACATTCCTTATCGTTGCCTAGGAGCCATGCATCCCATTTCTGTATTTCATCTGTAAACATTATTGTTGTGTTACACTGCCCAGTGGTGCAGCTGTTGTTTAAAGGTGCGAAGACTGCTCCTTAAGGGACTAGGGGACACATGCATCAAGCATTTTACCAGTTGCTCACGGGCCGATTTGCAGAATCGGCCCGTTTGCGACCGGTAAAATGCCTTTTCCGATACATCAAAGGCATTGCATTTGCAAAATAGGTAATCGCAATTTTTGCGATTACCTAATTTGCGAATGCATTTAGGGAATTGCAATTAGCGATTCCCTAATAGCGATGCACGTAGCATTTCCTACACTACCACATGACCACCATAAAATTCTGATGCAATTAATTCGTTTTTTATGGTTATCTAATACTATTATAAGAAACTGTAAAATTATTGTTTCGTGTAGACTTCACAAAATATATTTTAAGCAGTTTAGTATAAGCCAGTGTCAGAGGTTGCTGTAGTTTGGACATCTCCTGCTTTCTAAAGACTATGATATAAAAAACAAAATTGAGAAGAACATGAGAAGCAAAGCAAGTGTAAATAGCAATTACAATTTTGCTCAGTGCCTTGCCTTTCACATTGTCTGGTAGCCATGGCAGCAGGCATTGTGGCACAACTTAACTGTAATAACTTATTACTGTAAAGTAGCTATGTCATTTGTAATTACAGTTGAGTAGTGATGTCGCAGCTAGAAAGTAATAAGTAAAATAGAGGAAGCTTTTATACGACTACTGCAGTCTTCCATACAGGGTCAGCTTTCCATAAGGCAAAGCTTTATACTTGTGAGCTGAATTACTACAAAAGGCCATAGAAACTGACTTTTTAGTGTATTACGGGGAGGGCTTCAACACCCAATGCTGTGTATTAACTGCATCGGAGTATTGTGTAGTATTCATGAATCTGGAGGTGTGCAGTCATTCCATCGTGGCATCAGATGCATGGTCCACAGTATCTCAGCTGAGAACACCAAGCATAGGCTTTGATGGAGCTACTCAATGGTGGAGAGGTGTGGTGCAGCGGCCAGGGCAGCTGACTTCGGAGCACAGGGTTCACGGTTCGATCCCCGGCTCCGGCAGCAGCTCAGCTCAGCACCATGTGACTCTGGGCAATAGCTCACTTAATTTCCACGACGGCCCCCAGCGCCTTGAGACCCGTAAGGGTGAGTAGCTGCGCTATATAAAAAAAACAACAAAAAAAACGGACTAATGAACTGGGCCAAAAATGAACATGGCTATTATGCCTTCAAGCTAGGGCTAGATTCTTCAAACATGAAAATCTCAAGGGTGCTCATGTTAACAGGCCTGGGCTTAGATCCTTTTAGAGGACCACAAGGGCTTGGAGAATTGTAAAGAAAAATCTCCATGGAATATTTGTTCTCAGGTTCCTTGGGGGGACGGAGATGCTAGGCTTTTAACTGGGTTCCCAGATATTTAGGAAGGGTTCAGATATGGACATGCTTCAGCTGTATTGCTTACTGTGGCTATCAGCTTCTGTCTGTCTTCCTCCTTCCCGACATGGCATATAGTTCCCAACACACTGAGATTCTCTGCCTTCAACTCCTCCACTGCCCGGTCCACGTTCACCTTCTTACGGCTGCTCACCACCACATGTGCACCATCCTCTGCTAGCCGCCTGGCAATTGCAAATCCGATCCTGAAAGAGGCCAGATAGGTACCATTAACTACAAGCCTGACTGTAAGGGAATTAGGGGCAGCAACCAGTTCAGGGTCTTTAATGTCTCTGAGTTGGAGACTTGGAGTCGTCTTTCTCTAATCCTCTAGTTGTCTGTACTCCCAGTTATACTTTATTCCTATCCACTTACCCGGAGAGAGTCACAATAAGTTGCTCTGATTTAACTGGTCTTTCAGGAGCAAATGTTGAAAATATGGCAAAGAAACAACAATAAAGCAAGGAACATTTGTATTGAAACTTTATAAATCATTGGAATTGGCTCCTAAACAAGAACTTAGTTTTAAGAAAGTTGTAGAGTTTTGCCATTTAATGAGGGTCATTGTAGTCTGTTCTGAGCTTAATAATAATAATAAGAATTATATGTTGTTGTTGTACAAGAATGTATATAAACAGAAGGCCTCTTCTCAGTGGATGCTCACTTTCTAGTTCAGCTCACTTTGGTCTAGTAATGTGAAGTTTAGTGATCAGGTTGTTGGCAGATATCTGTAAGGGCTTAACAGACTTCTGACCTCCCTGGTCTCTTTCTTTCTCCTTCCAGAAACCTTATTTCATAGCATGTTCAACTTAGTAAACTACTGACATGCCCCTTACAGCTTGACATCCACAATCCCTCCTTTCAAATTATCAATCTTCCTTTGGTGTGGTAGGGCATTGTGACCTTTTTTTAATTTTCTTTTTTCGGCGGCTTCTGAACTGCCCCGGCCTCCCTTTGATTCCTTGTCAGGCATCAAATCTCTGAAACTGTAAGCCCCCTTCCAAAAGAAATCCCCCTGACTTTGGTACTTCCCACCCTCCTTCACAAACACACCTTGCACACACTGGTTTCCTATTGATTGCATAGGTCTCTTGATCTCAGGTCATGTGTTCAGAGCCCACCATTTTAGGCAGTGCTGTGCTCTGCTCCTAGGGTGTTCCACAGAGGGCCCAAGTCAGCCAGGGTCAACAGTTTGTGTGCCTTTTATTTGGTCTATGAAGGATCCAGGGCCCAAACCTTATCCACTTCCACTAGACCTTCTGCCATTCTACCCATAAGAACTGATGTAGCACACCTGACATTATTGGGGAGTTAAAACTACTGGAAATGTCATTTTACATATGCACTTACATTCTTCAGAAAGCTAGATAGATGTAGGCAATGCAATAAAATCATTAACGTATGTCATACATTATCAGAAATGTAACTTTATAAAATATGTTTTGGTATCCTATATTATATTCCTGAAGTTCCTTGTTGTCCTGAACTAGAGGATATCTGCATTGTGTAATATAATAGTTCAGAAGCTGACATATGTTCATTTAAATGTATGATGTACACCGACATTTGAGTGCCTTTGGCTTGTTACATACAACTGCATAGACTAGAATTGCAGGCGTAACAGCAGTTCGAGTTAAGCCTGATTATGCAGCTGAAATTAAAACATTCCGGTTCACATGAAATCTATTCTTTTAGAACTTGTGGACAACTGTGGAAACTCTTTGTCAGGAAGGCGACAAAGAGAACTAGCAGCAAGAACTCTCAGACAAAAAACACATCACTCTGCCACACACACAAACACATAGAAACTCTCTGAGAGCCAAGTTAAGACTTCATTCTGCAGAAGAATAATTGATGACCAATGATTTTTCATCTCATCCTGACAGTGAGAACTAATGGAGAAACAAAACACCCATGGAATCATGTTCACCATCAAGAAGAACAATTTAATTTATTGGCTGTTTCTTTTGAAAGAATGAGGACCCAATTTATATCTCGGTGGTAAGTATACTCTGTCACAATGTCAACGGAGTTTGCTTACCCCCGTGATATGGTCCACCGATTTAGATGGGGGCAGGTCATGGTTTTGGCTACAGCGGTGAATAATCCGTCACCACCATAGCCAAACCTCTCCGTTGGCCCAACAGAGTAAGGGCCATCAGAGAAGTGGCTATATGTCTGCACACCTGAATTAGGATGGGCAGACATATAGCCATTTTTTTACTGTCCGTCACCACCAGGGAAACCCTAGCAGGTAAGGGAAAAGCAGAAGCTGTTACTGTTGTGCCCCTAAGGTAATCACTTATGCAACACATACTAACTGACAAGCAGCTGTGGCCGTGCTGTTTAGCTTTTAAGACTGTGATGTAAAACTTGTTCTAAACCTGCAAAGGGGTAGGACAAAGTCAGATCAGGTGCGAACCTGAGGTGCAACACAAAGTTGCAGGATTACTATCCATGATAATCTATGATAGAATATCATAAAACGATGGAGGCAGGCAAAGTTCACAAATCTAGACGCATTCTCTCCTTAGTGTATATAATGTTGTGTGACCTGCACTATAAGGCATTGCGTGTGCATCATTCTTCCAGGGATAGCATGTCCAATGGACCAGGTCCACGGACCCTTGAAAGATGGTGCAGAGACTTTTATGGGATGGAGTTGTATCTTCCTCAGCCGTTACCCACGACCAGAATTCATCTCTGAATTAGTCACATTGTTGTATCTCTGCCCAAAGACAAGGTACATTTGTCACCTGGAAACAATAGTCATCTCTCTCAATTCATTTAGTTTTGGTTAGGTAAGGCAGGATAGTTGATGTGTAAACAGAGCAATCAGGAAGTAAGTCTCTGGATGTCTTTACAATGTCTCTTAAAGGGTAGACAGTCTGGACTCATTATTGATTTCCCTTTTCTTTAGTTGAACCTTTCTCATTATTAATGTCATTATTAATGTCCTTAATATTGCTAGTGTATTTTCTTTACATTAGATGTACATTAGTATTTCTTGTTTAAAAAATTCTTCCTAAGTGTGCAAGATTTTAATAAGAATTAAAAAGGGATGGATCATGCTCAGAGAGTGAACTGATTTGAAATTGTCAGATTAAGAAATAAGGCAAGTGGCCAGTACAATACTGTTTACAACGCCCATGCCACCATTGATAGAGGAGAGCTGCAATTTTAGTGTTGTGAGTTTGGAAACTTTAGATTCACGTTCTAAATGAGTTTATAGAAGGAGAAGACAATCAAGAGGTTTAAGAGGAAACACAAGAGGCAGTTTAGCCAACAACAGCTTACAACAAGGTTATCTCGTTGATGGCACTGACAATACTGTAGTATGTGGGTATGTTTTATGTCTCTGTGTTTCCTCAAGGAATTATTAGAATGTGTATGTGTCATTGAAGGTTCTGCGTTCTTGTGGAACTTTCTCTCCGGTTGCCAGGTGAAGGTCAGTTCTACTGGTCCTCCGCCTGAGCAGCTGGTCTCAAGCCGTGGGCATGGGCGTAGGAAGTGTGGGGGACGCGGGGGATACATCCCCCCCAGATTTTGGAGTGGGGGGGTGTAATGAAGCGAAGGAGTCAGGTAAATTAAGAAATACTTATTTATTCAGGTGCCATATAACGACCCACTGGTGCAAAAGCTTAAGCGTCCAACCCAGGTAACTCCAACCGCTTCTCTAAGGTTCAAACTTAAGCTTCTGCATCAGTGAGTTCCACATTACACAATAGTGTTCTACATGACGACACAATGGCACAGTCTCATGCCATCTCTAACTTCTACAGGTGACATAGAAGAAAGACACTATTACCACATGTATCCTTTCACAACAAAATAAACAAAATTACTCCAGAATATAATCATCGAACTTCTTAGGTACCTTGGTACTCCTCTTCTGTAATACAGGATTATCATGAACAGAAGTGTGAGCAGATTCTTCAACAGTGGATGCATCAGGAATAAAGGTATCCTTACTCCCAGAATGAACTTGGGAAGAATAACCCCCAGAACAGTGTTCATCAAACCAGACATCACCACCATCCCCCGTCTTTTCAAAAAAACACTCTTGCCCCGGTTTGAGAACAACAATAGCACTTTTGTTCCACCAACCCTTATTCTTCAACAAAACTGAAGAATCAGTAACCCTTTCAACTTTGAAGGGAGCTGTGAATTTAGATGAACCTTTCCGTGTTAATGCCGGATTGATAATTCTAACCCAGTCACCAACTTCTACACTTTTACTTTTGGTCTTGTGAGACAAGTCATGGTAAGACTTACCACAAATGCGTGACTCAGTTATATTCCTTCTAGCTTTGATAATAGAAGACTCAAAAGTGTCTCTCTCAGCCCCCTTTTGAAGAAGGGCACTAACAAAGACTTAACCTGTCTGCCTCTCATGAGAAAATAAGGAGATACTCCCGTGCACGTATTGGGAGTTATATGATAGCTCCATACTTTTTCTTTTAGAAACTCCAAAACATCCAGGTTGCTATCCAATGCAGCCTGAATCCCTTCTTTTATGAATCTATTAGCCCTTTCAACTTGGCCATTAGAACGGGGACTGTACAAAGGTGCCCTTTCAGAATTCACACCAAATTTCCTCAAGAAATTCTGCATCTTGCTAGAAACGAACTGCACCCCATTGTCTGACATAAGAGAAATGGGTGCACCTTCAATTCTAAAAATGTTTTCCAAAAAAGAAATCACTTCATCAGTGACCGGATGTTCCACAAAGGTGTAGTACAACCACTTCGAAAAGTTGTCAATGAGAACAATTAAAAATCTCTTCTCCCTGCCTAAGCATTCATACGGACCAGAAAAATCAATAGACACTTTCTCCCAAGGACCCATAGGAGCATCTTGAATGGATAAGGGTTCAGTAGAAACTTTCCAATGTTTGTCAGATTTGATACATATAGAACAGTTGTCCACAAACCGCTCAACAGAAGCGTCCATACCTGGCCACCAATACTGAGTTTTGAGCAGTTTTTTTGTTCCGGACACACCAGAATGTCCAGAATGGGCTAACTGGATGAGTTTATTCCTAATACCAGCCGGTGGCACAAACAAATCCTGTCTTAATAAGATGTTGTTTTCAATGCTAAGTTCATCAGCAACCTGTGCAAAACTACGAAGAGGTGTCTCTAAATTCTTGCAAGACGGCCAACCATTGGTAACAAAATGCTTGACTTTAGCCAAAACAGAATCAACAGCTACAAAGTCATTCCATTCTTTTTCAGATACAGCAGAACTACACGATTCGATGGCGTCAACCATAGCCACAACACACTCATGCTGGTCAATGATCTCGCCTCCAGATTCATCTATAGGTGGGAGTCTAGACAGACAATCTGCCGTAAAATTTTTACCGCCAGGAATGTGTTGAATCTCAAAATTAAACTCCTGTAATCTGGCAATAAGCCTTACTAGCCTGGACGAAGCTTTACCACTCCTAACACCATCCATCATAAAAACAAGGGGCTTGTGATCGGTAACAAGAACAAAAGGTCGTCCCCACAAGAAATTTTTTAGTTTTTCTACTGCCCAAACACATGCCAACGCCTCTTTTTCTATGGTACTATAATGTTTCTCTGCACCACGAATTCCCCTGGAAATAAATGAAATAACTCTTTCTTTGCCATCCACCATCTGTGTGAATACGGCCCCTAGTCCAATGGCACTAGCATCAACAGTAATGTAGGATTTGCCCTGAGGATCAAAAGTATTGAGGCCAGGAGCTTTAGCGATAAGTTTTTTTACATTATCAAAGGCTTCGTCATGAAAATCTGTCCAAGAAAATTTTGTCCCTTTTTTAAGAAGTTGTCTGAGCGGCTCAACAACAAGAGCATACCCTTTAACGAATCTGGCGTAGTACTCGCCTAACCCTAAGAAGGAACGCAAAGAATCCTTGTCTTGAGGTTTGCTGGCTTTCTCCAATGTATTGATAAGATCCTCTTTAGGAAAAATGCCCTCAGGGGTGATCCTATGACCTAAATAATTAATCTCATCCACAAGAAACTCACACTTGTCCTTACTCACAGTCATCCCTTTGTTTTCTAAAATCTTTAAAACTTTATCAAGAATGACATTATGTTGATCACATGTCTTTGCAAAAATCAAAATGTCATCCTGAAATGACTGCACACCATTCAGACCCTGAAACAAACTCTCAATGAGTTTCTGGAACACGCTGGCCGCTGGAGGCCAGCCCGAACGGCATTCTCAAAAATCTGTAAAGGCCAAATGGAGTGATAAATGCAGTGAGATCTTTCGAGGACTCATCAAGTACTACTTGGTGATAAGCTGATTTTAGATCAATTATGGAAAAATATCTTGCACCATTCACAGCAGCTAGCATTTCTTGAATTCTGGGCAATGGATGAGTATCTATCACAATATTTTTATTCAAAGACCTAAGGTCCACACACAATCTTAAATCTTGATTTTTCTTAAGGGCAATAACTATAGCTGAAACCCATTCTGAACTATCGGTGGATTCGATGATGCCTTCTGAACACAAAGAATCTAAATGAGATTTTAATTTTTCCCGAATGCCTAGAGGAACCATGCGTACTTTATGTTGTATGGGCACAGCTCCCTTTTGAGTTTGATTTTGTGAGTGTAGCCTTTGACATGACCTACTTCATCCAAAAAACATTTTTGTGCTTACTTAGAATAACATTTAGGGAAGTTTTATCACAAGAAACACTATTGATGGTTAACTCTCTTAATTGGATGGGACGATCAGAGCCTGGACATAAAATTACACCCAACTTGCCTAAATCATACCATCCAACTATGTTTTTCCCATCAATAGCCACATAAATTTTAGTAAACACCTTGCGCCCTTCAAATTCTAAGGTATCTTCAAAGAAACCTAGCATGCTAATATCAAAATTACCGAATGCTTTAGGGTTAACATCGGTTTCCATGAGCTCGACCCCCACCCAATTCTCTTTGAAGAAGATATCTGACAAGATGGTGATAGGTGAGCCTGAATCTGCCATGGCTTCAAAAGCCACACTACCAATTAGGACAGTACCTAAAGGTGCTTTAAAAGGAACAGCTAGATTATTCACTGAATTGTCAAATAAATCATCATATACAGTAAGCAGTAGATTTTGCATATCATGCTCAGCATTAGAAATATTGTTTACATTGGTATTTGAAATTCTTCTTGGTGCTTTACACAGTGACGAAAAGTGGCCAACTTTACTACATTTAAGGCATTTTCTTTTTAAAGCAGGACAATCTATAAAGTTTGCCAAATGTAACTTAGAACCACATCTATAACAACTAGGTTTAACGTCCCTGGATGTTCTGACATTACCCTTACTAAATGACTGAATGGCACACACAGGGGGAGAAGAAGAAGAAGAAGAAGAAAATCTCATTTCTTCAGCTGTGATGATTTTAGAAGATTGGATAGACCTTTCAATTCCTTTGGCTAAATCCAAAACTTCAGCCAACGTAGGATTCCGACAAGCAAGAAGTCTTTCTTGTACTTTTTTTGACTCACAATTGAACACAAATTGATCTCTAATGGAGAGATCAACATTTGCGCCAAACTCACAGTTTGCAGCCAAAACCCTCAAGGCCGCAACGTATTCCTCAATAGATTCATCGGTAAATTGCTTCCTTTTGTGAAAAGCATGTCTTTCAATTAGCACATTGGGTTCATCCTCAAATTGTTTTTCTAACCTAGCTACAGCTTCACTGAAAACATTCCAGCCATCTCCGCTACCAGGTGGCGCTATAGGTACAAGGTTCTTGAAAATCTCTATCGCTGCAGTGCCAAGAAAACTAAACAAGATGGCTTTCATTCTCTCCGGTGAAAATTTTGTACCATCAATGGCAACTATGTAGTTCTCAAATGTTTCAAACCATTTCTTCCACCGCAATTTAGGTTTGCCTGGAATTTGCAAAAAAATAGTAGGCTGATTACAAATTTGAGAAGCTGCCATATTGAGAAGGTGGGGAAAAATAAAGGGAAGAAGAAGGACCAGTTAATTTTCCCAAACTCTGAAAGTATAAGAAGGTGTTAAACGAAGATCAGGGAGTCTAAAGTTAAAGAACGTAGAAGTAAAGCATCACTGGAAACAAGCAAAGGAGTGTTTATAACGTGTGCATATCACTGTAGAAAGAAAAAGGTAAAATCACTGTGGTGTTCCTGTAATAAATAGGGTTAAATTTGCCACTCTTGAAATCACTGTGGTGCTCCTGCAATAAATAAGGTTAAAGTGCCACTCTGGAAATCACTGTGGTGCTCCTGCAATAAATAAGGTTAAAGTGCAAGTCTTGTACAAGTGTGCGAATCACTGAATCCGCAAGACAAGCCAAAGATATGATGCTAGGGACCTGCACCGAAGGATGTAACTGTTAAGAAAGTGTGCGAATCACTGAATCCGCAAGAAAAGCATCCAAATGAATTTCTTTACTTATTCAAAGCAGACAGCCTTGCCTTGATGTGAATCAGAGCATATGCACAGAGAGTAGACACTCACGATCCACACTGGACTCCGGTAGGTTATGCTGTGACTTAGGATCAGATTCGGGAGAATCGATGAGTCCAATTTGGCCGCTACGTTGCTTCCTGGCGCGCGAAAACGTCCTCCCAATATGGCTGCCGCTATCAAAGCAGTAGGACAGGCAAAGGGTTAAAAGTGCAGAGCGTTCAGACGCTTAGCGCACCATGGCAACAGAAGTCGGGATACAGCCACGTCATGTAGCTAATGGGATTCCAACGGCTTGACTCCGAGCCGGCTGACGCGCAAGTGACGGTTGCACGCAGCGGCGGTAAATAAATGCCAAAAAGTACCTTAAACGTTCCTCAAGTGGAAGAAAGCCCAGGATTTCGACGATGGCCTCGAAGAATGCCTCCAGGGGGTTTTGAAGGCGCAGCGAAATCCAAAACGGCTCCGAGGGTGAAACGGCGTGAAGCGTACAGCACAGTGGGTCGGCACAAGAACTATAAACAACTCGTCGCCATTGTAATGAAGCGAAGGAGTCAGGTAAATTAAGAAATACTTATTTATTCAGGTGCCATATAACGACCCACTGGTGCAAAAGCTTAAGCGTCCAACCCAGGTAACTCCAACCGCTTCTCTAAGGTTCAAACTTAAGCTTCTGCATCAGTGAGTTCCACATTACACAATAGTGTTCTACATGACGACACAATGGCACAGTCTCATGCCATCTCTAACTTCTACAGGTGACATAGAAGAAAGACACTATTACCACAGGGGGACACGGGGGACAAGGGTGGGGGGGACGAGGGGACAAAAGAATTTCCCCTCTCCCTTCTGTTATTCGCAGGGCCATTAGATCGCGAAAGCACGACCTAATGGCCCTGCACTTGACCTGCCTGGAGTCAAAGAGGCCACCCGCCCTCTACCTTTTGTTATGCTGCAGTAAGCCTCTGCGTTCTGGGAAGGGCAGAGAGGGAGAAAAAACCCTGTCTCTTTTCCTTCATGCCCAGAGAAGGCAAGGACAGTGTCCACTTCTCCTGATCTGCCTCGGGCAGCTGCCCTCTTCCCCTCTCTCTCTCTCTTTATTCCTCCATCTCTTTCTGACTCTGTCTGGCTCCTCCTTACGTGCTGATTTCAAGAGACAGCTCTTACGAACTCTCTCTTGCCTCTCCTTTTCTTTATTTGTTCCCCTGTGAAATTGATCCAAAAAAGGCGGAACACTTTGGCTGGAAATGTCCTCATTTTCTGACCGTTTTCTATTCCAAAGAAAAACCTTGGGACGGAGAGAAAAAATAATTAAATACCTAAATAAAGCAATACAGAGTGGTCAGCAGACAGGCCAGATTGTTATTTACACCCACACACATTAGCGCCACTTTACAGAGTTTGCCAGTGAAAGCGCTACTTTCTTTTTATCTTCTTTCTTTGAACAACATAGTTTTCCCAGGGTGGGGAAGTGCACCATTCCTAAAGGGACTGCAATACCTGGTTGATGGGTGGAGTGGAAATGTTTAATATGATAGTTTTCAACTGTTTTAATTATTTTAGCTTATAAAATGTGTACTGCGGCTCTGTGTTCGGGGATGTGGTCTTTTTAAACCAAACTGCTTACATTTTGAAAGGATATAAGCAATGGACATTGAAACGGGTGCCTTCCTGGTCGTGAAGTCATGTCCTGAACTTTTCAGGCAAAATCACTTACTGATTTCTGAATAATGAGTTTAAAACCGTTAAGGTAACCATGTTGTTCCTGATTACATTTCACATGCTTTGCTTATTCTTCCATTCCCTATGAGTGTTTGCTTTTTCCAGGGTGTTATTCATTTTTTTTTCAGGCAGCATTTTACTGTTGTCTAGTGCATAATTTGAATTTAGTCGCAGAACAATTGAGTTGTAGCTGAAGGCAGTGCGAGTTTCTCTCAGTGGGGCAGTATGGTGTTCAGTGTGGGAGAGGATGTGGCACTCTGGCCAAAGCTGCTGAATTTGGAACTGGAGAACCATGTTCATCCTTCATGACCAGTCCACCAGACCACACTCCTGACAGAGCTCATTCCGATGCTACACCTTAGAAGGCCCGATAGACCTTAGAAGCCCTGGTGTCTTAGTACCCGCAGGTGGACCCTAACAGTGGCAAGTGTGAGTTAACCTTGAAGGCCTGTCCACCACAATCCATACTGCAGGTCACCTCCAGTCTTGCGAGCAGGCATACGAAGAAGCACACCCTAGATCGACAGTGACTCTGTCACTGAGGTCACAAGACCCTTGAGGCCAGTACACCTCACCCATTGGTACCTCCATTGGCCTTTTTCAGCAGTAGTAGTGCAACTTACCAGGGGTTGGCAATGTAGGATTTGCATGCACACCAAACTTAGGGGGTGATTATAATGGCGGTGGGACCGCCACGTCACCCCGTCAGTGGTGGTCCCACCGCCATCGGTGACTGCATCACCGCCCGCCATATTACAATGGTGGGTGGTTCCCTGGTGGTCGGAAAAACCAATCGCCACGCACCTGACTGGCTCCTTGAGCCCGCCAGTGTGGTGGAGGGGCTCGTGATTCCTACAATGCTGGTGGTGCCTACCAGGCACCGCAGTAGGGATTACGATGTCCCTTACCCGCCAGCCTATACATGGCGGTTCACCCACCATGGGAAAGCTGACGGAAAGGGACATTGGGGGCCCATAGCAGGCCCCTTTCCCCCTTTCCCCCAGCCCCCAGACATGGGACCTGGGGGACATCTTTGATGCCCCCCTACATATCACTGCACCATGTGCCAGGCACCGCAATGTGCCTGCCACGTAGTGCAGTGATATATGTAACATGTCCCTTTTTTACATTGCGGCGGATGATGTAGCCAGCAGCACCTGCTGCAATGTAAAAGATAGGCACTGCGAACGCCGCAGTGGCGGTCGCATTGTAATGCCTATCGTGGGGCCGCCGTCTTGAAGGCCAGCGGTCCCATTCCCTGATTCGATGGCGGACGGACTGAAGTTCGCCTGCCATCGTAATCAGCCCATAAGTTTTCAAACTTCATGGTCTCTGCTTCATGCACAAACACTTTTAACATGTGCAGCCTGCTTTCGGGCCACTGGAGTTATGCAGCAATGGAGGCCAAAATTATGTCCCAGTGTTGACTAAATTATGGAACAATAAAAAAGCTGCAGAGTAATGCGGTACATTTTATGATTCTTTATTATCTTGACATATTTATACATACTAACAGCCTCTGCAAAGCTTTTGCCTCAATAGTACCTGTGTAACATACAAATGCAGCAGTGGGAAAGGTGACCAGTCAACCTTTGCAAAGGGCCCTACACTTCACAGCAACATAAGTCACATTTCTTTTAGTAATTTTTGATCCGTTTGAGCTACAAAATTGTTTTGGGTGAAATCGTTTGATTATGCAGCAGATGATGTATTATGTGGCAAATATGATACAGCCATAGTTAAGTGGAAAACATTTTTCCACTTTACTTAATTTTGCCCCAACATTGTAGTTGATCAATTTGTAAGTTCCCCAAACCCAAAAGTCGAGTTTGGGCACAATTTGCATTTTTAAAAACAGTCCTACAACACAGGGCTACTTTTAAACTGACCTCAGGCTTCAGCAGTGCACACATGCAAGCGCAGAAAGGGCTGCTGGCCTCTAAACTGCCATGCCCTATGATATTCTAGGGACTTAACGGTAGTTCTAATCCCCCTGCCCTATTATGTACTAGGGCCTTATAGGAGAGGTCATGCCAATCATAGGGGTACCCTAACCCATAGTGCACCCTAGTGTATGTAGGGATTTTCACAGTATCTTTAAGTGTCTCTTTCAGAATAGCACTGGTCCTGGGCCTGTTTAGGCAGAGGCCAGGGTCAGTCTGAGTCAGGTACCACCAGTACCAGTCAGCAAAAAGTTGGGGAGTGCCCAGGGCACAGGATGGCTTTGCAACACTAGAGAAGCACAAACTCAGAACACCATGGTTGGGGGGTTCTCTTTAATAATCAGAATTGATTTCTATCCTAATGGACCCATTTTCCAACATTAGGATAAGGAAAGACTGGGGAAAAATCATAACGTTCTAATCTATACCTTGAAGTTTTCATGCAGCTCTTTGATGACGGTTAATAGCTCACTGTTCAATTTTAGGATTTTAACTTATAAACTGCAAATACCAAAAGAATCTCTCAGACAAAAGCAGTAACTCACTGACCTATTTACATGATATGCATTTTGTGATCTGCGTGGTACACGTTCTTTGCAGCAGGCATATTACCCCACTGTGGCTACCTTACCATGAGTAAAAACTTCCACTAGACAAACCTCCGATCTCTCTCAATAAAGAACATTAATCACCAAAGTTATCTTCACATTTTTATTGTTGCCTGAAAATTGCTGGAGACCAGGAATGCAGCAGCAGGTACTTTTCAAACCATAATGCACTTGCAAACACGACGCCCCCACCCTAAGTCAGCGACCTCTGTTTGCTTGGTGCATGAAGATGCAAGATTCATATACATGTTTTTTTAACATTTGGTCTGATTACTATATGGATGTAAATAACAATAAAGCATACATGCAAACTGTGACTACATGCCTGCTTTTCTCAATATTTCACTTCGAAAGTATGTGATTGTATTTGTTTAACGGGCGGTGATTTGCATAGGGTCACTGGAAAGTCCACAAGGTTGTCCCTGTCCCCCCCAGAATTTTAGTGTCTCCTACGCCCCTGGCCGTGGGACCTACCGTTTCGAATTATGCCAATAAACTCCACTTATATCTTTACTGCCATTTCAGCCTTGGTCATTCCAGCTACACACGGATACTACATTTTGGTACCAGGAGTGGGGTGTGCTGTTTTGTGGCCTTGGACCGCTTGCAGGCTGAAGTCGTAGACCCACAGGCTGGATTCGTTTTATTAGTAAAGAGCGGCTGTTATATTTGGAGCGGATTCATTGCTCTGTAGCACAAGGTGTGTCCCGCTTACAGCACCCATTTTAGCTTTATGGACTTTTTTTTGCATGTGGTCGTTCTCGTTTACTTTACCATTGCTGGGTCATTGCTCGCGCACTGACTGCTTTGTTTGAACTGTCTGCCTCACACCCTGGTTGTTCCTGTGAGCCACGCGCATACGTGCCAGTGTGTCCTTTCATCTGCGCCATGCAGCTGTGGGGGCTCATAGATGCACACCGCAGCGTTGTCTCGCTCCAGCCTCACGCTCGTCATCTATGTGTGTGCTCTGTCGGCTGTTCTGTTCTGCCGCATGGGATCGCGGTGGGCTGCATGGTTACGTCACATGCATGGCGGCCATTTTTGTTCCCAATCTTTGCTTCAAGTCACTCAGCTTAAGCGGAGTGTTTGATTTGGGAATTCGCCTGCATTTGTCACTCAATGAAGATGCCGCATAGTTTAGTGGACTTACAGTCTAGTTTTAGGGAATTCCACAGGGGCGTAACACAGGCCCCCGCATCCCCCGCAGTGCGGGGGGGCCCCCAGCTGCAGGGGGCCCCCTCAGCACAGTCTTCAGGTCTGAGCGCTCCGGATAAAATACGGAGCGGGGCCCCCTCCGTGTACATTGCAGGGGGGCCCTTTAAACTTTCGTTACGCCACTGGAATTCCACCTGAAGTTGTTTTCAAGCATCGTGCTCGGTGATTCGCGCACCATTTTCTGTAGTGCGACACCTGGATCTGTGATTCACATACCAATTGTTCTGCTACCTTCTCCATAGTAGAAGGTTCTTTTACCGGCTTTGTCTCTGGTGCAACTCCGGGTTCGGCAATTTTCACATCATTTGAACTTTCAACTTTTCCATATAGAGTTTTTTCTTAGGGAACATTTGTGGTACCGCTGGTATTATTTTTAGCTATAATATCTTATTTTGGTTTGGTTTTTGGGTTGTATCTTATTGACATTCACGGTGGACATATTGAATTAGGCTCTCACATCATATTATTTCATCGGTTATTTTATAATTTTATTGTTGCCCAGGTGTTTACCATAACTCTAAACTTATGGCCACTGCACAGAATGTAATGCAACCCCCTCCATTTTTACAAAGGCCTGGTAAACCGGAAATTAAATGGAGACAATGTATATGCATCTTTGAGAACTATTTGGCTGCTATCAACGCTCTTGAATACAATCCTACCAGGAAACTTACCTTGCTTTTTAATCATTTGGGTGTAGCTGGCCAATATATATTTGGCAATCTCCCTATGATACCATCTCCGGGTGGTGATGCAGTATGGAATCTTTATGTGGAAGATAAAGGGAGACTACAGAAACAATTTTCTGATGAAGCTGGTGTGCTTTTAGAGAGGCAGTTTCTGGAAATGTAAACAGGCTAGCAATCAATCTATTGTAGAGTATGTTGCGGTATTACGTGTCTTAGCATCAACTTGTTGATATATACATCAGAGACCAGTACGTTTTCTGTTGCTTTTTAAAAAAAATGCAATAAAGGCTACTTACCTGTAGGAATCCTTCACTTTCAGAGGTGACTGATATCGCCAAAAGCATTGAAAAGTCGATCAACTCTACTCAAGCATTAAGCACTCAAGAAGGACATTCTTCATTGTCTTTCATATCCGAGGAGAATAGCATAGCTGCCATCAGCACTGTAAAGAATAGTAGGATGCACACCAGTTGTTATCGGTGTGGTTCCAGAAACCATTTAGGCAACAACTCATCGTATCCTGCCATTGGGATAAGATGTGTGAAACGCAGGAAAATGGGACATTTTCAGTCTGTTTGCAGATCTCCATTTAGTGGTACTATTGTCAGGATACATAATCTAGAGGTTCAGGGATGTTCCGGTAATGTTAACATGGTTGACATTGATGTTCAGGATTGCACTAACAAGTTTACCAATGTTGTTCTTACTGTAAACTGTAACCAGAAGGATGATAAGGTGGAGGGTCCTGTTTGTCAAGCTGTGATTGGTGGAAATCTTCCCATCATGGCAGACCCCGGTGCACCGGTCACTATCTTGTCAGATAATACCTTCTACTCTTTTTGGCCTGCTTCCTTTAAATTGGCAGCTCCTGATATTTCTCAAAAGGCCTAGAGGTCAGTGGTATGAAAGAGAGAACCTTCCGGATTATAAACAATAGACGGGAACCTGCAGAACAGACATATTTGACATTTTCTGTAAAAGTCAGGGTATTATCAGTCATTAGTCCCAGATTATTAGCATGGAGCGAGGGAGAGAGCGAGGGCTCTAAAGTCTCCAGCCACCTCTTGGAGGTCCATGCTAAATCTGGTCCAAACACTGTGCTTTCAACCTTGTCACAATTTAGGGACAGAGAGTTTAGGTCCATCCATCCTGCAACTTCCTGGAGCAATTTTTAACATCAGTCGTGTCACCATCCAGTCTAACATTCTAGTGTGTATCATTGGTAAAGGTATGAAAGGGAATATCAAAGAATTCAATGAGGGAGGCATTAGAAGCAAAATACAGGTTGAACAAGGTGAAACTTAATGGAACCCTGGGGAACTCCATTAGTGATCGCGTTAGGGGGGTTCTTTAATTAACCAGGGCCACCACTTGAGCCTGGTCCTGCAAGACAGATGAAAAACACTCAGACTTTGCCTGCGATCCCAGCCTCAGTTAGATGGTTTCACAGGATGGAGTGGAAGATGGTATCAAAGGCCGCTGATTGATCTAATAAAATCAGGGCCGCCACTCCACCTCATCGCTAATGTGTCTGATGTCATCTGTTACTTTGACCAGGACCGTTTCCATGCATAAGCCTTTGTGGAAACCACATTGTACTTTATGTAAGAGTTGATTAGATTCTAAAATGTTAGTTAGCTGTTTATTCACCAGGGTCTTGATCATTTGGCGAAGAACAGGCGGAGAGAGATAGGGGGATAGCTAGACAGTGCATTGGGGTCTAGCAAGGGTTTCTTTAACAAAAAAACAGACAAAGGATCGGTTTACTTTCCCTGAAGTCAGGGAGCAGTTATACAAATTTGTCAGGGATGGAATGATGACCTCTGAAACCTTTTTAACACATTCCATTCTGGCTGGAACTCTGACGATCCAGGGACTCGGGCCCTTCGGAACACTCGTGGCATTCTTCGCACCAGAGTGCTTTGGATATATGTGACTTGTTACCATTTTTTGCTGCCTTCTTTCACGGCCTGAGTGACTGCTTCATATACCTACGGCCGGATAAATATTTGGCTCCAATTTCCTCACAGTGTTATTTATTTGGCCCTCCGTGTAGTGACCTGGGTCAGAGGGCACTAGGACCCTGCACCCGACTGTTGGGAGGGGACAGCAACCGGACACCACTTCTGGTCAGGGAGTGGGGAGGACACACTACTGGGCAACGAGGGCACGGGGACAGACGTGCATGTGGGCACAGAAAGGAGGAAGAAGAATAAAGCATATAATCACCTACCTGTCTCCGCATGCTTCCTAACTGGCATATATGCCAATAGACCCGATTCAGGCGGGAGAATCCCGATTTTTCAAGCAAAAAATGGCTTTATTTTAGCTGTCTCCCGCCTGAAATTGCATTTTCTGCAATAGGAGTCAATAGGGAAATTACATTCTCCCGATTTCTATTTTAAATTCTCCCACTTCTCTGCCCTAAAATGTTGGCATGTCTGTAACTGGCGACACGACAACTGGTGACGAGAAGGTGGGATCAGAAGGCACCATCAGAAGCGCGTGCCCCTACAACATCCAAACGGAGCCAGGAGCCCACTCTGGTCCGCCGACCACCAAGAAGCGAAAACGCGACATCGGGAGTCCACCTCGGTCGCGAGAAAACGAAACCAGGAGCCTACCCTGGTCCGTCGGTCCCCCAAATAAAGAAAACACGAAATCGGGAGCCCACCCCGGTCGCGAGAAAAGCGGAGCCAGGAGCCCACCCTGGTCCGCGTGCAAGAGCCTGCAGCGACATCGGGAGCCCACCCCGGCCGCATCAACAAACGTGAGGTGAGGAGAAAGGAGAAGGGCACCCGACTGTGACAAAAGCCGACCGCCGACTGCAAAGATAGCCCTGAGCCTCCCGCGTATAGATTTCAAGCTGAAATCCTGCGAGAGCTCGGGGGCCATCTTGAAGTCAGGCGGGAGAGCCAATGAAAGGCTAGAAAAGACCCGGCGGCCATTTTGAAGTCAGGCCATAGAGCAAATAGCAAATCTCGCTCTACAGAAATCCCGGCGGCCATCTTGAAGTCAGGCGGGGGGACCAATAAGAGGCTAGAGAAGGCCAGACGGCCATTTTGAAGTCAGGCAAAGACTAAAAAAAAAATATAGAAAAGAAGGAAAAAGGTAGAAACAAAGGGAAATTACACCAAATAAAAGTGAAACAAAGGAAGTAAAGAAGAAGAAAAAAAAAAGGAAATTAGTACAAATTAAAGGTGAAATAAAGAAATAAAAGACAGCAAAGGAAGACGCTGCACACAAAGGAAAGAAAGGCACCACAACAAAATGACAGAAGACGCAAGCGACAAGAATAGCGCAAATGTAATCTTCCGCAGACCACTACCGTTCGGCTTATCAGAACCACAAACAGGCATCCGGTGGGAGAGATGGATAAGGCAATTCGAACGATACATGCGAGCCACATGCAAGGCATACACAGATGACCAGAACATAGACGTGTTCCTAAACTTCGTAGGTAATGAGGTTGAAGACCTGCTAATAACATTTCCCCCAGATCAAACAGCAACATACAAGGGACTGATAAAGTGTCTCACAGACAAATTTGACCCGCAAAGAAATGTAGATTTCGAGAGGTACATGTTCAACACCACGTGTCAACTAGCAGAGGAGTCCCTCGATGACTTCACAACCAGATTGCGGAAACTAGTAACGTATTGCAAATTTGACAAGTTTGACAACGAACAAGCGATACTACTGTGCATCATTGAAGGCTGTCAGTCAGTGGAGTTCCACGCACGAATTCTGAAGGAACCGTCCTCGCTCGAGAAAATATTGACCATGGCACGAGCGGAGGCCAGAGCAACAACACATGCAAGACAGATGGAACTGGGAAAGGCAAGAAGAGTGGAACAAGCGAACCGTGTAACTGGAAATGTCAAGAAGAGAGACAATACACCACCACCAAGAAAGAAGCAAGAAAGAACATGCTACCGATGCGGACTTGAATTACCACATATCGGCGCATGCCCAGCAATGGGCCACAGATGCAGAAAATGCAACAGAGAAAACCACTTCGCAAGTGCCTGCATGAGTGGACAATTTAAAAGTGAGCGAGGAAGACCAGCAAGACCACGGACGGTGACGAGCAGATACGCAAGGCACATGGAAACAGAAAATCGCAGTCCATCAGCGGAATCGGATGGAGCAACCGCGCCGGAGGCTGCGGAACGACTGTATCTGATGTCAGATGCCCCAGTGGAAGACCGCAAGCCAGAACACATTCATCTCGTAGAAAAACATCAGATAAAGAAAACAGCGACAGTGAACATTGAAGTAGGAAGACACAGCACAAGCTTCGTAATAGATAGTGGAGCTACATGCAACAACATGTGCATGTCAGAATACGAGAAGATGAGGGTGAAACCGCCATTATCACCGTCCACTGTTGATGTATTCACTTGGGGCTCGAGAAAACCAGTAGTGAACATGGGGAAGTTCACAGAAACATTAACTTACAAAGAAAGGTCAAGCAAAGAGGAAATACATGCACTACGAGGAGACATTCCAGCACCCTGTCTGCTAAGCAACATCACCGCACAGGTGATGGGTCTCCTAGCAATGACCTACAACATATCAGAAAGACAGAACATTCTGAGAGAACATCCGGCCATACTACAAGGGCTGGGCAAACTAAAAGAAAAACAAATAACACTGCATATCAATGAAGCGATAAAACATGTGGCTCAACATCACTGAAGAGTGCCCATACATCTGCAACCACAGGTAGAAGAAGAAATCCAGAGCCTGCTGGCACAGGATATCATAGAGCCAGCCGACGGACCGACCCCTTGGGTGTCTCCAATAGTAGCAGTACCGAAGAAGAACACCTCAAAGATTCGCATATGCGTTGACATGAGAGTACCAAACACGGCAATTGAGAGGGAAAGACACCCTGGACCTCACCTAAATGACATGATCAGCTGTCTCACTGGTGCATGCCGATTTTCAAAGCTAGACCTGTGCAAAGGATACCATCAACTGGAGCTTGACCCGCAATCACGGTACATCACTACCTTCTCCACTCACATGGGTCTTTTTTGCTACAAAAGACTCAGCTTTGGAATATCATCAGCAGCAGAGATATTTCAAGTGATCATAAGGCAGGTAATAAGGCCGGTGTAAAACAGTTTGAACTACAGTGATGACATGCTGGTGTTCGGCCGGTCAGATGAAGAACATGACAAGGCCCTACGTGAGGTCTGCAACCAGTTGGAAGAAGCAGGCCTAACTCTAAATGAAGATAAGTGCGAACTGGGGAGAAATGAACTAGTATTTTTTGGTCACATCTTTTCAAAAAAAGGAATGAGACCGGACCGCAGCAAAGTGGAGACACTGGAAAAGGCAAGACCTCCAACAGAAGTAGCGGAAGTGAGGTCATTTCTTGGTCTAGCAAGCTACTGTGCTCGCTACATAAAAGACTTTGCCACAGTGAGCACACCTCTTCGGGACCTAACAAAGCAAGGTCAGAAATTTCTCTGGACACAGGAATGCAATAGGGCATTTGAGGCCATTAGACAAGCAGTAATGGCTGTAGATCATCTTGCCTATTTCGACCCATCGCTATGCACTGAGCAGACTGTAGATGCCAGCCCGGTAGGTATAGGAGCAATCCTAGCACAACACATGCCTAGAAAAGATTCGCCCAGGAAAATTGTCGCATATGCGAGCAAAAGTTTGTCTGACATCGAAAGGGCCTACTCTCAGCCAGAGAAGGAAAGCCTAGCAGTGGTATGGGCATGTGAACACTACCACATGTTCATCTACGGGAAACCGTTTACCATCGTAACAGACCATCAGGCCCTAGTGACAATATATATTGAAATCGGAACGCAAAGATACCACCACGCATTGAACGATGGGGAATAAGACTGATGGATTATGATTTCAAGATCGTGCACAAGCGGGGAAAAGAACACAACCCAGCTGACTACATGTCACGACATCCCCTACCGCAGGCACCAGAGAACACATCAATGGCAGAAGAATACCTCAATTTTGTGTTAAGGCAGAACACTCCGACACCAATAACACTCGCATGGGGAACATAAAAAAAGCAGTCCAAAGAGCAAAGGTAGCGCAGATCTCCATAGGACAAGCACTCTGTCAGATACTAAGAGACTATCGAAACACCCCCCACAGCTCCACGGGACGATGTCCAGCAGAACTAGTGCTAGGAAGGACAAGCAGGTCAAGATTGCCACAACTAGAAGCAAAGGCGCCACCAGAGCACTACAGCATTGCAGTAAGAGACCAGGAGGCGAAAAACAAAATGAAAGTCTATGCGGACGCCAGGAGACATGCCACTCCATCGCACCTGAAGCAAGGGGACTCAGTGTTGGTACGCCAGCGGCAGTCAAGAAAATCAGACAGTCCATTCTCAGATGAACCACTCACAATCATAAACGTCAAGGGGCCAATGATAACTGCTGCATCGGGCCCCTATCGGATCACCAGAAATAGTTCTCACTTCAAGGGACTAAAGAAACTGGATGAAGACGGAGGAGACACAGCAGCAAAGAACAACGAAACACATGGAAAAGAGGAAGTTATGGACAGCAAGGGAAGAAGGACACACAACGGTGAGAGACAAGAAGAGGTATCATAGAAGGAAACAGAAGGAGCATGTCCAAGAAGAGTGAGCAAAAGGCCAAAAAGACTGATTGAGGAAATGTAATGTTGGGGATCAGGAACTATCCCTCTCTCTCTCTCTCTCTCTCTCTCTCTCTCTCTCTCTCTCTCTCTCTCTCTCTCTCTCTCTCTCTCTATCTCTCTATAACTTTCAGTCATTTTCTTTCCACAAAGGGGGAGATGTGAGATGTAGTGACCTGGGTCAGAGGGCACTAGGACCCTGCACCCTGGACCCTGTTGGGAGGGGACAGCAACCAGACACCACTTCCGGTCAGGGAGTGGGGAAGACACACTACTGGGCAACGAGGGCACGGGGACAGACGTGCATGTGGGCACAGCAAGGAGCAAGAAGAATAAAGCATATAATCACCTACCTGTCTCCGCGTGCTTCCTAACTGGCGACACGACACTCCGTATCCATCCTTTGAGGTCAGCCCTACTCTCAGCAGTTCCCTCAGCCAGAAGAGTTCTCCGTGATCTGGGATCTTCGAGTTTGTGCCTGTCCAGGTTCCCCAGGTGTTTGCTGCTTTTGCATCTTAACGTTTAGCGCCCTGAAGAAGGTGTGACCAGCACCCAGGGTCTTTCACCGAAACGCGCGTTGGCGCATGTCCCCAGCTGATCGGCACAACCTTCCTACAACAGTTATTACCTTATGCTGTAGTTTTGTCTGTATAATAGATATAAAAAATATGCATCAACCATCTGTCGGACAGAAATTGTTAAACTGTTGAAATTGCCAAAAATGAGGAACAGGAACAGTTCCTGTCTGAACTTATTTGTATTGTATGTTGGACTATCTCTCCTGAAGGTCATTGTGCTGTCTGGTGTGTGGTTTTGTCTTGCAGTGTGATGAGTGACTGAACGTAGTGTGGTTTGGAATGGATTGCATGGCTGAGTTGTTTGTATGGTGCATTTGATCTGTTTTTGCTTACACCTGGGTATTAAGAGTGTGTGTGACTGGCTATCTATTTTTTGTTATTGTATTTATTGCAATATTTATTCATGCAATTTTGATATCTTGGTATACTATTGATTTGTACAATAAACTTTGGGTATTTACCCCAAAATAAATGTCACATGGTATATTATTGAATTGTTTTTCCCCTTTTTTGCACACTGTGTTATGCCAGAAGGG
Source organism: Calotriton arnoldi (assembly GCA_963921515.1). Lineage (NCBI taxonomy): Eukaryota > Metazoa > Chordata > Amphibia > Caudata > Salamandridae > Calotriton > Calotriton arnoldi. Next base: position 266,923 of record CAWUFW010012336.1, on the reverse strand, counting down.
GTTGGGGTAACCTATTTTCCCTTTTCTTGATTTTTGACGTTAAGCTTATTGATTAAATTACTTTTAGTCAGAGGGGGTTGTGTTTTGATTGATACCTTTTTAACATTGGACAGAACAAACTTTGAATGGAGAAAGAGAAGTTATAGAGCTCAAAATGTTGGGAATCTCTTCTACGGCTTCAGGAGCGAACAAAGACCAGGCTTCACTAGTGGACGGATTGAGTGCAGAAGGTGGATCAGATTAGATCAGAATTTTGGGGGAATTTTTTCACTAGATTTATGATTTTATTTTGAAAGAAGTCCAACAGTCTGTCATGCAGCTCTTGTGATGGGCTGATTGAGTTATTCTCCGCCACTGGGCATGCCATGCTTTTGTAGAGCTTGAACACCTCCCTTGTTGGATTTTTCGAACTAGCTTTAGTAACTTTGATTAATTTATAGTACGATTGGTGTTTAGCTTTATAAAGAGATTCATATATTACTGAGTAGTTTTGTAGTGTAGTTCCTATTTCCCTAATAGGCTCTGCACATTGGAATAATATACCCTATAGATTAGACATAGGACTGAGGTCAGTATGTCCCTATCAAGTATATTAAACTTAATTACTTTGTGCCAGCTAACTCAGAGGCCACTAGAAACTCCTTGTAAACAAGAAGGGAGTAGTTTCTGGCAACCGCATAAACATGACAACTTTGTTTCCCTTTAGAATCGGAACACTCTCAGAATCGTGGAAACAATAGATAACAGTTTCACTCAGCTAATCGTGCATGCTTAGTTTCTTCAGAGTTACACAGAAAGAATGGACGGGCGTTTCAATAAAAGGATTTATTGAACAGTCGTGTTTCTCGTGTAAGAGATATGAGCTGTTATGATCATAAGACAGTATGCGAGATATATAATGTACAGCGTAAGCAGTAGAAAGAAATAATACTGCGCTAGCATTATCTTTTAGCTATGACACATATATTCATATACATAAATAACATAAGCTAAAAATGAGAGTACTCATAAGATGCTTCTCTAACTAGTTCTGCCCCAGTGTACCTAACCTAACCTAGGTGTAGGGCAAGGTAAGAAGTAGGTGATGTATTTCTATAGTATGGTATGCTATAGTATGCCAAGAGTCTTGTATGCCAAGAGTCCCTCTAGGTTCTAGTCAGCTCCATACCTTGAGAATGAGAGAGGTGGGAATCTCTTTCCGGGTCTCGAACTCTAACACCCCGCGAAGGGAGTCAGAACACTGGAAGCTGGATTCTCTGTGAGCAGGGATGACAGCGTCTCTTGTCAGTGCGTCAGGCCGGGACACGGGCTCCTCTAAAGTTGCGGTCTCCTCCTACTTGCTTGGGCAAGGGAAGGTATATTTATACCTGGTAGGTGCCTTGGAATGTTAGCATTGAGGTAAAGTCGGGCAGAGGAAGACGTCAGGAATGAACCCTTAAGGAATAGCGGTTCATGCATAATAAATGAGTTCTTGGAGAAATCAATAATCCTGAGCTAGGGGAACTCCCAAGAGCTTAAGGGTCTGGTTTCTAAGAACTCGCTGTGGCGTTGGGGTGGACGGATGTAGGTGACCATGCCTGTATTTGGATTGCATGGCTAATGCCTAAATAAGGACTGGGATCTTATGCCTATATAAGGGCAATGCGAATTGTGCCTATATAAGGACATGTTTCTGGAAAACCTATATACGGACACCTAAAGCGGAATACAACACCCACTCCACTTTAGAATGAACGATAATACTAAATGCTAAACATTAAACTGAGCACCACATGTTGCTAAAAACATTTCTAAAAGCATATTAAAAGAAGTTTTATTAAAGAAAACCTGTTGCTAAACATGTAATGCAATAGGTACTGTACATTTTAAAGCATTTTTTCATTCTAGGCATATATCATAAATAAAATGCAACATGAATGAATAAACAGAAATATATACATATGACGAAATAGTTGACAAGTATTTCCAAAAAAAAAATTAAAGCCATTTCAAAACATGGTGCTAAAATGAAATTATAGTAAAATAAGGTGACAATGTGTCCCTGGAAGTATTCAAAGAAGTCCGTTTTATATGAATAGTTCTACTGTAAGCAGATTTAGTTGCCATGTATTTTCCCAAAAATAGAGAAAAAGAAAAAGTTCAATTTTAGGAAGAGTTACAAGTTTTGTTCTGTTTTGAAAATATGGAGGCCAAATTCATTGCGTCCCCGGTACACTGTGAGCCGAATCAAAGTCAGTGTATGGGTCTGATGTAAACATGAAATCATCTATTTCTATAGACAAAATGTCGTCTACCGATGTTGGTGACATTTGGAATACCTCGTTCAGAAGGTTAACTGCACAGAGATGAGAAGCATCGCCTTCAGCATAAGATGCCGCAGCAATGTTCGCGTCCGTTGTTACCTGTGTGCCTGATGATCCATCTCGTACCTCAGCAGCAGCAGGAAGCGTCTGTGAGATCTCAATGAATGCCGTCATCAGGATTGGTAGCCTTTGGGGACAACACAGAGCATGGGCCGTTATCGCGTCCAGCAGAGTATCGATATCCGTTGGCATGACTGATGGGAGTGTTAGACAGGTGTCTAGCACGCATTCTTCACCGCAAAGCAGGCAGCGTAGAACAGGTAAGATGCAATCTTGCCAGATTGGTCTAAATGACAGAAACCATGTTGTATTAAGTTCCCGTAGATGAGGTATGCCCAAAAGTTGCACTATGCGCTCACGGCACTTCCGTTCTAGGAGAGCTTTCTCCAAATTGCTGGGAGTGACGCCGGTGGATAGGCTTGCCATAGCGTAGCAGTAGGAATAAGAACAGGATTCCCGCAACAAGTGCTAGAATTAATGGCACACCACCAAACACCGAATGTGCGAAGTTTGGAATGATTCCGAGGACTGCCTGAAAAGGTGCTAACAGTCCTGAACAGATGGTCTTAAATACATGTACAATCCCGCTCGTATCAGACATGTTTAAGATATGTCCCATCATTTCTACGAAATGTATAGGGCAGTTTGTACGAATTAAAGCCTGTATCTCAGCCGAAGTCCTTGCAATTTGTAAATCATAAGTTTGTTTGGCCGAGGTCAAAGGCACGGTTTGTTGCAAAAGCATGGCTTTCATTCTGCTTAGAGTATCAACACGTATAAAAGAAACATTCAATGAAGGCCATAGAGGCGACTCCCTGACTGTCTCTATTTGGGGGAACAATACTTGCATACAACAAGTAACCCTGGAGCCAACTGTTACCAGATATGGATTCCTGGCAACATGCCACAGCAACTCTGATCATTCAACATGAGGTAACTCCCATTAGAAAGTTGGCCAAACGTTAGATTAATCACAGAGCTGGTGTACCCTGCAGGTGGCAGGACAAGTTTGCCACAGAACCATTACAAGCCCCGTGTAAAGAAATGTCCTGACATATGAGCGAACCGCTCAGTGCCTTTTCACAGTGTGTACTGCTTAGAAACACTTCACGATCCCCACTCCAACATCTGTATTCGTAAGGTAAATCCCAGGATGTCTTAATGTATTCTTTACCCAACCTTTCATACTTGCCTGCTTGCATTTGTTTGAGGCAATACTGAAAATGAAAAGTAGTGACAGGCAGAGTTATTTTGCCATGGATAAGCCATTCTATAGCTGGTTTTTCTGCTACCGTAAATGGTAATTTTTCCAGTTTTTCAATGCTCAGCACTGTATACTTTGCTCCCCTTTGTGCCAGTTCGATCTGTTTATCCGTTAGATTGTATTCTGAAAACAGAGACGATGTGTTGATAAAGACGCCAAGGCACATAGCCTGCACGCAAGGATTGCAGCGTCCAGCCTAATAACATAATAGAACGTAACTGAGATTGGCCTTGTTGTAACATGGCTAAATCTTGTTCCAGTATGTCTATGGCAGAGGATACAATGTTGTCCAATGAATAAATTCTGGATGACAACGTTGTTAACCCATTGTCGACCACAGTGAGAGATTTCTCTAAGTTAATACGATCAAGCTCACGTATTCGTTCTGCGGCCTCTGCCTGTGAAACCTTCCATATCTCATTATAAGCAGCATAAATGCCGGCATATATGACACGTTTTTGACGCGGTTTTCTTGGTCCTTGCAAGAAATCCCTACGGTCTGCGTCTTCTTTAAGTAAAGATAAGTGTTGTTTCACATCCTCGAGTGTAGATTGTTGTAACCAGTCGAGGCACCATTTTCCTACACTGTATGTTGTTACTACCCCTAGATGTTGTCTTTGAACATAACGTGGGTCTGGCCTATGGATAGTAAAGCCCTGTATTCTATTCAGGAATCTTTCTTGACAGATGTTTGTGTCTGTGGGCCAGAGTAACCATTTTTTCCAATCAGGATCTGATCTGTTGTTTTGTAGTATAGTGTCTACTGTGACCGCTCCCTGTGTAGTGCTATTACTTGCAGGTGTTGGTACAGAAGGTGTGTTCATGTCTTTGATCTTGGCTAAACCAAGGCAAGACGTTTGTTGCACAGTGTCATTCAAAAACATTATTTGATGTGGGATGATACAGGCTCTAAACAAAGCTTCTATCCCCTGCACTTGCCAATCTTTAGAACCCCAGACAGATTTTGTGTCGATTGTGTCTTTCCAAAAGTCAAATTCTTGTCTAGACAGTTGGGTAATAAAGGCTGCAGAATAAATCTGTTTTGTATTAGTTAACATAATTTTCTGTCCTGTTTTGTTTATATTCTTATAGTAAAATGTTTCTGGATCAGATGTATTGTACCCTGAAAAATATGGAAACTTATTTGCAAACGTTTTTGAACTACCCTTTGGAGGTATAGGACAATGTTCCCATTGGTTAAACTTAAAAACATTTCTAGGTGTTGCAGATTTATGCAAGAATAGATGACCATAGTAGTTGTAACAATAAAGCTGTTCATAGTCTGATGAACCCTCTAAGTATTCATTGTTAGAGAACGCAGCAGACCTTTCTAGATCAGACATCATATCATTAACAGTCTCAAAGTCCCAATCATCAGAATAGGTACTGGAGGTAATAAAGTCACTTAATGAAATTTTAAATAAATGTGGAATCTTCAAAAGTTCTGTCGGGCCGAATATGTTGAAATCGGTTTTGTCCCAAACTATACCATCCTGTATAGGAACGGCTGTGATGTTCACTGCTGACAAGTCTCTTGTTTCACGATGGGAAGATTTGTGTGGTTTTAAAAGTAAGTTCACATTTTTACTTTCAGTGTCCATACGAATGTATCTGCCATTTATAAGCATGCTAAGAGTCATAACCAAAGCTAGCCAAAACAGAAAGAAAAATATTCCAGAAATAATCCATATTTCAATCCATGGTGAAACCAGATAAGTCTTTTTCAGAAAATGAAAAAAGTCTTGTACTTGTTGTTTGAAAGTTTTTAAGGCTGGCGTCGTTTTAGGTTCATTCGGATCCTCAGAAAACGTATCAAAGTTAATGAAATAGCCAGAAGCAGTTCGGTCAATTGTTGAAATTGCATCAGGATTCGTAGAAATCGCTGGAACCAGTTGATCACATGTTACGTTGGTGTAGACAGGTGTATCTGGACGAACTGTTACTTGAGTTTCAAGAGGGATGAGTTCCATAGCATTGTTGCTTAGTCCTTCATCTGTTACTGCTGAATTCTCGATGGTTATGAGTCTTTCAGTCTGAACCTCTTGGATAGTAGCGAGAGGAGTGCGTCTGCTACTAGGTCGGAGTCCACGAGGCCTACTATTTAGTATTGGCCACATACTGTGGTTTGATGAGGTCGATTGACACAAATCTTTTCTCCTTTTTACCAGCAAGAGGCGGCAGAAGTACTGTTCTTGTTCCGTGGACGGCTAGGACAGTTACTGGTTGTCTGTAAGAAGGTCCAAATTCCTTCTTGTCCTGCAATCTTCTCTCTGACTAGATCCCCAACTTTTGGGATCCAGACAGGCCTTGCTGGGACTGCCGGTGTTTCCCCAGTGGTGGTTGGCTTCAGGAACACGTTGCTTTGTTTCGATCTTAGTTCATTTAGATCCTGTAAAACAGCCAAACGATCTTTGATATCAAAGGGTTTATTTTCCACCACTGTGCCTTTACATTCGAGATCAGGAACCCACATTCTTGTCCCAAATAGGACCTCATATGGAGTGACCCCCCTAGAGAACTTCTTGGCAAATTATTTAATGAGCGTTGGACCCCATAAAGATGTTTGACCCACCCATCACCCGAACCTAATACTCTAGCTGTTATAGACTGCTTTATGTCCCAGTTTTTCCTTTCCACAACAGAATTTCCCTCAGGATGAAATGGAGAGGAGTACCGCAATGCAACGCCCAAACTGGCCATGGCTTCTTTGTAAGCCCGAGAGCTAAACGCAGGGCCCTGATCAGAATGTAGTGTGCCTATTGCGTATGTGCCGATAAACACTCGCATATCTTTTATAACAGTTCGAGCGTCAGCCGAGCGCTGAGGCCATATCCATAGGAACCTTGACTTAGTATTTGTGGGATTGCATTTGTCCATAAGGACGCCTGCGCGTAGATAGTCTAATGCTGTCTAACAATGGTGTCTGTACTGGGCAGGCTACTTCGTAGTCTGGTGTCTGATGGCTTTCTGCACCACGCTGTCTATTGCAGTCTATGCAGTCATCGATGAAGATGTGAATCTGTGTATTCATTCCAGGCCACCAGTACATCTCTTTTAATGTCAATATTGTTTTAGAGATCCCTTGATGTGACAGACCCTCTCCCAGATGTGCCTCATAAATCAAAGCTGCTCTACGTTCCATGTTTGGAATTACCCTATCCCCCACTCCAGGGATTCGAGCAAAAGGAACGTTGTTCGCATCAATTACATAAGAGTACTTGAGTGGAAATTTCTTTGGTAACGCTGCACCACTGCCTTTGCTTGAAGCATTGACAGCCAACAATATCTCACTGTCTATTCTTGTTTTTGAATGAGTGATCGCAGCTACGGAAGCCGTCTGAACAGCCCCCTGTGCAGCTTCGTCAGCCAATGAATTCCCTGCAACGTGAACGCCATCACGTTGATGACTCAGCGTGTGTATCACATGAGCTTTTGGTAGTTCGTCTTTCAACTGAACTACATGTTCCCAAAGCGTTTTATGCTTTATTGTGCCACCTTTTGCATCTTTGAACCCGTTTTCAAGCCAATTCTGTATATATTCATTATACGACTGAACACAGTAAAAGGAATCGCACACTATAAGTTTGGGGAATTCGCGATCTGTATTTTCAAGTGCCAGTTTAAATGCTTGTAGTTCAGCTCGCTGAGGTGTACAATCTCCTAGAGATTGAGTTTTAGTGACCATTGGTCTGAAGTTACCATCTTGCATGCGACCTTTAACGATTGCGCATGCTGCACTGTAAGATTGCTTACTCCCTGTAGTGGGTTGTGCTGATCCGTCAGTGTAAATTATAAATTCATACTGATCGAGAGGCAAAATTTCAGTGGCCAGAAGACATTCATGTTCATATTGCAGGAAAGCTTGTGTTTTTAAATCAGGACCAAAAACATATTCAACATCTGTTGCAGCAAGAGAATTAACCCATTGTATCCATCTAGGATGTATAGCTTTTGCATTTGGAATGCTCGCTTTTGTAACCGCCTCTAAGGCTGGTACTGGGGTTACGACAATAATGCGTTTTCCTTGAGCTAGAGCTCTTTCTTTTGCTACAGCGGTTTGAACTGCTGTCAGTATTTTTTCTGTTGAAGTGAAGCGCATTTCTGCTTGTGTATACAAATGTGATTTGTATGCTATTGGTACTTTTTCACCCTCATTAAATGTTAAATAGGTGAATCCGCATTGACCCGAAATTATTCGGATCACTAAATTGCGTGTATTTACGCGTGTTTGTAAGTGATTTGTTGCTAACATGTTAGCTTGGAGTGAACGCAGGATTTCTGTGTGTTCCTGAGTCCATTGTTTTGTTGAAAAATCAGGTTTGATTAATTCGTAGAGAGGTTTAACCCTTTCTGCGTAATTTAGAATGTAAGTTCTTCCAAAATTTAGGAAACCCAAGATGGATTGCAAATTTTTCAGCGTTTTTGGAGGTTGGAGCAGCGCGCACTTTTCTAAAAAGTTAGCTGCCAGGCTCTTGCCTTCACTTGAAAGCTCATATTCCAGGAAAAGGACATTGAGATGGGCAATTCTGGATTTTTTAAAGTTGAATTTATAGCCCTCAGAGGCGAAGCCCAATATAATGGTACTCACCCTGTTTAAGTGCCTATCTAGGTCATCGTCTGTCAGATAGATGTCATCGACATATGACAATGCCTCATTATCATAAATTTGTAGTAACTCTGTTACCCTTGCTGAGAATAACCCCAGGCTGTTTTTGAACCCTTGTGGGAGTCTACAAAATTGACGCTGGGTCCCCATTATTGAGAAAGCTGTTAAGTACCTGCTTTCAGGTGCTATGTTTTGACAAAAGAAACCATTTGAAATGTCCAATGTGGTTTTATATTTTTTACGCACAATGTTATTCATTAATGCTGTACTATGTGCATTTTGCACTGCAAATGTTTTAGAACAAGTGTTCAAGTGTCTGTAATCCAAAACTAGACGATATGTATTGTCTGGTTTGGATACAGGAAACAAAGATTATTCATTGAAGAGGTGCATGTTTCAATCACCCCTTGGTATTCAAGTTGATCTAAGATCTCCCTGACCTGTTTTTTAGCTTCTTGCTTTATTGAGTACTGTCTTTGTGCAGTAGGTTCATTTTTTACCTGTATTTTGTGGGGAGGTGAGTCCTCATCCCATCCTACATGATTTTTGTATAATGCTGGGGCCTGGGCAACTGCCCATTTCCTGGCATAAGTATATTTTAGGTGAATTGGAATATGGTTGGAGAAGGCTGGCATAATAATGTCCTAGCCATGTGGGCACTCCCTGACAAAGTGTGGTGGCCAGTCTTTTTCTGCTAGAAGTATATCATAACCCATTGAAAGTTTTTCCCAAAAGAGTGTTTTCACTTTTCTTGGTATGTCTCCCTCCATTCGGAGTGTTATTTCATATAACTTTTGTGGAGTACTAACCCTGGTGTCTACAGTCTCTACTGTGATGTACTCATTCAAGTCCCCTATCTCCAGAAGTTCCTTCAGGTTCTGGCGAGCTATTGTGACATCTGCTGCACTGTCCAGCATTTTCTGAGCCCATTCTCCGTTCTTGAGCTGTGTTCTCAGTATTCTCGGCATGTCTGATCTTCAGACCTGCTACCTTCTTTTTTGTGAATTGAGGTTTTGATTTATTTTTCTGAACGTTTTTGTCGTCTTTGGATTTCATGCGTTCTTCTCTATGTTCTGACCGTCCTCTTCTTTCCGATGTCTGTGACGATATCTGAAAGGTACGAGAGGAACGTGTATCAGTATCTTGATACCTGTCAGGTTTTCTTAAATTATCCCTATTCCTGAGGTTATACCTCCTTTCAGAGGGCTCCTTTTGAGGAGACCTACCTCGGGATTGAGAGCGTGTCTCGTTTGAATTTTGTTTATTAGTTTCTCACTTCTTTTTAGAAGATGTGGGATTTTGTTTAATAGAGTCCTTCTCAAGACTTTCAGATAGTTTTGGCTTCAATGGTTTTCCACCCAAACTATCTCTGCCTAATTCTGCATAAGATTGTTCTATTATTCTGGGTAGTTCATGTTGATGTTCTGTTACATCAAATTCCCTTAAGCGTTGGCGGATCGCCACTGATGCTGCCTCTCCTTTAATATTAGATAATATTATTGTTGAGACCTGGTCGAAGTTTTTCAGTAATTTCATACCTAAATTCAGAGCAGGTTCTGCCCCGTATTCATTTTGAATTTGTTTCAGGACATCTGGTATTACTGCAATTGACGGAACACCATGTGTTTTAGTATAGATGGCAGCAAAGACTGCGCCCCAAGTGGTGCAATCTTCCAGTTGTGGTGTGATCCCCATTGGTAAACAGATTGTTAGGATTCTGTGTTTCTCATAAGGGCTAGTATTAGGAAATACTGCTTCGATTTGACTAATTTTTTGAGCTATCCAGAATGGAATTTGCTCACGTTTTGTGGGCATTTTACCCATGACTGCGTATAAAGTCTGTGGAGTAATTTTTAGTGTATTCCCCTGTAGAGGGGTTTGACTTGGAATGGTCATTGGTGGTTGGACTGTGAAAGTCCGCATGACATATTGGACTAATTGTCTGTAAATTTTTATTAACTCTTGTAGTTGAGTAAGTAATTCCTCGTCTGACATTACATCGATGTCAGGATGAGGTGTGTAGCCGGCTAGAATCGGCCATGTTGCTCCTGGTCTACCTAGTGGACCGAGCCTGGTAATGTTTTTGTGATGTTTTAGGGCGCCTTTAAACCAGAGATTATGCTCCTGGTATGTGAGTGAAATAGTTTTGTTACTGGATTTGATTCTGGGAATACTATCCATGAATAGAATACCTCTGTCTGAAAGGATTCGTGTGCCTCTATCACGAAAACTGCTCTACCACCTCTTGGTGATAGGCCGAGTTTTATAAGTTTTAGAGTGATGGCTCTCCTTAAGTTTGGATGGATGTTTATAACACCCTCATCGGTTTCATTTAAACCTGTAAAGTTGAAAACTGTTACGACTGGATCAGCCGCAGCTACACCGTTCTCGGTGCCATTATCCCCGTGCAGGGACATTTGTTTTTTGAAAAATGTAGAACAAGTTTCAAGGAAACAAAAGATAAGGTGCACAATATTTTGGAACACTGTATCCTTCAACGTTGAACAAACCAAACAGCTAATATATAGGGTTTTTGTCCTATTTAGTTGTGGCGGATACTTAACCCTACCCACTCCAGGCGTCTTACGGAGTATGTGAGTAGGGGTCTCTGAGAAAAGCACGACTGAGTTACTCAGTATCTAGCGTTAAATTAGTGCCTTACCAAACCGTTGGGCGCCATGTAGTGTAGTTCCTATTTCCCTAATAGGCTCTGCGCATTGGAATAATATACCCTATAGATTAGACATAGAACTGAGGTCAGTATGTCCCTATCAAGTATATTAAACTTAATTACTTTGTGCCAGCTAACTCAGAGCCTACTAGAAACTCCTTGTAAACAAGAAGGGAGTAGTTTCTGGCAACCGCATAAACATGACAACTTTGTTTCCCTTTAGAAACGGAACACTCTCAGAACCGTGGAAACAATAGATAACAGTTTCACTCAGCTAATCGTGCATGCTTAGTTTCTTCAGAGTTACACAGAAAGAATAGACGGGCGTTTCAATAAAAGGATTTATTGAACAGTCTTGTTTCTCGTGTAGGAGATCTGAGCTGTTATGATCATAAGACAGTATGCAAGATATATAATGTACAGCGTAAGCAGTAGAAAGAAATAATACTGCGCTAGCATTATCTTTTAGCTATGACACATATATTCATATACATAAATAACATAAGCTAAAAATGCGAGTACTCATAGGATGCTTCTCTAACTAGTTCTACCCCAGTGTACCTAATCTAACCTAGGTGTAGGGCAAGGTAAGAAGTAGGTGATGTATTTCTATAGTATGGTATGCTATAGTATGCCAAGAGTCTTGTATGCCAAGAGTCCCTCTAGGTTCTAGTCAGCTCCATACCTTGAGAATGAGAGAGGTGGGAATCTCTTTCCGGGTCTCGAACTCTAACACCCCGCGAAGGGAGTCAGAACACTGGAAGCTGGATTCTCTGCGAGCAGGGATGACAGTGTCTCTTGTCAGTGCGTCAGGCCGGGACACGGGCTCCTCTAAAGTCGAGGTCTCCTCCTACTTGCTTGGGCAAGGGAAGGTATATTTATACCTGGTAGGTGCCTTGGAATGTTAGCATTGACGTAAAGTCGGGCAGAGGAAGACGTCAGGAATGAACCCTTAAGGAATAGCGGTTCATGCATAATAAATGAGTTCTTGGAGAAATCAATAATCCTGTGCTAGGGGAACTCCCAAGAGCTTAAGGGTCTGGTTTCTAAGAACTCGTTGTGACGTTGGGGTGGACGGATGTAGGGGACCATGCCTGTATTTGGATTGCATGGCTAATGCCTAAATAAGGACTGGGATCTTATGCCTATATAAGGCAATGCAAATTGTGCCTATATAAGGACATGTTTCTGGAAAACCTATATACGGACACCTAAAGCGGAATACAACAGTTTTTCCTTCATTTTGTTTCTTGTACTTTGCAACCATGCTTCATGGACTTCAACTCCGAAGTGAACCATTAAGCAGATGAATGATTCATTACAGGTTGTTGTTTTCTAAGGGGAATGATGGTATCAAGGGATGTAGAAACCAATAGTCTAATAACTTTGCGGCAGATCTACAAGGAAGTGCCGCAGCACGGCAACGCAAGCCCTTTGGCTGCGCCACGCTGCGGCACTTCCGAAGCACAGGAATGCGACATATTTACAATAATATGTCGCATTCCTGTGCTCTCCCCTGCGCTGGCGCACAAACTGCAGCCATGCGCCGGCACAGGCACCCTTGCACCATGGTGCAAGGATGCCTGCGTCATGGGGAGATTGTTTTGTGAGGGAAGGGGCACCTTCCTGCACAAAAACAATCACTACAGGCATTTTCCTCTTTCAATGCGTGCTGTAGAATGCAGCACGCTTTGAAAGAGGAAAAAACGAGAAGAAATGAAAACATTTCTCCTCGTTGCGCTTTGCTACGCCTCCCCTGGGGAGGCATAGCATTGACACGCATTTCCAGATTTACGATTCCTCATAAATCTGGAAATGTGTCTCATTCCATGGGTGTTGCGTGGGAACACCCACAGCAACACCCATGGAACGCCCCTTCCACGCAAAGTGCTGCGTGTGAAGGGGCCATATTTACAAGGAGAGGAAAAGTCACGCAGGGTGGCTTTTCCTCTCCTTGTAAATATGGAGACGTTAAATGCGCCTCCAGTACGTCACAAAAAGTGACGTACTGGTGGCGCAGGGGGGTTGTAAATCTGCCCCTTTGAATTTAGAGTTGGCTCATTGACGTTTAAATTAGGGAAAGAGGTATCTAAGCTAGTGGCCCATTCTTCGGAGTTAAGTGTGCACCAGCGTCTGTACATAATTTCTTATTTCGGAAAGAAGGAATTAGTACAACTAGTAATGGAAAGATTAAAATATAAGAGTCGGTTGTCAGTCTGTGTTAACTGACTGGTCCTATTAAATGTAACTGAGGTGGAAGAGCTTAGTATTAGGTCCAAATACTGATAGCTTCACTAAAGTCCAGAAAGTGTTGGGTTTCTTTGTCTAAATTATCATCCATATGAATGAAATGACATTTATAAAGCGCAATGGCTACCCTGAGGCCTCCCAGCGCTACGGACGAAACAACAGAGGACCGAGCAGGTAAGAATTAGATACAGTCCCTAAAGTGCCATGTTTTTAGGAGCTTTCGGAAGGCCATCAGGTTGGGCTCATTTCGAAAGTGAAGTGGAAGAGCGTTCCAGAGAATTGCAGCGTTATAGGAAAAGGACCGTCCGCCACATCTGGCTCTCCTTATTCTGGGAAGTAGAGAGAGAAATGCGGCCATTGAACGGAGATCTCTCCTAGGTTGGTAAGGAGGGATCAAGGATTGGATAACAGCTGGGCCGTTCTTCCAGAAGGCTTTGTAGGCCAAACACATGGCTTTAAACCAAATCCTTTCCCTGATCGGCAACCAATGAAGGGTCCCTAGGGCTGGTTTTGCAGACTGCTGGCGAGGGATCTGGAGAAGCAAGCGGGCGGCGCAGTTTTGGATAATCTGGAGCTTATTGATGGTGTATTGTGGAGCTCCCAGATAGAGGACGTTCCCATAGTCCAGGCGAGAGAGGATAAGGGCCTGGACCATGATCCTTCTAGCTTGGAAAGGGAGGAGGGGTAGGATCTTACGAAGCATCCTAAGCAAGCCATAGCAAGTGGCTGAGAGTTTCGCTGTCTGATGATTAAAGGTAAGGGAACGATCGAGCCAGATGCCGAGACTCTTAATCTGGTCTTTCAGGACTGGGGCCGGCCCAAGGCAGTTAGGCAAAAGCAAGGCAGAGTTAAAGGAAGGGGAGTTGCCCAGAAGCATGAGCTCCGTCTTGTCCCCTTTGAGTTTAAGGCATGAGAGTTCCATCCATTTGGCAACCTCCTCTAGGCAACAGCCTAGGGTGCTAGATGACCTCTCGGGGGGGTTTAATGCCACCACGAGCTGCGTGTCATCTGCATAGGTGATGTTTTTATGCCAAATGGATGGACAATCTCCGCCAGGATCTCATGTATACATTAAACAGCGTGGGGCTGAATATTAAAGTTGCCTAGCAAGATGAGTTTATTAGTCTTCAATAAGCAAGAGGAAACAGTTTTAAAGAAATAAGGTAGGAATTCAGATGCAGGGCTGGGTGGTCTATATATCTTCATGCCATGCATTTAAAAGAAATATGAGTAGAGGTTATGGCTCTGAGCGCTAAACAATTCTGCTCCTATACTTAAAGGCGTATTATACATGGATCCTTCCAATGTTTCACTAAATATACAGGCGGTACCCCCACCACGTTGCCCGTGCCTGTCAGCATGCTTTATGGGGTGCCCCTTAGGGATTGCTAATGAGATCTTTGGGGCAGAGTCAGTCTTTAACTAGGTTTCCATAATATAACAGGAAATCAAGATTGTGATCCTTTATTGAGTCATTAATAGTGTGTCAATGGTGTGAAGGTTGTCTCCTATGCTGACGACACCCAGCTGGTGTTCTCCTTTACGGAACACACGGAGGCAGCCTTCACCAACTTCAAGCAGTGTCGTCTTAACATCTCATCTTGGATGACAGACAGCTGTTTAAAATTGAACACCGAAAAAACTGAGGTGCTGTTTTTTAACCAGGCGTATCCCCCAAAGGCAGAACTCCGGTGGCCTGTAGAGCTTAATCCCCCCCTTCACCTGTGAAGTCCGCGAGAAACCTGGGTTTTAGATTTGACTCCACACTTACAGGTAAAGCTCAGATCAGTCATGTCTTCTCCCAGTGCTTTTGGAAACTAAAAGCTCTGCGCAGATTCCTCCACTTTCTCCCAATGGATTGTAGGAAAACAGGTGGTACATGCACTGGTCACATCACAATTAGATTATGCTAACAGTCTGTACTTAGGCCTCCCTGCATACCTGATCAGGAAACTGCAGATTATCCAAAATGCAGCTGCGAGGCTGATTAGAAATGTGCCACTTTGTCATCACATCTCCCCCCATCTACGAAGCCTGCATTGGCTACCAGTAAGGAAAAGAATAGAATTTAAGGCTCTGACCTTAGCCTACAGAGCATTGGGGGAAAATGGTCCAAAGTACCTGAAAAAGAAAATACAGAAATATTCCCAGACCAGGGTCCTAAGATCCAACCATCAGGAACTACTGGTAAGCCCACGATTCAAAAAACCCAGAATTGGTGGGCGCTCGTTTTCAGTAAAAACGGCTGCCTTATGGAACGCCATGCCTGTACACATTAGGAAGGCCAAGACAGAAAGACTATTTAAAGAAAACACTGAAAACGTGGCTGTTTAGCCTACCCTGAATCCCTTCATCTGGCCTTAATCCTCGCTACTGTTGCCGTTACTAGCGCCGGGATACCCCCGTCGGAGATAGCCGCGCGCTCTATAAATGGTAATAATAATAATAATAATAATTAATTTCACAACAGTGCTTAACAAGAGACTGAGCATTTATGAGGGCACAATTTAGTCTTTACTTTGCAGCCAACAATGAGGACGTGGAAGATCTAGGGGTGCATAATATCTCTGTACACCTCAGAGGCTGGCGTCCTTTAAGAAAAGGATTCACAGAAGGCTTTGGTGAGGTCGGGGTGAGGCATGTTCTGTCCTGCTGGACACAGTCTAGTGTTTTACCAGCCACTCCCTCGAAGGCTGGTCCTTACACCCACCCCACACCCATCCAACACAGGTGTCGCAGGTCAGTTGACCCTGCCAATAAAAGAGCCTGGGGCATATTAGCAAGACCCACGTTAAAATTATCGCCGTTTTAGCGGCAGGAAACTGCCGCTAAAACAGCGATAATGGGCTTGCTAATATGCGTTATAGAATTCCAATAGAAGCCCAGGTTAGATGTGCAGGACATCTAACCTGGGCTTCTATTGGAATTCCATAACGCATAATAGCAAGCCCATTATCGCCGTTTTAGCGGCAGTTTCCTGCCGCTAAAACTGCGATAATTTTAACGTGGGTCTTGCTAATATGCCCCTCTGAGTGCACGTGGCTGGTTCTGAGTACTATACATAAGTGTCTGTGTCACTAATTTCCAAAGTATGTAGGCCTAGAGCCCATGACTTTACATTAGCAGCAAGCCCCGTGTGTTTGCTGGCAGCCACCCTGATGTTCCTCGTGGGGGGACAGGTAGCCTATGTCTAAGGCACCCCCACACCTGCTGCCAGTGTGACAGCTACAGAAGCAGACAGTGGTGCCACTGTCATGATTTCAAGGAAGGACGTCTACGGCAAGGTATGCCAGGGCCCACGAGGTTGTTTGGCCGCATACTGCGTGAAGCGCCTGTAACTGCCCAGCCTATCACCATTCATCCCAGCGGGAAAGGAAAGGAGAAACGACACAGGCTGAAAAGATCCCTTCCGTGGTTGAGTAGGAGAGAGGGGTCAGCCTCGCCACTATCACCTGCCCTGAGGAGGAGTGTGGGCTCAGCACTGCCGCTGCAGCCCTAAGCTGTAGAGGAGAAGCCAAAGGAGACTGGTTGCCTCCTACCCCCGTATGCCACCATCAGTGGGAGGGAGAAGAGTGATTCAGTGGGCAGAAGCCCAGAGAAATGAGCAGTGCACAGCTCGGAGTGATAGCCCCCTCTCTTGCACCTGTTCCTGCAGCCCCCATAAGGGGCGACATACCTGCAGCATTAGGATGCTGCTGCAGTACCGAGTACCTCGCATGCGGAGGCGCCAGCAAGGGCTAGCACAGAAGAGAAAGTGACAAGTATGCCACCCTACAGCCCGGCCATCCCTGAGCTAGGCCTTGGACCCGGCAGATGAGCCTCCACCCACAAGCAAGCCGACCAGTATTATCAAAGGAGCCGCAGCATCCCCCAGCAGTTTGCCGACACCGGTCTCCCTACCTGGTGGTGAGAGGAGCCTCAATGGGTTCATGCTGCCAGCCTCAGCTCCCGCTACTCTGCCCATCTTGCGAGTGCTGTAGTAGTCACTCTCAGAGGCACCAGGACAGGCGGCATTACGGCGTAAAGAGCCGACTGGCTAAGCAGGTGACAGCAGAGCCACCTGGCAGTGGTTTGCTGCATCGCGGCCAGCCCTGGGAAAGAGAAAACACACCTCATGTGCTGATTACACTGCCTGCAGCAGCATATTACCCATAACGAATGCCCCCGGACCCGGTGCCTCTCTGCATAGCGCCCACACAAGAGGACATGTTGTGTTATGAAAGGAAGGTCTGTCCAGGAGGCTCCCAACTCATGTCTCTGTCCAGAACAGCTAACACAGAAGAGTGTGGCCTAAAAACACAAAGTAAGCACACAAACTGTAAGTACACAACGTACCTGAGCCCGACAGGAATGGCTCCTGCCTTTTTGATAGCTTCCCGCAGCTAATACGAGGAGCACCGCTCGACCCCTGGTCAGGGGCGTAACACAGGCCCCCGCAGCCCCTGCGGTGCGGGGGGGCCCCAAGCTCCAGGGGGCCCCCTCAGCACAGCACTTCGGCCGGAGAGCTCTTGATAGAGTTCGGAGGGGGCCCCTCCACGTACCTTGCAGGGGGGCCCCCTCAATTTTCGTTACGCCATTGCCCCTGGTGGCATCTGCCATCACTGAAAGGATCGGAAGAATACAAAACTTCTGCTGCATCGTCATTGCCCCTCTGCAAGAGAGGGGGAAGGATAACGAGGAATGCAACGCCGAGAGCACAGCCAAACAGAGGCAAGCATGTGTACAGGCATAGTCCCATTATTGGCAACACACCCCACCCACACCACAACAGAGTATGCATGCATAAATAAATACACAACACAACTTTTGTTTGGGAAAAATATTGCTGCAGGTTTATTCCATACAAAAGTATGCAAATATGGTGGGTTATCTTACGGGCGAGCCAAGGGCAGGCAGCTGTACCACTCTATGCTGCCCTGCCCGCCTGATGAGCCAAGCACTGTGGAGAATCCAATCAGCGCTACCCTTATGGGGGTGATCCCTTACTGGATCACGTGACACATTGGTCCCTTATTACTCACGCCCCTTTCAGGGCGGAGCGTAGCAAGGCAAGCCCCCGGTTGTTCAGGCCCACAACCGCCCGAAGGACTAACGGGGCGCCGACGTAATTGTTCCAGGACCCTCCCATGAGGCTCCTGGGATTTGGCTCTGGCACCCCTATTGTGCCCACGCAGAGGTACCCTTCTGTACCCATCTGCTTCCAGATCGCCCTGTAACTCCGCCTGCAACGACAAAAGAAAACATTACAACGTTCTACGTACTTCGCCTGCCAACCCCACGCCGGGTAAGCGGTAGGGTGGGAGACGGCGTGTCCGGCGCAAAGAGGATGCCAGGATGGCCGGGGAGGCATAAATACCTCCCCACCTCCTCTGCGACCCGGAAGTGACGCGCCTGGTAAGGGGACTCCTCCTAGAGTCCCGCATTCGTAGTGGGGGTGGGGAAGTGCCCAAATGGGACTAAAGGGGCCGCCCGTTTAGGGTGGCCCCCTGCGGGGCCGCGGGCAGCCGCATAGTCCCATTATTGGCAACACACCCCACCCACACCACAACAGAGTATGCATGCATAAATAAATACACAACACAACTTTTGTTTGGGAAAAATATTGCTGCAGGTTTATTCCATACAAAAGTATGCAAATATGGTGGGTTATCTTACGGGCGATCCAAGGGCAGGCAGCTGTACCACTCTATGCTGCCCTGCCCGCCTGATGAGCCAAGCACTGTGGAGAATCCAATCAGCGCTACCCTTATGGGGGTGATCCCCTTACTGGATCACGTGACACATTGGTCCCTTATTACTCACGCCCCTTTCAGGGCGGAGCGTAGCAAGGCAAGCCCCCGGTTGTTCAGGCCCACAACCGCCCGAAGGACTAACGGGCGCCGACGTAATTGTTCCAGGACCCTCCCATGAGGCTCCTGGGATTTGGCTCTGGCACCCCTATTGTGCCCACGCAGAGGTACCCTTCTGTACCCATCTGCTTCCAGATCGCCCTGTAACTCCGCCAAAGCTCTGGAGGCGGCCCCCGTCGCCTAAAGAGCCCCCCCACCAAAACAGTTCCTTTCTCACTGCAACCTGCAATTTCCCGGGCCTCATTCATGTCCAGTAGGAACAGATCCAAGCCCACCTGTGCCAAGTGCACCCAACTTTGTCAAAATAACCTTTGGTATTTGCCCGGCATAGCCCATGCCTGATGAAGCCAAAGCCCCTTGCTCTGCGACTTGCGCATGGAGCGGTTTATCCTTCTCTGGGAATGTACCAGTGCCTCGCATTACCTGCAAGAATGTGATGGCCTCCCTGGAGGGAGCTCTACGTTTAAACATCGCTATATTACCCTTCAAGCTGATGTGGCTCCCACCTCCTGCAACCTGTAGTTGCAGTCCTTCTAGCATTTCGTGCTCCCTAAGACCTGTTTCCCCAATTTATGGAACAGCAGCACACTTGCTTCGAAGACCGCTTCCACAACCAGGCTATACACTATGGCTATGCGGACGGGGCATTTCATGCATCACTGAAGCAACCCGTGACCTGCCCAGGGAGCAGAGTGCACCTACTTTGTTGAAGTTGACCAGACATGTGCACAGACCTTTGCGATTAATACCCTGGCGAACACGACTGTTCGCATAGCGCACACCATTGCAGTCATAGCAACCATTTTGAGTGACAACTTACGCCGCCTACCAGGCTTGCTTAACTAAAGCTCGATCACAGATACACACATACCTGCTAACCAGCTGTGACCCTTGATGCCCAACCCAGCTAATGACCTAGTACTTTATCGCAGGGAATATTTCCTTCCACAAGATCAAGCCGCACCTGAGCACATGGCCTTCACCTACTGGGCCGAGGTGCAGTGTGTGCTCTGGATTTGTCAGCGATGGTGCTCCAGACACATTCCAAGCTGCTCTTGGAGCCACGGCACACATTCTGGCCTAACCAACTGACACATGCCACCTGGCTAACTTGCCGCTGCGAGATTTGCTCTTAGCACCACCCTCTTGCGGTTACCGGTGCACATCGTCTATAGGTCTTGCCCCCACTCGATTTATGCAGGTACTTGCAATGTACCCTTCTGCCCCTGTGTGGGCGGGAAAATACCTGTAACATTGCAAATCCCACTGCACTCACATTCTCGGGCAGTCCGGTGGGGGAGAGAGGTCCTTAGAATTGGTTCTGCTGCATAGCCTGGCCTCCTAGCCCGCAAGCACCCTCGTCTGACAGCAGACTATCTGCTGTGCTGCCCGTGCAATGTCCGCACCCGGGCGCAAGACGTCCCATTCTATACCTCTGCTAACAGGCTACCTTCAGTGAAGCTGGAGTGAACGGTTGTATGTTGTGCATCCAAACATAAGAACCTTGGATTGCTTGGCAGGGATCAATTGTTGCATCTGCCACACTCAAAATAGTGGCAACGTGCAGTTCTTTTGCATTCCACACTGCAGAGTGTGCCTGGACGATTCTAGACACCCCTGTGTGCCAACCCGCTTGACCCAAGATGCAAAGCACTAGACCAGATACACCTGGTTACCCCCGGACTTAATTGCCCTCCACCAAAATCCATGTGTAAAGGTAGCTGGAAATGCTCTGCTCAGAGCAGCCCGCTAGACAATGGCTTCCATTGAAAGACGGTGCCACAGACCTCCAAGCACTTAAGGCGGTACCTCTGATATAACAGATGCCCCTTGCATAGGATACTGCATCTGGCTGAAAGCCTCTCAGTGCTACTGATGCCTTGGCGCCTTCCTGACCCACGGCCAGCTCACCCTGATACAATCCGCTCGTGACTGGGACTCAGCCGTGCGGCGAAAGCACGAGACATCCTAGCCTGACCTTAGCTCTTCACCAGGCTCCCACACAGGAGCCCTTCACAAACCTTGTGCCCTAAAGCATTCGCCCTGTGGGGCGGTTGTGAATGGACTGCAAACAACTCCTATGCATTCTCTACCATGTTGTAAATGGAGTTTCTGGTTGGCTAGGGTAAGCACCTAAGCCTGGCCAAACCCACCTCTCTAGTCAGGAGAAGGGAGTACACACTTAAGCGGACACCTGCCCACCCCTTAGGTGGCTAGGCAGGGACTTTGGCTTATCCCAGAGGCAGTGTAAATTTAATGTGCCAACCGCACTCCCATAGTGGCACATTACAGAAGAGACTCCATACCAGGTTATTTTAATTACCCTTTGTATCGACCATACAGGAGAAACTTAGTTCCATCTGCCGCTATTACCCTGTGCTACCAAACCTCATCATGACATCACAGGGATTACATAACTCAGTAGGTCAATCGGGCCACCGTCCTACAGCTCAGTTAGCACAACCCCGTAGTTGCTGGTAGGAACTGTACTTAGCATAACACAGCACAGAGTAAATGTAAAATTGTACTCCCCCACCATTTGGCTGGTAACCGACGGCCAAAAAGACAGAACCTGGGCACGAGATCCCAGTTACCTAGAGTAAAACAATAATTATCCTGCACCATTAACAAATGTGCCGCATGCACCCATGCCCTATCCACCTGTTGCTGTGTAGATATCGTCCAATTCAATGACATAACCAACATGTTAACCAGTTCTCTCCTTTGTGGTCAACCAAATCCCATATGCCGGGATTTCTCCACTAGTACCTATGATGCTGAAACTGGATTTGTAAGGCACATGTGAGGTTCGGCGATCGTGCCAATGCTAGTCGCCATGTTTCCCACTGCTCTATAGCGTCCGACTTGGTGGGAGCACTACTAGGACTCGTCGGTTGGAATGGAGGTCTAAAGCATTGGTGCCAATTAAGGCACTGTCAGTAACCTTCCTCACGGTGGGCATGAAGGATTTGAGCTGTGTCAAGGGGCGGAGGCATGATGGCGCTGAATAACCGGTGTATGTTACCCCACTCGCTGATAATTCTGTACAGATGGCTGCCCTTACTTAGATTGAGGGAATGCTAAATGCTTCCCAAGGCCTGTAGTCTTACTGCTCCACCCAGTATGACCCCAAAACTTTGGGACGACTTTGGTAGTAACATGCCCTTAACGGTACGTGACATTCTACCAGCACCGCGCAGGAATCCCCCTTGACCTGCTCTAGCCTGTGGCCATTCTGCTGCAAGCCCTGTGGGCCTGGGGGAGTGCTACCAAACCTCCAGTCCTAGGCACTCAGGAAGCATCCCTCACTGCTGCAGGTGCCCCAAAGCATTTATTATAAACATTTAATGGGTAACAACCCGGTTTGCGTCCCTTAATGTGCCATGCTGTGAGCGATTAGGTACCCCGCATATCTCTTCCCTATGAAAAGATTAAACAAACCGGCCAAAACAATGCACGGGTAGTGCGTGTGCCCACAGACGCCCCCAGCTCTGTGTGGCACAAACCCTAACGCACCGCGTGCCAGTTTGTACATATCATTCTGGGGTGACTAAGCACTAATGTGCCCTTTCCCCTGGATGATCCCCAGTACGAGGGTACGGACTGATGACCAAGTGCTGCGCCAGCCAATAAACGTGTCGACATGTGTGTAAAACCCAGCCGTAGCCAAACGAAACCACTAGAAGCAGTTTATCAGGGAACTGTAGAGACCACCGGAGTCCCTCCGCACCCTCCGTACTCCCGCAACAGCCAGACAGGCCACCTGCGCGCATGCCAGGTGCCGAAACCAGAAAGCAGCAGCCCTTTTGCAAACGGAATGGCGGCGCACAATCCCGCATTGGAGACAACTTGACCTCGTTATACTGCGAAAGAGGCAAGTGCGGCACTCGAATGAGACAAAGTACTTTTCTTTGCAAAACACAGCCTGTCCGCAACTATTGTCTCTATTGGGACAAAAGATGAACCATGATATTATCACTGATCAAGTCTGTGAGGTTATATTCGCTACCTCTGGCATATTCTCATAAATCGCCATATATGACTGACCCCGCACTCTCATCCTATGCTTTGTGTGATCTTGGCCCACTTTAGTGTGAGCAGAGCCCCGCGAAGTAAACTTGGCTTCATGGTTGAAAGTGCACAAGTAAAGTACCCCCTCCCATCAAGTTGGGTTACACAGTACCTTGTAAGGGTGCAGTGGGCTAGTTACTCTCCTGTGGGCCCCATGCCCCTGCACTTGCGGCGTTAATGAAAACTTTGTTGTTTTGGCAGTGACAACGTTGTTGCCTGCGCCACCCTACAGCCCCATGGAAAAGTGCTGAGCTCTAGCTTACTACCCTGCGGAGTGAGCCCACTGTAATCACCAGATTCCTTCACAATTCCTACCTCTGACTGTAATAGGGAACATGTTCGCCCCATGGTATCTTGGCGCTGCATAACATTTATTGTTACTCCACTCCATGGTACTTGTTCTGTTGACCTCAGAAGGATGAAATGCTGAGTGGACCTACCAGGATCGGAACCTGTGACCAAGAGGTTGAAACCAGCCACTTTCTGTTCTGCAGGCCTGTGATATCATATCCCAGGGCCGACATCTGGCACTTGAACCCTTACTTGGACAGGCCCGAACTAGGAACCCAGATCTAGACGGCCTGCCAACCGGCTGACCACTTCCAACACCAGAGTGTCACGCAGCCACTCCGTGGCCTGGATACTAAACCATGTATAATGTATCGGAAGACCCCTCTCTTGTCGCCTGCCTGCCACAAATTTCCAGGCCGCAGGGTAGCCTGCACAGCTAAGCCCACAAAGAAATCGCACGACACCTCCAGCCAACGCCTGGCCAAGCAAACACTACCAGCCACCTCGGCCCCGTTACCGTACTTCCCGTTGCAGTTGTTGCGTGACCCTAAGTCCACCAACATGCCAACACAGGTTTGCCCAAAATGTCAGTACAAATCACAATGAAAACATGAAACTGGTGAAACCCTGCTGAGTGAGCCCACTGTATTAACCAAATTCATTAACAATTTCTGCTTCTGCCTGTACTTGGTAACACGTTCACCCCAAGGTATCTTGGCGCTGCAATCAATCATCGAGGGGGTTCACCACAGGGGGACTAGCAAACTGCAGTGCACTCCCTGCTCTGAACATACATGGAAGAGCAGACTAGACACCAGAGTAAGAATTACTCTTGTGCAGCTTACTGCTTTTTAAATTAAGCCCCTGCTCTCAGCTGGGAGAGTGATAGTGCAGTGGGCACAGTTAACAATGCTTCCATCAGGGACAAACAGCTTGCTAACCCAGATTGAGGAGCAAGCACGCTGATGCTGATCAAGGGCGGGCCCTTGAAATCCTTTACACTTGACCAAACCGTGGGGGGGTAGGGGCCCCCTAGTTTAGAAGAGGCTGTAGGCACTCAACCAGCGCAAGATCCTTGCACAGGTTTGGCACCACACTCCTTTAAAACTGTTGAGCAATGAAGCTACACCAAGGTATACAAATGCTATACTTGAGCGCCAGTTACATACATATTCAGCACAACTATCCTTGTGCTCACAGCGAATGAAAAGCATGGCCTTCAGTGGAAATGTGCTACGCTCACCAATCCAGGAGCGTCCCTCCTAATTGCCATGTTTTGCAGCATGTACGGAATCATGGGCTGAGTGGAAACAGCACCCTATCTGGCTCATGGCTTAATGATGACCAGACTTCCCCCCGTGTCTGGTTGCTGCCACACAGTTCTTATCACGAACCACCGTCCGGAAATTATCAGGAAGAGCAACCCCTAGGGGTATTGTGGTTTCCCACTATCTTGATGGAACGGAAGGAAAACCTGGTACTCCGTCCCTACCCCAGCCACATTCACCAAACCGAACTCAGCCTACCTCATTCTTAACTGAATCAAAACTGTAACCTTGTGTCTGGCCTTCCTTTCTAGCATGGCGAAGCCAGCGAGGAAAAACTGCTGCGCCCGACGCCGCAACACAACCTGTGCTGCAACAAACCAACGCATGCATCAACAGGGCCCAAAGCCAGCTGACTTTGGGCGAAAGGAACCTGCATTAGTGTGCCCTAAAAGTGGCTAACCGGCGCCGGGACTCGACATGGTCCCCACCCCCAGACACATAGTAACGATGGGTGGCCACAGCCAGGAGATGCGCCACGCACAGCTCAGGGGCCGCCAGCCCCAAAACCGTGCAGCTAGGTTCTGAATGAAGCAGTGAAAAGTAAAGAGTACCTTCGCATGAGAATTCCGGCCTGTATTCATGCCAAGGCAACGCCCAGACTAGTAAATTATGAACGCCCCCTCGGATGCCTCATGGCGGGGACAAACCAACAAACCAAAACAGGATGGGGCAGACCCCGAGACCAGCCCCCCAGCCTGTCCGCTGTCCAGGTCACCAAACGCAGGAAGACCGTGTAGAAGTAAAAAACCCATGAACTCCCTGCAAACCAGAACATGCCGCTCTCCCGACCCTCTGCCCAACCGGACAGAAAATGGCGCGGAATTCTCCCTCGATATCAAATCCCGCCCCTATCCGCCCCCGCAGGCCAAGCACTGCCCCTCCCGCCCACCTGGGCCCGGACCGAGTCGCCAAGGGAGGGAGCGGGACACCCTGACACGCCCGCGAGATGGGGGAAGTCAGTGGCAGGAAGAGGGATGGGTAGCACATACCTAAACAAAACTCTGTACCTAGGCGCATGCAGCCACAACCTGTGAGCACGAAAAGACGACATTACCGCGGACATCCGACACCAGTGGTGGGGCCCTGCCCCCCCAGCGGGGCTGCGGGGTACCGCCATGCTGCTCAGTCATAAGTTAGGACATGTAGAAGCATCTGTTGCATGACGCCTGAAACGCCAGACCTCTGGGAGAAAACACCGTTATTGCGGCCCCCATCGTCACCGCGCTGTCCTCCCCCGACCCATGCGCAAGCTACTCGAAAACAGCCTTACTTACTGCCTGTAACTCTCTTTCACGACCCGTTGGCGTCATCCGTCCCGCAAATCAAACATTCGCGTGTAGTTCTGGGCAATGCCCGGAAGCCACAGGCACCCGCCCACACCAGGCATGGTGGTGGTTAGGGAGAGGGATGGCAGTAGTTAGGGAGAAGGTCCAGGAATGTGCAGGCCGCCAACACCAGAACGCCCCCCCATACAGAACCACTGTCCTGAGCAGAGCATAACTCCGAGCCGGTTCTAGGCCGAGGGCTGCCCTCACCTGCTAGTAATGGTTGGCCCTGCCCACCCCTTGTGCACGTTACCTCTTCCCCCAAAATTCCACAGGCAACCTGCCAAACGAGACGAGGGGGGGAGTCCTACAACCCACGGCCAACCAGGCCGGCTGCGGTCCCAAAACCAGGACATCGCGCGTCCGCGACACCAGTGGGGGCCCCGCTCGGACCGGGCCGACTCAGGGGGCCAAGCATGACCCGGCTGCATGCCCACAAAACACGACCCCGCCCAGCCGGGACACCTCTACGGATCGGATGGCGATGCAAGGGGCGCGTCCCCAGTGATCTGGCGAAGGCATCCTACAAACCATCACAGAGTTGGGGGTGAGTGCCACTTTGCGGTCCTGGCCACATGGCACCATCCATTTGCCCCCTATTGGTGCATGGCTGCTTAACCGCTACAGAGCGGTGCCGCAGGGCAACCGGCAATGCAGACGCTTACAATACAATGCCTCCCAATTTGGCAGCATAGCCTCTGCGGCCCCCGTCAAGGCATGCGTTACCCGATACCCTCCTCACGGGGCACCAGCTCCGCCTCAGCGGTCCACCCAGGCCTCCCACAAACCCGTCGGACCCGGGCCCGAGTACATGTAGCTCTCCTGTCCCATCGCAGGCAGAACCAACGTCAATCCGGCGACCGCAATCCCCGGCTAGCCCCAACTCCCGCATACCATCGGACCCGGGAAACCAGGCATTCTCAACCACCAGACCGACAAGGGGCCTGGCCGGCCCAGACAAAGGCCCCCCCTGGCCTCTTCAGGCCAGCACTCACCGCGTAATTTGACGACGCGACGAGGACAACCCCGGCGAACCTGCTCAGACTGCGTTGTCCGTGCCCGGCTTGCTCACACGCTGGACTGAGCCAGGAGCTGCTGCCCCTTGTAAAGAGGGCACCGGAAGCCAGGAAAGACCTGCACCTACTTTCAAGGATAGCCATCGTTAGAGCTCGCAACGTTTTGACAGTTTCCCATGTTACCTGAGCTAACAAGAGCCTTGACCGTCCAAGCTCTGCCATGCGAGTCCCCCTCCTCGAGCAAGAATGTGCTGCCTCGGCTCCTCGTCATTGCTTTGCATACTTAAGAGCACATCCAGCCACTACCTCTGCGTGGACGCTCTGACCATCTGGCCCGCCTCCTAAACATAGGGAGTGCGGGTAGGTGGGGGCCACCCCCCATCGCCACCCACTAGCCGCCCTGTGCATCCCCTGCAACGATGTCCGTGGTAGCGGGGGCACGTCCCACCAACATGGCAACCAACACGAGGACATGCAATTCCCCTTAAGGTCACCCTGTTTGGTATGGGCAGTCGAAGCGATGGCGGTAAACAATGCCACGAACACGCCAGTCTGCAAAACAACTCGGGACGGTCCAAGCCCCCCCCAGGCTTGACATATGTTCAACCGGCGCCCAAGCAACCTTACTCCACTAAGGGGGTGTACCGCGCCACAATGCAAGGGCACAATTGTAACACCTGGAGGGGGGGGGAAATCTAGCACCAAAGACCGTGCAAAGAAGCGAGAGGAACTGCTCACCCGCAAAACCCTGACTCTGTCTCTGATCCAAACGCGACGCAGAACCAGGAGACGACCTGCAGACGGCGTTCAGCGAGCCGGAGCCCACGAGGGCCCATCTGTCGGTAGAGAGCCCGCGACAAGACCAACCTCCCTCCGGCCCCCAGGCAGCCCCCACACCGTATCCCCTCCCGCATGCACCGCAAACCCGCGGTCATGCAGCGGGCCGGGCAGCGAACACCACGAGGGTGACGGGGGGAGACGGGTTAACACGGGCTGGTGGCAGTGAATTGCCGGAGCAGGAGGAGTGGTGGGGGCCGACTCACCTCGTTACTTGAAACGGCCCCTGACCGACAGCACTCGCAAAACCAACGACGGCGGCGATCCACGACCCAACGACGGCGTGTCCGGCGCAAAGAGGATGCCAGGATGGCCGGGGGAGGCATAAATACCTCCCCACCTCCTCTGCGACCCGGAAGTGACGCGCCTGGTAAGGGGACTCCTCCTAGAGTCCCGCATTCGTCAAGGGGGTGGGGAAGTGCCCAAATGGGACTAAAGGGGCAGCCCGTTTAGGGTGGCCCCCTGTGGGGGCCGCGGGCAGCCGCATTTTCTGAAGATGGGTGAGGTGCACTGAAGGTCGGCTGGAGGCTGTGTCTGCCAAATTGCATCCCTGTGAAGCAACCCGCACCTCAGGCGCAGTGAGTAGAGAATCCTTGCCCGTATGCTCCACTTTTAAAATCTGCCCACCAGAGCAGACTGCCCCTGAACAGAGCTCCTACAGGCATGATTGAGAAGCTGCAGTTCCGCCAGAGCGCCGCTACTGGGCGCCATGGCATAAACAATAAAATGAACTAAAATGCAACTCAGCTTACAAACAAGCATAGATTAACACAAGCTCTATGCTTATACCAAGAAGGCCAACCCTTGCCTGAATTCAGTACTCAACCAATGCAGCATATACCCTGACTCTTGTGGCGATGCCCAATACTGCCATGGGTCTGCAGCAACAGTGACCGGACCCCAGCATATCAGCTCACCACTGTGCTGAGGCTACTGCACACACCGGAGAAAGTGACTGAAAAACTAGCATGAGACCTAGTGAGGCAAGCCCTCAGAGAAGCACACCTGAGCTTGGCTGAGAGAGTGCTGCACGCCCCCTGGTGCTGAACTGCCGCTGCCACAAGCTGCCTTTACTGAAAAGAGATACTCAGGCTGGCCGAGAAAGCGCTGTCTGCCGCCACCGCACTCGTGAAGATAGCGATGCACACCCCTAGTGGCTGCCTGTCGATTTGAGGGGAGAGACTGCTAAACCCCACGAAGAACTCCTGAGCCAAAAGCTGCCCCAGCCAAGAAATATTCCTTGGCAGTGAAGCGAAAAATCACTGACTTTCCACTGAAAGGGGGAGAGGATCAATTATGCACCCTGGTGGCAGGAGGCCACCAATGCAAGAATGAGGAAACACAAGGGCGCCAGAAGACGGCACCCATGAGGACTAGCTAGTAGCCCCACCACTGCCTGAGCAGAGACAATGCCAAGAAGGCATCTAGACAATGCATGGCTGCATGAAAGGAACAGCACCAGCTGGCCGACAAGCACTGCATGGCCACCGTTGTCCTGTCAGTGAGAATGTCAGACTGAGTGAACAACCCTGCCACAGACGCACACACCTAGGCAGGACTGAGCACCGCAACGGCATAGCCTCGAGGCACATGCGCAATACCCTCGAGTGAAGAGGAGGCGGAAGGGAGAGTACCCGCCATCTACAAAGCACCAAGAAGTTCCCAGAGAAGCCCAGAGTGGCCCGAATGCAGGAAGGAGATCATGTTCACCTTAACTGCACCAGCACCACCCCGCAATGGGCCAAAGACTATTCAGGGAGTACCCCCAACCCTGCCTTAAGACTGGGTCACACATCGGCCCATTACAGCCAAGAGGAGAGTCACACACCACAAGTGGCAAGCTGCCACCACTACAACCCAAAGAGAGGACGCCAAGTCCTACAGGCAGGACAGGACTGGCGAGAGCTCCATGCAAATAGAACTGGTGCCACGTGGCCTGACACCATTTTCTTAGCATGTGCAGAGAAGGCATGCAACACGTGCCCTGTCGTCACTTTGCAGCATGTGTAGAGAAGACATGTAATCACGTGGCATGTCGCCACTTTCGCAGCATGTGTAGAGAAGACATGTGGCCAGAGGCCACATTACACTGCAAGCAACAACGAGGAAGAGGAAAGCCTGTCGTGAAGAAGAAATAAAGAGAGAAAGTAGTGTGACAATCCTGTCACACTGAAGAACGGATGACCACAGGTGTGCAGGAGAAACTAACAAGGGGACAAGAACGAGGACTTGTACCACTACCTGAGTGCACCTACTAACACAAGCCAGTCACCAGGATGCAGTGACGTTACGCGAGACAGCTCAGTGGGAGTACCGAACGTAAGCCGCCTGCATGCACAAACTGTGTTTCTGCCACACACTTCACAGTGTGACCGACCAGCCACCTGTCACAGGCTGCTTGAAGCATACAGCATCCCTGCTTGCAAACGCACATGCCAAAGAAGAACAGCTGCACAAACTATGCAATGAGCTACGTAGCGGCAAAGTCCCTCCAGTCACCCTTACTCCACACAAGTCATCGCCACCTGTCTTACAGGTCGTTTAAGGGCAACCACTCTATCATTGCCATGTGCATGACCACCAACCCTGGAGCGTCAAGTAACAAGACTAGAGTCCTGCACCATTGCCATATTAAATGACAAGAAGCACCAGTGATGATCTGAAGAACCAGTGACCACGTGTTCAAGTGACTTGCACCCTGATCCCGGTAGCGAGAGCATGTTCTGACTAGGACACATCCACCCCTGACATTGCACGAGTGACTAGATAGTGGCTCTGAGGTGGCCTTGCAGCTGTCCAGATGAAGGCACATATGCAGCCCACAGGCAGTCCAGGGCAACTAAAGCAAGAGGCCTCCCTCAAGCATGAGAGATGGACTTGAGGAGGTAGCCAGGCCGTGTGACAGAGACTTTCAACAGGTCACAGCACACCAAGACTGTCTTCAGTGGATCAAGCAACACCATCAGCAAGCGTTCACAATGGACTTCAGCGACGCTCCCGATGCACCAAGTTTGAATTGTAAATCACCTAATGCATCACAGCGAGAGCACACTGGACTGATCAACATCACATAGGTAGACTGTCACCCAGCCGACGTGATGCCGAGGGATCCGGCCTTCCTCAGCACCGTGTTCATGTCCAGAGGTACCTGGTTAAATTCTGGATGCGTGCCGAGATGCCCGTGTGCTCCCAGCTGCACCTGTCCACCGCTGTCCTGCGGACTGCCTCTTGAAGCTGTGAGACTTAAGTTGTTTTAGTTGTTTTTCATTCCTTCCCACAGGTTGGACTCTTTTTTTTTTTTGTTTAAATAAAATTTGGGAGGAATGTTGTGTCCTGCTGGACACAGTCTAGTGTTTTACCAGCTAGTCCCATGAGGGCTTGTCCATACACCCATCCCACACCCATCCAACACAGGTATCCCCGGAAAGGGGACCCTGCCAGTTCTGAGAACTATACATAAGAGTCTGTGTCACTTATTTACAAAGTATGTGGGCCTAGAGCCCACGACTTTACAGGACACAACGCAAGGGGGAGCATAGCAAGAAGACAAAAGGAAATCCCTGCAGACCTGCGGTGGAAAATTGGCAGGTTCCTTGGCCCCTGGCCAGTGCTGGTGCAAACGAGAGCAGGCAGGCTTGCCTTTGGCACACTAATTATCAAGTTTTTGTCTCCCATTGTTGGCACAACAAGTGCCAAATATCATTGGACTCGTGTTTCATAGTAATTGGCCCTCATATATAAGGAGCAATCATTTTTGGGGGTGCATGACAAGCAGCTTTCAGTATATTAGGTCCATACTACTCCAAGCTTACATGTGCATCCCCAGGGTTGCACCTTGCTTTCAAGATAGTGAAAATACTTCTATCTGATAATCCCATTCTTCAAATTCTATAGCCAGAGTATCACATTGCTAAGGACATGATTGCATCAGAAATGATTTGTCCTAGTCTCATAAACCTTAAACAAGGAAGATTTGCCTTCAATGGTGGATTATCAAACGTTTGGTAATGCAGAAAGTTATTTCAATGCACGACTTTAATAAAAATCAATGCTGTACCATAACTGTGATCACATTGTATATGAATATCCAAAAACTCTTGGAGTTGGAGCTCATGATGAGGAATGCATTCATAGGTAGTTTTAACCTTTTGGCTGCCGGGAAGCTCTGTACCAGAGCCTTTTCAAAAAAGAGAAAGTTAGGTTGTTTCCACACTTGTATCTCTTTGGTTTCTATGTACACCCACACAAAATATATGGGTTTTCTTTCCTGAAAATTCAGGGCTATGCATTAGTTATGCAGTCTCATTCCAGCCTGATATAACGAAACATTTGGAGATACTTTCATTTTTAACCACATTTAATCACTATTGTGTTGCATTTGTCAAATGAACAAACACAAATTCTGGAACACTAACCAAAGAAATTATTTCCCTGAACATCTGAGGTACAGAAATACCAGATATGTGTGGATTTTCTTAAAACTGTTATATGCACAGTCAATTATGTAGTATTAGTGCAGATCACTAACTTGCGGCACAATCACTGTTTGAGGTGCTGTGTTGCTGTGTTTATTTGGTGCAAACATGACGTTCCTTGCCCTGACTGACAAGCTGGTGAAACCACAACCTCCCTCGCCTTGATTGGCTGACTGGAACTACACATTTAACATGATGCTTTTCAGCATTTTTTCTAAGCAAATGGTAATTGCTTTCAGTCTTCTTCATGAAGACAAATATCTCTATCGAGGCTTGACCCACATATGTGTTCCATTTGGTTTCCGGCGTGTAGGGCCACCAGACATGCACAGGTTTTCAACTGGTTTGGGGCCACTATGCAATATGGGATGTATTTGTTGGGGGATCGTCCTTAGGGGATGTCCACAGTATTTGGGTTCAGGTCGAGCCAGCAACCAGGTACACTGACTAACGACAGACATTACCAGATTAGGAGACCCAAGACTCCGTGGTGAGTGAGGTGGCTTCAGTGAACGAATGCATGCACTTTAATTAACCTAAATGCACTGTAATTATTAAACTCTGAACATTCTTTACTTTTCTGTGACAGAAATCTCCAGAGCTTTTGGAAAATGGTAACCACACTTCTCCTACTAAAAATGTTGCCATGCATGTGTGTGTGAGCGTTTTGCATACAATAGGAAGTAGTCAAAACTCTGACCGTGTGAATTCCACATTGATACTACAATGACTTCACATGGTCACAGTGTTGGCTTGTTTCTCTCAATGGCCAACCACGCATGTGAGGTAATGTTTTTTACCAGTATTATTGGGTGGTGGGACTTTTGCTGTTTTCCGCAAATTCAAGAACTTTATATCACAGAAATGTAAGGAAATTCTTGATTCTTGAATCAAATTTAGACATCTGCATGGCATTCTGGGTAAGAAAATGTGATAGCATGCACACATGCAACAAAACCTAGGACTCTCGTGGGTGTGTAATTTTAAGACATTTGAGAGATTTCCCTATTTGTGGAACGACCAAGGATCAAAATACAGCAGCTCCCCACATCCCAATAATCACCCTAATTCCATGTAGTTCCCATGGTTACGTACCTGGGAGTTTTCATGTACCAATGATAACCGCATCCACACTTGTGGGTACTGAAGCAATCAAGAGTGGATATGACAGTTGCTATTATCTATTGATTTTTCCTAATTTCTTGACTTCCTGTTATAAGCGAATCATACCAAAAACACTTAAAAAAAACTTGCTCGAATTACCTGCATCATGAGTAATCTAGAATTTGGAATGGTTCAAATGCCTTCCTATACCTAAAATCAGGTTTCTGCACTAGGCAACTGTTGTTCCTTGCAGGCTGCAATCTTCACGTTTGCAGCCATTGGCAGGGTGTGCAAATAGTGACCTGCATAATTAATACTCATTAAGTTGATTGTTTTGCGACCTCCTGTGAATGGGCATTTTGCGTTGCAACCTCTTTGTACAAAAGACGCATTGCAAATTGCAAACCTGTTCACAAACCCGTTGAGATGCAAGTTTTCACATACTGGTGTTTGAACAGATATTAGTGCATCCGGCCAAGAATTCTTAACAATGTCTCCTTCCAGCAACTCTATACAAGTAAAAACTAGCTTAAGGAGAAGACAATGCTTTGAAGCAACCCTAACATTATAGAATGCATCAAGTCATTAGGCTTTGTACTGGAATACCACATCAATCCACAATCACAAATCAACCAGTTTGCCAAAAGCTCATAATTCTAACTCTGCTGAAAACCAAACACAGCGAGGATATGTAATTTTCACATATGCAAACTGCATATGTGCAATCAGCACATGGGCTAATAGTGCCTGACTTGATATACTGTTTCAGGTGCAAACAGGAGTTTACACCTGTTGGACCTGGCCCTTTTTGCAGGGTCTCCCCAGAATTGCTGAATTTGTTTTTGTTGACATTAGGACTCTGTGCACTTTACCATTACTAACCAGTTCTAAGTGCTGTGCTCTCTCCTTAATACATGGTAAAATTGGCTTGCACCTGATTGTCACATTTAATTTACTTATAAGTTCCTAGTATATAGTGCTACAAGTACCCAGGGCCTGTACATGAAATACTACTAGCGGGCCTGCAGCACTCATTGTGCCACCCACTAAAGTAGCACTTTATATCATTTTTCTGGCCTGCCATTGCAGTCTGTAGGGCAGTTTAAATTACAATTTCGACCTGGAAAAATGAACCTTTTGCCAGGCCTAAACATTTCTTTTCATAATATGGAAGAAATTGGGTTACTGGTTAAGTGGGGTGTAAGCCCTGGTCAAGCAGCACCCAAATCCTTGTCAGTGTAAGGCGCAATCAAACCCCAAATTAACTTGTGCTCAACCCCTGGTAGCTTGGCATAGAGCAATCAGGCAGAACTTAGAGGCAATGTGTAAAATATTTGTGCAACACTTCAAACAGTAAAACAGTGAAAACACCACACAAAAAGTATCCCAGACCAAGTTTGAAAGATAGAGCACAATTTAATAAATTCAATAAGACCAAAACGACAAAATCCAATCAGTAGAACTGGAGTTATGATTTTTTAAAGAATAAAGTGTAAACTGGAGCTTAAAACCACAAAGCGTCAACTCCGGATATGTGGTCACGCTGGACCGGGTCAAAGTCAAAAGTTTGGGCTGACCACGATGAAGTGCAGGACGGACACAGTCCCAGGTTAGTCCCACTGTAGGTTTAACTTCTCAAGTTTGTGCCAAAAGTCCTGTCCGTGTTGCAGAGGGCCACAAGGAGCAGGGAGAGCGTTGTGAGAGGCTGACAGCGGAGCACGAGGAGCCGGCTGCGCAGCCGATGCTGCAGTGTGAAGAGTCGGGCTGACGAAGTTTCACGTTGATTTGTATTGCGAGTGAAAAGGTCACCGTGCGAACGGCCCGTTCGCAGTCACGAAGATCCCAAAAGCTTGATTTTAGCACCCGTGAGCCACACCTAGGGTCCAGGATCTGAGAGGCACCACTTGGGGGTCAGGAACTCACTTCAGGTAGGTCCAGGGGCTGCTTTAGGATGTTGTGTAACCTTTTATGTCCCTGCAGCTCAGATCAGGAGACCAGCAGACTAGCCCTTGGAGTCACTCTGGGGTCCTGGGTTCAAGATGAAGTTGCTGGTCCAGTTCTCCTTCCCCATGCAAGAGGGCAGCAAGTCAGCACAGCAGGGCAGTAGTTCCTTTAGAGCAGCAGTCCAGCAGAGTGGCAGTCCTTGTGGCAACACAGCAAACCTTCTTCCTGACAGATTATCCACAGGCCCAGAAGAGTACTGAAGAGTTGGTGTCAGATGTCCAGTGTTTATACACTGTTGTGCCTTTGAAGTCAGGAGAAGCTTCTAGAGGTATTGCCTTTGAAGTGCACCGATGCCCTGCCTTC
Organism: Calotriton arnoldi; assembly: GCA_963921515.1. NCBI lineage: Eukaryota > Metazoa > Chordata > Amphibia > Caudata > Salamandridae > Calotriton > Calotriton arnoldi. Next base: position 231,166 of record CAWUFW010012336.1, on the reverse strand, counting down.
CTGGTTCTGGCTCCAGACTAACTCCTAGGGTTATGCAGCCCTTTGTGTGGAGACAAGACACAGCCTATTCAAGTGTACGTGGGTTTGGGCCCAGCTCCTCCCACCCACCCTGCCAGAGATGGCACATCCAGTCACACCTAAGCTTCCCATTGTGTGTGGCTGTCTATGAGGAATACATAAAGCATAACTGTTGGCTACACCCAGTCATGTGACCAAAGGCAGGTTTCAGGCACTAAATGACTAAGACTAGAAAATGCCAACTTTCTAAAAGTGGCATTTTCAAAATTGCACTTTAAAATCCGACTCACCATAGGTTAGGATTTTAAATTGTTTTCCAGAGACACCAAACTTGAACTGGTGACCTAATTCCATTTGAAAATTACACTTATAAAATGTACCAAGTTAACTCCAATGTTGTCCTATGGAAGAGGTAGGCCTTGCAGTAGTGAAAAACAAATTAAAGAGTTTTTCACTACCAGGACATGTAAAACTTGAAAGTACATGCCCTACTTTTTAAATACATTACACCCTGCCCTCTGGGCTGTCCAGGGCCTACCCTAGGGGTGACTTATAAGTATTAAAAAGGATGGAATAGGCCAGGCAAAAGGTTCACTTTTCCAGGTCAAAATGGCAGTTTAAAACAACACACAAGTCCTACTTAAGTAGGTGGCACAATCAGTTCTGCAGACCCACTGGTAACATTTAATTTACATGCCCTGGGCACATGTTGTGCCCCTTTACTGGGGACTTACAACTAATTTAAATATACCAATTGGGGATAAGTCAGTGTTACCATGTTTTGGGGAAAGAGCACAAGCACTTTAGCACCAATTAGCAGTCACAAAGTGTGCAGAGTCCTAAAGACAATGAAAACTAATTCAGCAAAAAGTGGAGGACAAAGGCAAAAAGTCTGGGAATAACCCTGCAGAAACGGCCAAGTTTAACATAATACACATTGGTCACCCCTAAGGTAGGCGCTAGAGGCTTACTGGTCAGGATGTTTGTATTAAAAAGTAGGGCATGTGTTCTTAAGTCTTACATGTCCTAGTAGTGAAAAACTCATGTTTTTACTATGGTAAGAACTACCTCTCCCATAGACATGCATTGGGTTACCTTATTACATTTAATAAGTGCTAACTTTTGATTGGGAATAGGTGGAGATGTCATGTTCGGACACAAATGAATTGTAATTTAAAATCCTCTTTAATAGTGAAGTCAGATTTTAACTTAGAAAGTTGGCATTTTCATGTTGCAACCATTTGTGCCTTCTGCCAGTATCCTGGGTCACATCACTGTGAATGGCTCTGCTTTTGGGGTTGGCGTATTCCTTCCAGACAGTGACACAAAAGGGGATTAAGTATGGACAGGATGAGCCATCCTGCCAGGATGGCTGAGGGCAAAGTTGTACTCTGCCCCATTTACGTTCAAAGAACTTTACCTCTTGCCCACAGAAAGGAACCTGACGCTAGTCCTGTGACACCCAAGACTTTGTGGAACCATGACAGGGGAAGGGAAGAGCTTTCCAGAACCAGATGCAGGGCTAGTGTAGGGAATCTCCCTACTTCAAAGCCTGGCACCAGGTATAAATATTGGAACTGCACAGTCACTCTTCAGTATCCAGAGCCACTTTTCAGTACAGTCCTGGATCTGTGAACATTACAGAAGGACTGCCTTGCTTGCCGGATAACTACCCTGCTGCTTAAGGCCTTCCTTGCTCCCGAGAGGACTGTCCTACAGCTACCAGAGGACTGCCCTGCTGCTTGGGGACTGTCTTGACCCCTCAGAATGCTGCCCTGCATGTTCAGGACTGCCCTGATCTCTGAGAAGGAAGACTGAACTGCTCCCTACATCCCAGGCTTACCAGAGTGACTTCATGGGTCAGTTTGCTGACTGGAGCTTGTCACAACAAGCTCCAGTGACATCGCTGCAACTTCTCAGCTGGCCTGCTACACTTGACCTGCCTCGACCTGCAACTGGACCTGCCTAAGCACTGCTGGCCTCTGCTGGAGATAGTTCCTGATCCCCAAGAAGTGCCTTACCAAGTCCTGGACCCTTAGTTGGCATTGGTTGAGCACCTCTTGTGAAGAAAGGTGGAATCCTGACACTTTGGGCTCCTCGCGACCGCAAACGGACCTGTTTGAGCTGAAACTCTGCTGCTCGCGTTGAGCCAACGCGAAGTTCTGGTGAACCTGACTCTTCCCACTACACCTCCCATAAGTGGCGACTAACAATGTGAGATCTGCATTTTGCACTACAGAAATGGCAGCCCACAGTGACTGCCGATGTGAAGGTCCAGCTACGACTGTCTGCCATGTCCGAACTGCTCTCCAAGCTACAGCAATGATCATCTGCAACACTCTCCCCGCTCCTTGTGGCCTTCTCCACGGGGAACGGAATTCTTCGTGCCGGACTTTGAGAGGGTAACTTTTTCAGCGGGACTAACCTGGTCTCTTGTCCTTGTATCTGTCCTGCGCTCCATAGTGGTCGGTCTAAACTTGTGACTTTCCCCTGGTCCAGCATGACCATATAACACAGTGTGGTGATTTGTGCTTCTTGGCGCTGCTTTCACTAAAAACTCTAAAATCTCTAGTTTTACCGATTGGATTTTGTTCGTTTTGGTTTTATTTATTAAAATTTACTGTTTTCTAAATTAGTTTGGGAATTTTCTTGTGGTGTGTTTTCACTTCATTTCTGTTTATTAGCTTGCCCTTAGCATTTTTCCCGGGCTAGCATGACCACATGACCGCGATTAGTGCTCTGTGCTTTTAGGCACTATATCTACCTACATTTTTTAAATTGCATATCTCCGGTTCTACTTATTGGATTTTTGTTGTTCTGGGATCATTTTATTTATTAAAATGTATTCTACTTTTACTAAATCGGTTTGGGATTTTTCTTGTAGTGTTTTTACTTTATTGCTGTTTGTGTGCTGCATAAATACTTTAGACTTTCCTTCTAAGTTAACCCTGACTGCTTTGTGCCAAACTACCAGAGGGTTAGGCACAAGTTTAGTGACTTTTGTGGTTCATCCTGACAAGGATTGTGGTTGTTGCCTCAATGAGGCTTCCACTCCCTCAACCAATGGCCCGATTTTTTACATTGGTTTTCATTGGGATTCAAACCCATGCCTCCGAAGACACTGGAGGACAGGAGGACTAAGAGAGAGTTCCAGCTGCAGCTGGCCAAATATAAAAGGGAAGCAGCCAAAGAGGAGGCTGCTGCCCAAAGGGCCATGGAGGAGAAGAAGCATTTGCTTGCTCACAAATTGAGACTGAATTTGCAGCAGTGGTGTAACAAAGGCCCCCGAGCTCCAGGGGGCTCCCTCAGCACAGTACCCTGGTGTGACAGCTCCTGACTGAGTCCGGAGGGAGGGGGCCCTCAATGTAGTTTGCAGGGGGAGCCCCTCACACTTCGTTATGCTAGTGCTCCATGAAGTAAATGACTGGGCCACAACAAGTTCCTTAAAGGTAGGTCTTTAATCAATACCGTCGGAAACAACCCGATCCCATCCTGGCCAGCGGTTAACTGACCAGAATGGAATCCTTACCTGAATTACAAATGACTGTGGAATCTGACGGACATCAGATTCCACACAAAGAACATATCATGCACAAGTTAGTACAAATTACAACAAATCTCCTTTTCTTCAAAGAAAAGAAAAAGTAAAGACTGAAGGAAAAAGAGGGAAATGAGAACCAGGAGTGACTTAAATACAAAGGAGCCTTACGCTCTCTAGAGTTTTTCCCTTTGCCAAAACCACAACCTTCAGCACTCTGACTCTCAGGAACCATGTCCCTTTGAGAACTCACTCCTTCCCCCTGGCCGTGACTGAAAGAAGGTCCAGTAGAGAATTCACAATCCTTCATGAACAAAGAACCATGGACAACCTCATTACCAGTCTTGGAACAAACTCCACCCTTCTGGTATAAGGCAACCCAACGTTTGTTCCAATGCTCACCATTGTCCAAGACAACATAAAAGTCAAATGAAAGTTTAACTTTGAAGGGACCTCTAAATTTGGTCAACCCTCTTGCGACTCTACCAGACTTAACTTGGGGAGAGGAGTTGGCCTAACGGCTAGGGCGGTCAACCTCAAACCTGGGGAACCGGGTTCGAGTCTCGGCAAGGACGCTGAACATCCTGTGATTCTGGGCAAATCACTTAATCTCCCCGTGCCTAACAAAAATGAATGTGTCCTCATGTAACGCAACTGGTGCTCATGTAAAGTGCTCTGATACCTGATACCCTTGGGTCAAGTTTGCGCTATATAAAACTCTGTAAAAAAAAAAAAACTTTCACCCAATCTCCAGGCTCAATGCTCCTCTTCATCATAATCTCCTCAAAGGATGCACCCTGGTCCAAGATCCCTTCCTTCAACCATCCTGGAACGAGTTTGTCTCCAGGAGCTCGTCCTCTCATAAATTCAAAAGGGGATTTTCCCAAAAAAGTATTGTACAGCGGTACAATACGCCCAAACCATCTCATAAACTGATTCACGTCAAGATTGGAAACACAAGCCATTTGAATGTCGCCCTTGACCAATCTATTTGCCATTTCCACAATACCATTTCCTTGTGAATTATACAAACTTTCTGCATGTCCCTAGACGCGAGTTGAGTACCATTATCCGCCACAAGGACAGACGGAACACCTTCCTCAGAAAACACATAGTTTAAAGCCCTAATAGTGGCACTAGTGGTAATCTCCCCCATGAACTTCACTCACAACCATTTAGAATAAGAATCAACACAAACCATGGCGAACCTCAGACCACTGCAAACCTCAGACATTCGGCCAATTAAATCCAAAAGTACAGTATGCCAAGGTAAGCCTGGGTTTGCAATGTGACCAAAAACAGATTGGTTACCAAGCTGGAGACGCTTCTCACTTTCTTTACAAGCACTACACCTGACCACCCAATCCACCACCTGGGCATCCATACCCGGCCTCCAAAACTGGGCTTTAAGGAGCCGCTGGGTGAGACTCTGACCTAAATGTCCAGCATGTGCCATTGCCAGAAGCCTCTGCCTAAGATTAACAGGCGGCACAAACTTTTCACCCCTCATCAAAATATGAGTACCATAAGTTGTCAGCTCTTCCAACACCTTGACAAACTGACGGACAGAACTGGAAAGACAACTCTCCCTCCGTTTGCCCAAGACAACCAAATGATCTCTTTAATGGTGAGGTCCGCATCCATGGCTTGACACCAATCTTCTTTGGAGAAAGCACCTGCACACTCCAACACAACATCTTGAACAGAAGCAACTGCACCCTCATCCTCATGATCCTCCACAGGAGGATCTTGCACCACTTGCCACTGTAAAGGCAACCTAGAAAGGCAATCCGCCTTAACATTCCTCCAACCCTGAATGTGCTCTAAGACATAGCAAAACTCCTGAAGCCCGGCAGCAAACCGCGCCAACCTGGCCGAGCCCTTACCAGCACCACCAGGGAGAAGGATTTTGATCAGAGGCTTGTGGCCAGATCTTAAGGTAAATTGAGTACCCCACAAATATGTGTGAAAGTATTCAACCCCCCAAGCAGCAGCTAAGGCTTCCTTTTCGATTACTGAATAGTTCCTTTCAGTATCTGTCAGGGTGCGGGATGCAAAGGCCACAGTTCTCTCACCATCCTTATGCTTCTGGTAAAGAACGGCGCCCAGACCTGTAGCACTGGCATCCACCGTCACCACATATTTGATATTAACATCGAAAGGTACTAAAATACCAGCCTCCCAGATCTCTTTCTTAATGTTCGAAAAACATTCCTCTTGCACACTTGACCATTCGAAACCCTTCCCTTTCTTTAGGAGCGACCTCAAAGACTCTGTCTTGTCAGAGAAATTGCGAACAAACTTCGAATAATATTCAATGAGGCCCATGAAAGACCTAAGCTGGTCCTTGTCTCAAGGGAAGGGAGCCAAGCGTAGAGCTTCCAACAAGTCTTTTATGGGACTGACTCCACCAGCAGACAAAGTGAAGCCCAGATATTCAATTTGCTCCTTCAAAAGCAACACTTCTCCTTCCTGAAAGTAAGCCCCACTTCAGCAATTCTCTGTAAAGCAAGTTTTAAGATTGCATTGTGTTCTTGAATCGACTTTCCAAAAATTAGTATGTCGTCCTAAGAGTAGATGATATTCTCCAAACCTTTAAAAACATCAGAGATCATCCTTTGGAAAACACTTGCTGCTGACGAGAGAGCGGAGGGCATTCTAGTAAATTGATAGGTACCCTCCATTGTAATAAAGGCGGTAAGAGCTTTCGAGTCTTGGTGGAGCTTTATCTGCTGGTAGGCGCTCTTTAAGTCTAACTTGGAAAAGTACCTCCCTCCCTTGAGCAACAACACCATTTCATTAAGTTTGGTAGAGGGAAAGTATCTTCCAACAATATTTTGGTTAAGCGATCTCAAATCCACGCAAAATCTGAGCCCCCATCAGACTTGCGCGTGATAACGAGAGGAGATACCCAGCTAGATGCCTCCACAAGTTCTATTACACCTTGCTGCAACATATCTTGGATCAGCCCCTTCACTTCCTCACGCACCATCACAGGTACCCTCCTAAGTTTATGTTGGACAGGAACAGCCCCTTCTTTCAAAAGAATATTGTGTGCGTAACCTTTCAACAAACCTAAGTCCTCCTTGAAAACCCTCCCATTTGAGTGCAGAATGTCTTCAATAGACTCTTGATCGACAACCATAACCTGTGAGGGTGCCCTGGGATTGACAACGATGTGCAAATCGTATTGATGGAGCCATCCAAGAATTGGTGGTCCACTCTCAGCAACATACACCTTACCCACAATGCAACGTCCCTCAAACTCAACTTTAGCTTCCACAAATCCCAACATGTCAATGGACTTCCCTTGAAAACCTACAGGGGAGATATCTTTGGGTTTCAAGATACCCAGAGACCACCATTGTTCAAAGACTGATTTGGGTATGATAGTGTACAATGACCCTGTGTCTACCATAAGTTACACCTCACAACCATTAATGGTAAAGAATGCTTTGGGTCATATTTTCCTTTGAATATCTTCTCCTTTATGCCCCACTTCATACACATCACCCACCATAAGGATTTTATCACAAGACTTACCCTGACATACACTCCCATCAGAGACCAAGGAGACTTTGTTGCAGTTGGTCACCCTTCACATTTTCGCAAAGTGTCTCAACCGGCCAGATTTTCGGCATTCCTTATTGTTAGCAAAACAACATTTTTACTCCGATGAATGATTAGTAGTACCACACCGATTGCATACTCTGGTGCTTTGTCTAGTAAACCCTCCATATTTATTAAATCTGGTGTTGTACTTGGGAGTGGCAGGGGAATCAACATGTCTGGTAACAGCATTTACACCTACTTCACAAACATCTCCCTCCTGTTTCTTTTTCTCTAACTCTTGCATACAAGATGCAGATTGCTCCAAAACTTTAGACATATCTATGGCCTCTCTCAAAGTGCGTTTTTTTGCTGCCCATAAGCGCTCCTGAATTTTTTAACTCTACACTGTACAATCAACTGATCTCTTATTAATTCATCGGTCATACTACCAAACTTGCATTTTATAGAAAGCTCACGCATTCTTGCACAAATTCATCAATCGATTCATCCACCTCTGAGGTTGTGTATAAAATGTATAACGTGTCAAAAACAATTTTACTTCTTTAGCGAATCTGACACCTAACCTGCATTTGGCTTCTTCAAAAACATCCGCTACAGGTTGGCCATTATGCTCTGTGACCTCAGGGAGATACAGTAACACCCTTTGACCCTCACTGCCCAAAACACTCAATAACAATGTCTTTTTCCTGGATGGACGAAAGTCTTAGCCATCCAACGCTTCAATGCAATTGTCGAACATTATGATTCAATCCTCCCATGGAACTGGAGGTGATCCTGGCTGAGTTAAAAAATAGGGAGGGGGTGCTACAGACATATGGGCCAGGGTAATACCCGATGAGGCTGCACTAAGAGGACTCTCAGAAGCTTCACCCATGTCCACAGGCCACAAATGATAAACAATAAATATGAAATTACAATGTAGAACACAGCACCCACATGCAGTAATTTGATATGTGTATCACATGAGATGACACACAGCAGGTGTGCGTGTCACCATTAGGAAAATGGCAGGCATAAAGTGTGTGTGTGTCACTGAAGAAAAGAACACCAGTACTATGTGCAGATAAGATTATGCAGAAAAAGGTGTGTGTGTCACTGAAATAAGGATGACACACAAAGAGTGTGCGTGTCACCGAAATGGGAATAACACACAGGGTGTGCGAGTCACTGTGCTACTTGTCACCTTGACTCCAGCGCTGACCTCGGGAATCCAGATCAGGTGCTCCGCAACGAGGAAACAGAGTTCCTCGCCTCAAGACAGAGGCGCGCAAACGTACACCAGCCGTTTCTCCAATGCTGACTCTTTTGCACAGACTGCGGTCCAATCGTTCCTGGTCGTGAGGTGCAAAGACTTAGACGCGTGAGGTGCTCCTTACAAGATGGAGGCACGTACAGATACGTTTGCTGGACCGCTAACCTTTATCTTGCACATCGCAGCCAATGAGCTCTGATACAACTCCTTGCCGCGGCACGTCTTCCTGCGGCATGTCCGGCACTCCCCACCGGACTCCAAACACTTGACTCCAATCCGGAGATGGCAGCTCTGCCGGAGTGGAAGGGAGGGGCAGGAGCAGGCTCGAGTTTCTCCCATGACTCGGGCAACTTCACGGGTCCGCTGTGGGTTGTGCTGCCGACGGTGACGACTGGCCAGATCATTGCCAAAATCAAGTAAATGACTGGGCCACAACAAGTTCCTTAAAGGTAGGTCTTTAATCAATACCGTCGGAAACAACCCAATCCCATCCTGGCCAGCGGTCAACTGACCAGATGGAATCCTTACTTGAATTACAAAGGACTGTGGAATCTGACAGACATCAGATTCCACACATAGAACATATCAAGCACAAGTAAGTACAAATTACAACACTCCACATAGCCCTTAGGTTCGGCACCTGGTGGGCCGGAGTGAGGCCATATCACTTTGATGCCCCAATCTGGTCAGTGTTTGGACAGTGTTTGGATTGGTTGACCCCTATATTGTTTACTCCTATTTGACTGCTTGTGCCTCCCATAGGCTGAGTGGGGTCTGGGGTCATGATTAATGATGAGGCCTGCCCAAAACAGGGCAGGTTGGATACATTTGCCAGGGTTCTCCCATCTGGGAGTGACCCTGTGGTGTCGGCTAACACTGATGCAAAAAGAACAATTGATAGATGGAATGCTGAGCAATGTCAAGCATTGGTGGCTTGGTGAGCAAAAAAACAATGGATTAAACCCAGATCTGTGACTGTGGGTGAATGTTTGATTTGTTCCGCATTCCGTCCATCATTTGTTCTTTTGCTATTGTTGTCCTAGGTGGGAAGGGTATGCCCAGACCTGGGTCCAGAGTAAGGGTGGACGGCCAACTCTGCTCCACCGGCGGAGTTAGCAAATGTTTTTGCCACTCTGCGCTCCATTTCGAGAGCGGAATTTGGCCAACAACTCCGCTCCGCCGCATGGCGGAGTTACCGGCACCGCCATCCACTGTGAGTCTGCTAGTGCCTCTGAATCCAAGCCTATGCCAAGTGCCTCGCCTCCCCCACACACAAAGGAAATACATTATACATCTAAAGCCAATCAGAATAGGCTGCTCGACAGCCAATTGCTAACAGGTTGGATTTAGCAGCACACAAATCAGCATCCTCCTAACAGTCAAGCTACAGCTCACAGAGCGGAGTCGCAGAGCTCAGCTGAGTGACATCATGAGCAACTTCAAATCATCATCACTCAGTCAGTTAAAGAAAAGGAAGGGGAGTGCAGGGGGGCCCCGTGAGGCAGCAAGGGGGAAGCAGTGGCAGACGGAGATGATTGATTGAATTAATGGATTTGTGGAGTGAGTGAAGGTGAGTCGGAGCGGAGGGGCTGCAGACCTTAGCGATTGTGGTGGTGGTGTGCTCCTCTCGAAACATTCGCACTACCTCAGGACTTGACGGAAGGTAAGAGTGCTTCCAAGTTTTTGTACGCTCCCTAAAGAGCCTGCCAACATTTTACAGTATTGCCGTTAGGAGCGGAGGCGGGAGCTTACAGAGAGCTGCACAGTGCTTGTCGCCATTACATGTTCTGTCTCCTCCTCACGCCGGCTCTGTGGAGACTTGTTTGCCTCGGAGCAGGCTCCCTGGCTCACTCCTGTTTGGTGGCTTGTTTGGGCACCTCAGAGAGTGCTGCCTGTAGAAGACAGTGTATTGTCCGCATGTGGGACTGGGGAGGCGCTGGTGGGAGCATTCCATCTCGATCACGCCATCTTAAAGGTGAGGGTGACCGCACTGACTGCCAGGCATCGCATCACGCACGCCCAGCACTGCAGTCCACCATAACACTGTGCATGCAGGACTGGCTTGGCTGTCCTCATTTTTATTTCATCACGTATTAGACTACTTGGACCTGCAAGCTCTGCTCTCAAGGTCCACTGACTAAAGCTGCAGTATCCTAAGGGGTGAAATCTTTTGTGGAAAAAAAAAGGAATATCACTAGCAAACGGACTCTGCCCACATGCGGAACTCCACGGAATCTGGCAGATTTTTTTGATCACTCTGCGGAATTCCACAGAGTGAAACTCTGCGAACTCAGCCCAGGCCTAGTCCTGAGTTCACTGTGCCACTGGATTCAAGCTAGCCTGGCTTATGAGGGGTGATACTCTGAAACCGGTCCCAGGATGCTTGTTACCAGATCAGGGAGGACCTGGCCTGGCAGTTCGGATGGACTGTTCCCATGGGGAGCAGGGTCAAGACTGATTTATATATGGCTGGGTCAAAACTGTAGTGGCGTGGTGAGCAAAAAAACGATGTATTAAACCCAGATCTGTGTTTGATTTGTTCAGCATTCCGTCCATCATTTGTTCGTTTGGCTAACACTGATGGGCCCCATCCAGACTGGATCTGGGAATGGGAGCAAACTGCAGTATTGACGTTGTCTTGCAGGCCATACAATCCTCCAGATTGGCCCTGGATACAGAAACTGGGGGGCCGATGTAGCACTTGTGCACCTGGCCATACGCAAAACTAGCACCCGTGTGATAGAGGTGTAAGGCCTCATCTCTACTTTGAAAGCACCATAACAGCACTCCGACTGATGGTCCAGAAGCTGCAATCCATGACAGGGGAAATAGCAGCTATAATCAAAGATGCCAAAGGCCGTTCAAGAAGAAACAATCTTCGCTTCCTGAGTTTTCTGGAAGGCTCAGTGGGATCTGAACCAGAATGGTTCCTGGAAACATGGCTTTGTACCTTCCTATCTCTGGACCAGGTCTCCCCCTGCTTCCTTGTTGAGCAGGCCCACTGGGCACTTATGCTGAGGCCCCCACTGCGTGCCCCACCCCAGGCCTATTGTTGTTCATGTTCTCAATTACCAGGTGTTGGGATGTAAAAGTCATCTGCATGGTGAAAGACGTGTACCCCAGCCCTGAGTTCCACCTGTACTATTGTCTGGATCTCTAAAGCTGATTTTTGCTGCAATAGTCAAACACGGATCATGTGTGTGCAGCATGACATAGGCCTGTCTCATGGTTTGCGGTCTTGTTGGGCTGGAAAGGTCACTTAAAGCTCTACACTCATAGTGGTGGAAGGCTACTGCCTTCACCAAGAGTTAAGCATCATACCGTGTAGTGAGCAGTAGGAGTAAACAGGTCCTTTTTAACCTGTGTCACTGGAGTGAGGCCTAGAGGCTCACTCACATTGTTAAAAGTTCTGCTGTTTTGTGCTTAACTTACCCTTGGTCTACATCAGTTGGATGTAGAGTGTTGAGCAGCGCAGGGGTAGTGCCTCTACGCTGGATGTATGTGTGCCTGGGAAGGATACTGTACAGATATGGAGCAGTGCTGTGCAGTACAAGCATGGTTAGTTCATGTACTGAGTGTATGTATGCCTGCGAGAAATACTTTACATGAGAGATGTAGTGCTGTGCTGTGCAGTGCATGTGCATGTGCAATGAAAGCATGTGATGGGTGTATGCGTGCTTGCAAGAAGTATTATACATGAAGGGCGAAGTGTTGTGCAGCGCGTGCATGGTGAGTGTGTGTGCTAGCAGTGTGTGTGTTTGTAAATAGCACACCATGGCACAATACAAAAAGGGTACAGTACTGAGCAGTGCGCACACAGCAATTGTTTGTTGGGTGTATGTGCGCCTGGGGAGGCATAATACATGGAGGCGACAGTACTGGACAGTATGTGCACTGTGTATGTACTCTAAGTGCAAGTGTGCCTGCAATGGTACATTACATGAATGGCCAAGGGTTCCATTTTGGGAAGCCCAGGCCGGCTTGCCGAAGACTGGAGGAGTAGAGGAAGCCCCCCAAACAGCCACAAAGGAGAAAGGGAGAGAGAGAGACTCCCCCAGTACACTTCAAAAGGGTGCTCTTTGATTCAGTGATAAATCGCAAGGAATCGGTCTAGACACATCTCAGGAAGGAGATGGGCTGTGTTGTGGGACTATCAGCTTCGGAGAGTCTCATGCTGTGATAGACAGCCTTTCAAGACGAAAAAAGAGAGAAAAGTGTACACTTCAAGAGAAGCGAAACCCAACATCATAAGTCAAAGACCCAGACCCAAAAATATATTTGGTGTCTGGAAATAGACTATAAGGGTTAGCTGAGGCCACAAAATGTGCCATCTGCCAAGCTGCCAGACAAGGTGTGTGAGAAGGGTAAGCTCTGCAAGACTTCTGCCTGTGACCAGGACTCTGAGCCAAAGCCTGCTAGTCTCCTATGGGTGAGGGAACATCACTCAGGAAAACCAAGACCACCTGCTCTGGAGGCTGGAGCACCAGCACCTGCCTGCTTGCCAATACCAGTGTGCCCTGTGAGGGAGAGGAGAGAGTTGAAGGAGCAAGGCCCAGTAGGGAGCCCTCCTAAGAGAACTCTTGGTGCGAGGAGAGAGCTGTGCACTGATTTGGTCATTGCACATGTGCAGACGTCCCCATATGCCAGAGGTGGCCACCGTAGAAGTGACTGTGTGAAAAAGCACCAAGATTTGTGTGAGTCTTGAGGGTGACCCCATATGCTAGGAGGAGCCACAGTGGTGTCAGCGATTGCACCGGAGAAGTGTATGCCTTGCCCGCAAGTACTGCGGCAACCCCATAAGCCAGGTGGGGCTGCTGGTACTGAATTTTGCCAAAGATCAGTTTGTCGTCAGGGAAAATTGTCCATGGTGGAATTGCTGCTGAAGCAAGCATGTGACTGGACATTGGTTTATTGATATTACTGAGTGCACTTTGAGTTACAAATCGTGTTCATTAATCTATATCTACTCTTCCCTACCTCCACTGGAAGCCTTTGAATGCTCGTCCACAGCTACCACTGAGACTCAAGTGTAGAAGGAGTACTTGACATAGTTGATCAGGAACTATAGTAGGTCGGGTCCCAGGACATCAGGGCTACTGGGCTGAACCACCACAGCCCAGTAGCCCCTGCATGCCCCCTGGCCTTCTGAAAGTGGTTCTGACCCCAAGGTATAGACTTAGGGCTTAATTTATTTATCTGGCAGATGGAGTATTCTCCCTTGGCCTGGCAGAGGACTTTACGTCCGCCAAGCCCAGACTACTGAGCCTGTCAGACTTATAAATGCCCACCTAGCTGGCGGTCATTTATAAAGGCATTGGCAGGAACTGCTGTGTCTTCTATGGGGCTGCGTCGGAGGAACACAGCCTCTTCAAAAAGAAAATCCCAAAATGGGATTTCTTTTGTTTAAAGAAAAAAAGTAATGCTTCCTTTGCCATGGGAGGGTTCTCCTATGGCGGGGGGAGCATTAAAATGTTTATACTGTTCCTTACCGCCAGATCTTACCTGTTACCTGGCGGTAAGGAATAGTAAAAAATGACTACATGTTTCCCCCATCTAAACTGGGTGGACGGGCAGACATGTAGCAATTTCTACAATGGCCTTGACTCTCCAGGGCAGAGGGAATTAATCACGGCGGAGACAGAGTAGTCTCTGTCGACATTAACCCTAAAGTCTGCCCGCATGCACCCTCTCCACCAATATATAAATCAGGCCCTTAATCCTCAGGATGGTAGGAGGGGCAAAGGCAATGCAACATGAGTTGCTAAGGATTCTCATATTCCCTGATCACACCAGCATTGTGCAGAAGCAGCTCAAATCCATTGAGCAGGTGAAGCAAATAATGCAAGGGATGGAGGTGAAGTATATGTGTCTATTCCTAGTCAAACTGACGGTCTTATTACAGGGGAAGACCCTCTTCTTTGATCATCCTGACAGAGACTTGGAGTGGGTAGAAGAGCAAACCCTGCATCGGCCGGGCAGAGACCCATCCCAGGCTTAGTCTAGTGGGGCTTCTGTGAGGACCCCCTCGCACTTGAGCCCAAGAATCAACAAGGGCCGGCCAGGACTCTGGATTTTGGGATGGGAGCCATTGCACTGACTCCACAGAAATGGATGATGGAAGGGATTGGCCTCTCATGCTGGGTCGGTGGGACCAGACGGCTCGGCTGATCACACCTGAACTTACTGAGGCATGACATTTTGCTTCCCTGGTGGGTGTCTTCCCCATCTGCAATGGGAAAGCATGGGAAGAAATATAATGTTCCTGTTACTGTTAGGGTGATGGATGTTTTAGATTAGGAAGTATGGGGTTGGGATCTTATTTTTGGGCTTTGTTACAAGTTAGTGCCTGCACCGTTTGAGCCAAATGTTTCATTTAGGTGGCGCACAGATTATTGGATTAGCACAATACTAAAGTATGCACAAGTTTAACTGGAATGCAGACTATGACATCAAAGACTGATTTTAAGGTCATCTCATGGAATTTAAACTAAATCATAATATCAAGAGAGGAGTCATTTTTCAATATCTTAAACAGCATGCACTGAAGATCATCCTCATGTGTGAAGCATACCCACTGGGTACCAAGTGTGGCTTTCTGGGCCAGTATGGTTGTATTTGAGTTGATCATGCTGACTTTACTAGGGGAGTACGGGAAGTAGCTATCCTTCTTCACAAGGCATTTCCTATTGCAATGACTGAGTTTCAAAACTACCCCCTGGGGCGCTATGTTGTGGTTTCTGGGCTCCTGGAGGTTTTCCACTGGTACAGAGTCCCAGCGGGTTGGTTACTCCTTGGTGTGGACTTCAATATGCTGATGGACCCTATGTGGGATAAAAGAACACAAGGGGTGATGGTGAGAAGGTCCCTCTGATCACGGATTGACATTGTATACGGGTTCCTATGCACAAATTTCAGATTGGATTTTTTTTTGTGTGCCTGTAGTAGAATTGTTGGGAATGTGAAATTCTTATATTCTTCCTAGATGCCTATCTGACCATGCCTTTTTGGAGATCTTGCTGAGTGGACTTCCACGGAGGGGGGAGGTGCAGTGGGGGTGAGTTGTTGGAGGTTGCTGGAAACCCTCTTCGGCAAGCAAGTTAGAGTCAGCATCGAAGAAATCTTCGAGCACAACCGCACCTCATTCACGTCTGCTATCACAACATGGGAAGCCACTAAGGCTACAACATGGGACCAAAATAATTTCCCTGTAGGGGTAACACAGGGGAGGAGGATATGAGAATTGCAGACTTTGAAATGTGGCTTCATACCCTAGAGAAACAAAAGAAGTTTAAGGGTGAGACTGACACACTGAGACAGTTGGAGTGCGTGAGGGTGTCACTAAAAGAAAAAATGATGGAGAAGACTAGATGTTCTTGGGTGGCACCAAAACACTGCATATAATTTGGAAAATAAGACAGGTGTTAGGCTGGAGAAATCCTTTGCATGGTAAAGACGGGTACCACTGCCCTAAGTGCCCAACTGTACTGATTTGTGCAAACTGTCTGGATCCCTTATGCTGATTTATTTTGTCATAGGCAACATGTGTGTGCGCCATGTCTCACAGATTGCGGTCATGTTGGTTCAGGAGGGGCATCCGAAGAGCTATCCTCATGGTGGTGGAAGGCTAAAACCTTTGCCAGGAGTTAAGCAGCACAAGCGTAGTGGTGGCAGCATACCGTGTACTGATCAGTAGCAGTAACAAGATCTTTTTACTCTGTGTCACTGGAGTGAGGCCTACAGGCTCACTCACCTTTTTAAAGGTTTTGCTGCTGTGTGCTTAATTTCTCTTTGGCCTACATCAGGTAAGATATGGAGTGCTGTGCAGCGCAGGAGTAGTGACTCTGCATTGGTTGTGTGTGTGCCTGGGAAGGGTACAGTACAAGGCAGAAGCAGTACTGTGCAGTGTATGTGTGGTTAGTACATGTGCTGGGTGTAAGTATGCCTGAGAGGAATAAATTACATGAAAGATGTAGTGCTGTGCAGTGAGTGTGCAGGGAAAGCATGTGCTGGGTCTGTATGCTTGCGTGAAGTACAATACATGAAGGGTGAAGGGTTGTACAACGCACACACAGTGTGTGTGTGTGTTTGTGTGTGTGTGTGTTTGCAAATAACTCACCCTGGTTAAAGATAGAAAAGATACAGTGCTGAACAGTGCATACAGATTGAGTGTGTGTACTGAATGAATGTGTACATGTAAGGGTACATTGCATAGAGGTAGCAGTGCTGGACCCAAAGTGTGCTATAAATGTACACTGAGTGAGTGTGCCTGTAATGGTACATTGTGTAGAGGCCCCTGAGTTCCATTTTGGGAAGCCCAGGTCTGCCTGGTGAAGACATGAGGAGAAGAGGAATCCCCCCCAGACATATTTCTGTATTGTAGCATTATTGTGAGCTGGGTGGGGACACACAGGAGGGAAAAAGACTCCCTTTACATTTCAAAAGTGATTTTGATTGAGTGATAGATCACAAAGAAGGGCCCTGGACACATCTCATAAAGGGAAATGGGGCTAATAAGGGAATCATGAAGAGTACGGCTGAGAGCCTGGGATTAAACTTTTGATGCACACATCACTGTGGCTGACATCCAGGTGTGAACTCTGGTTACTCCTATTAATTGTATTGTGGTTCAATCAGCTTCAGAGTCATGCCTGCTGTGACAGACATCTTTCATGAGGAAAGAAGTAAGACAGAAGTGTACATTTCAAAAGAAGCAGAACCACAATATAAAACTTCAAAGACTCAGACCCTAAATCACATTAGGTGTCTGGAAAAGGACTGTAGAAAGGGAATGTTGAGTAACCAAAAGTGTGTCATCTACCAAGCAGTGGGACGGGCTGTGTGAGAAGGGGAAGCTCTGCAAGACTTCTGCCTGGGATCAGGACGGGCAGCCAAAGGCTGGTAATCTCCCAGGGGAACCAAGTCCACATGCCTATGAACCTGGAGCACAAGCGTCTGCCTGCTTGCCAAGGCCAGTGTGCCCTGTGAGGAAGAGGAGAGCATTGGAGGGAGCGAGGTTCAGTAGGGAGCCCTACCATGAGGACTTCCTGTGTGAGGATTTGGCTGTGCACCAATTGGGCCGTAGCCCATGTGTTTTCTAAAACCCCTGTATGCCAGGAGAGAGCCACTGTTGACTGAACCAATCGTTGTGCGGAAGGTGCTAAGTCCACATGGCCTTGTTGCAATTACCTCATATGCCAGAGGGGGCACAAGTAAAGAAGTTGTGTGACCAGCATGCCAGGACTAGTGAATGCCCAAACGGTGACCCCGTTTGCCAGGAAGGGGCGGTGTGGTGTGGACGATTGCACCTCAGAAGTCTATGCTGCATTCAGAAGGTAGCGCAGCAACCCCGTGTGCTGGGAGGGGCTGCAGAATCCAAATCCTCAAACACATCGGGCCGTTGCCCGGGGCTGGAGAGTGACTGTAACCGGCAGGTTCTAGCCTCACCAAAGGATCTGCCCTGACTGACCCCCGTGGACTAGGAGTATGCCGAGGAAGACGACGCGCCCTTGTGGCACTTCAGTCAGGAGCTGAAAGACTAAATTCCACTCGCTGGGGAGGACTTGACTTATCGCATCGCTGAGAGCCGGAAGCTGCTCCAATCGCTGGGGAGATGATCATGCCACTCCACAGAGTGAGCCTGCGCCCACCTGACGCTGCCAAATGTACCAGGAGCAACCCGACTTCTCAGCGCAGGATCTGATCTCGCGAGTGCTTGTGCTGAGGGCAACCGCTGAAACTCTGAACGTTTCCATGTTGCAGAAGCAGATAAGACTTAAACTATGATCTGGTGGCCCTGGGTGATTTGCTGCTGAAGGTGCTGTGCACCATAGACACTTTTGACTAAAATCCTGAAGAGTCAAAGGGAACTCTTGAGTATGGCCTCATGGGCTGCACTCCATGACACGGCCACCAGTGAATGGATAATAACCCCAAACGTTACTCAAAGGAGGGAGGGACAGGGATTTGCCTGACAACTACTAGAGCCCCGACCTCAAGGGGGATTGTGTTGGTGCATTTGAATGTCTCATTTCTTTGCTTGTGTAGAGTTAGAAAAAAATACTACTTTTTCTTATAAAAGCAAATATTTGGCTGGACATTTGTTTATTATTCATACTGGTTGCACTTTGAGTTATGAGTCGTGTTCGCTGATCTGTATCTACATCCCACCTGATGGAGCCTTGACTACTCGACCACAGATACCACCGAGAGTCAAGTACAGAATGGGTACATTGCTCAATTAAGTGGGGTCCATAGTAGGTCAGGCCCTGGGACATCAGGAGTAAAAGGCCTCAACCACCACAGTTGGTCCCAGTAGCCCCTGTATGCCCAGTGGCCCTCTGAAAGGGGTTCTGACAACTGGCGGCAAGCGAAGGGGCATCTAACCTTTAGGAGCCAAAGATACAAAGGTGGCATTGTCCATTTCCATCAGTACTACAATAAGTCCAGTTTTTTTTTCTTCGATGCACAAAGGCAACATGCATATGCAAAGGAGAACATAGGTTTGGGAATTGACCTCAGCACCAGGTCCAGAGATCAGATGAAGGATTTATGTCGGGACCAGAAGGTGGAGAATTCCCAGGAGTGGGGAAAAAGAGATCCTTGCTAATTTCATTAGGGCCCAGTTTGAGATACTGGGTGAAAGGGAGGAGGTTGTAGGATACTCTCGGGAGGAAGCCATGGTAGGATCCTAGGAAGTGAGCGCTGTGCACTCGGGCTCTAGGATCCCCTTAGCACAGATATATCCCAGACACACGCCAATTGTGTTCCCTAATGCATTTTCCAGAGTTTCACCAAAAACACTCACCACATTTAGTTTCTAGAATATCTAAGAAGTGTACACCACCTCAAATTTCTAGGGAACCGCTGTCCCCAATTCCACGAGTAAACCACTTTCATAGGTTGAGTAGTCTAGCAGAGACCTTGAACTTGCAGGTTGAGTCTAGTAGAGACTCTGAACTTGCAGGTGGCACTTCAGAAACCAAAGGCTGAGGAAGATAAGCTAAAAGGTTTGAGAGGGAGAAGCTAAGGATAACTCACTAGGAACATGAGGCGAGGAGGAGGAAGAAACAGGAGGAACTGGCCCAGTAAAAGAAATTGAGAGAGAGAGAAGAGAAAGAGAGAGAAGGGGAGGAAAACCAAGGATAGTGGCAGGAGAAAACGAAAGAAAAGAAAAGAGAGCTGGAAAGGAAAGGATAGTCCTTGATAGAGAGAAACTTAGAATAGCAGCAATAAACAATTCCTTCTGGGATAAGTGACTCTACTTCTAGTTCAGGCCAGATTGTGGCAAGGTTCCAAAAGATCTTGTGGATGATAGGAAGATGATGAAGAACTGAGAGCTAGTTGCGCCCTCTCAAGGTATACTTAAAAGGATATCATAGGTCTACATTGTACTGAAACTCTACTAGAGTGCTAAAGAAGAGACAGTGATGGAGAGAGCTAAAGTAAATCAAACGTATGGTATTTAATTAATAACTGATACTCACGAAATGTTGTCATTAAGTCTTTCATCAAAGGTTTGTAGGCAGTACACCCAACGTTCTTTTCTCAACCAATATCTCCAATACAATCCATTGGAGATCCTTTTCTGTGTGGTTGGCTGACAGGTAGTTGTTGCTCATCTTCCTTGTGTTTTTTCGACATCTGATATTGCTCCGGTGTTCACCTATGCGTATTTTTATTTTTCTGCATGTCATGCCTATGTATCTGAGTTGGCATGGGCACGTGATCATATAGATCATGTGCATGGAGTTGCATCAAAATCAAAAAAACAATATGTAAACATTGGAGTCTTCTACGTAACATTGCTGAATTTAAAGAAAGACCACTGTTTGCTTTCAAAAGAAGCTCTAACTTGAAAAACAGATTAGTTATAGCATATGAAGAGCCCAAAAAGACCACAATTCAACTAATGCTTCAAATCACCCCAGTGGTGGGTCATTTTAAATGTAATAATTGTGTATCATGTAATACAACTGCAACTACAAAAAGCGTTGAACTCAATGGCATAAACTTTCAGACAAAAACGTTCTCCAATTGTAATACAAACAATGTCATCTACTGCATCAAGTGCCCATGTGGATTGTCTTATATTGGTAAAACCACCCAATCAATTCGTAAACGTATTTTACTACACCAATCAAGAATCCGTTGTAAGATAGAACATGCCCCATTGGTGTAACACTATACACAAAAGCTCCATTCTGAAATGGACATGCTTTGGTGGGTCATGGATGTGGTTAAAGCATCAACAAGATCAGCTAATATTGACTGCATGCTGACAATTAAACAAAATTGTTGGATTTGTAATACAGACAGTGTACAAAAGGGGTTAAATGTTGCAGTTGAATGGCAAACTCTTGTACTTCTCTGTTAACTTCGTCTGCAAGTACAGATTGTATAGACCATCTATTGTCTGATGGATACTTACATATTTTGTATAACAACTATGTATTTTGAATTTTTGATTCAATCTGTATGGACACTAGAGAGCAGAGTTGCATATGTAACATTATAAGATCTAGATAGTTGCATATATCATGTGTCAAGATTAGAATGGTTCCTTCTCGACTAGTGTGAGATAATTCCTATGTTAAACTGGGAATGGTTCTGCATTAGCTTTTGTCTAAATTCGAAACTGATTTCAGTTATTTCCTTACTAATCAATTCTTTTTACTTTGTTTACTGGTATGCTCACATATCTTCTAAATTTGCTACTCTCTCTGTCTTCTTGCACATCATTTGTTAATATAAGAATGGTGCCTTCTTGACCGAGTTGAGAAAATATCCTCTTGTTATATCAGAAGTGGTTTCGTCTAAGCCTTTGTCCAAATCTGACATTAACCTCTAGTTATTTTTAATATCCCTAAAATATTCATTTCTGGGTGAGAATTGTTCTTTAGATATGGTTAAGGTGTTACAACAATATGTTGTTCCATTGAAGTAACACACTTCAAATATGATGTTTTTTTAAACTTTCGCTCCAGGCAATTTGTATATACTTTACTCTTTGGCCCTCTATAGTATTCCCCTTCTTGACATTGCTATGGGCTTATAGATGACGTGACTTTTGAAAATCAACTAAAACATCTTTTCACTAATGAGTCGAATCCTTTGCTCAAAATTAGTCTCTGTTGATGTAACAAGAAGATATTATTAGGCGATTTAACTCATTAGTTAGGAATCTTCGGCTTGTGAGATAAATATTGCTTATCTTACATATTGATATTGACATCTTTTCTGTTAAAACCAACTAACCTATACACTGTTCGGTTTTTCTAAATGAACAGGATTAGATAAACGGAGCCCGTTCTGACATGGCCGACACAGTTTCTAGTTGCAGTGTGGACACATTACTACTCAATACAACCCATGGGTCAATTGCCTTCTAAGTTAGATAATTTGCATCACATATTCTTATAATACAATTCTCTCTGTAATAGTTAGTTTAATTTAAACAATTCAGTGGTTTTTGTTTTTTATTCATGTAGTACGGAAGAATTTTATCCAGTTCCAAAATGGCCACACTCTTCCTTGTTTCCGCACCATTTAAATACATCAGAAGCTGAGACCGCAGCATCTTTCTCATTTGCTTAGATCTCCCACTATGACCGTAACATGGATGCCGCAGAGCCTTTAAAACAAGTACGTTTGTTTTACAACTTTTGCTGTTATCTCGGTAATAAACAAGATCATATTCAAATAAGAAGATATTCTTTTCTTCTCTCTGTTCTCTCTAACTCACTTTGAGAATATGATTATAGATTGAATTGTATACGATATTTTGTTTTCTCGACAATCGGGTCTGAATAGGATTCTCTGTCACTAAACATTTAAATAGACATTTGTTGTTTAACGATAAGTAATTTTGATGATAGACATCACTTTAGTTGATTTAAGACTATGGGGCCGATTCCGATTTGGGCCGGAAATCTCTCCGACCGAGCCGGACTCGGAGAGATTTCCGACCGAATCGGACCCTAGCAGCCCGACCGAACGAGTACGATGCGCACGTATGCCAACGGACTCGATTCGGTCGGACTCCCATTGAAGTCAATGGGAGCCTGTCGTACAACGCGTACGCGGGCTCCCCTTGACTCAATGGGTGCGAGGCGAACAGGGGCGCCCCCTACAGCGTGTACGCGGCGAAGCGACTCGTGCCGTACACGCACAGGTAGGGGGGACCCATGGGTCCCCCCTGTGTGCGACTCGCGCAGCTACGCGTACAGGGGGGTCCGACACGGACCCCCAAAGTACGGCTCCGACTGCTCCTTCGAGCCGGACGGCGCGAGTCGGTTGGACTGCTCGCGGCGCGCATCGTACTTGCCGGCCGGGGAACGTCTCCATTGCGCGGTGCGAGGCGTGTCCGAGCGAGTCGGTCGGAGCGGTCGGCTTTCACGTACGAGTCGGTCGGTGCAGTTGGGTCTCGCGAACGAGTCGGTCGGAGTTTTCGCATCGTACTCGCTCGCCCGGATGCACGTACGAATCGGTCGGGAAACAGGGCTCCGAATCGGATCCGGTAAAGCCGAATCCGATTCGGAGCCCTACCGGCCGAGATCGGAATCGGCCCCATAGTCTTTGTATCATACATTGGGCTGAAAAGCCATTTCCCCATCTTGACACTCCTCAACCAGGGCACCTACGTTTACAGATCAATTAGATAGCTCTGAGAAATATGTTATTGCTAGGCCTTGTTCTAAGTGGTTAGACGACAGCTGTTACGTACACCTCTTAGACTCTCACTATCTACATCTGTGAGAGATAATATGGGTTTTCAGTACATACCTGGCTAGATGGAATAGCCTTGTGATTATCATGACTAAATGCTACCGTCACGACTATTTTTTAAATAGATACATAGACCAAGTCGTAGTATTATTATTTCGTTTTATGACTGTTTCCACTTTTAATAGAAGTACACATGAAAGATTTACTTTTCCTAAGTAATACAAACTCTTCCGTTAGCAGTTGTTTCAGCGCAATGATCAAGCTTTAGCAACTGTAATTACCAATAATCAACGCATGATTAATTTTTCAAGTTTTTTGAAATTCATGAACATTAAATAATTTTTATTAATCTACCTCGTCCTATAGATTTTTGTAATTAAATTCTGTTTGATATATTTTTCGTAGGATACTTATTCTTCCTCTCTGCGTCGAGAGGCCAACTGATTTATATCTATTGTAAATATCACAAGTTTATGGTTATATCACACTCTTTCCTAAAGAATGAGACCTTTGATAGATTATATGTATCTCCAATCTATTTGATATAGGCTCAATCCTATTAACTAATCGAAGACGCCTCTACTGAGAATTTGAATCTTCTTCTAAATTATTCAACTAGTGAATTATTTATAAAGCTCTTCTCCCTGGGACTTAGTGGTGTATATCATTTCACAAGTTTTTAAGTTTACACTACTAATGGCAGAATAAATTTCCCTCAACCTTTCAATGGTTTTCTAACATCTATACTCTTGCATGTCTATTTGATAAAAATGTAAGTCCGTTTTTATATAGCGCAGCTACTCACCCTTACGGGTCTCAAGGCGCTGGGGGCCGGAGTGGAAATTAAGTGAGCTATTGCCCAGAGTCACATGGTGCTGAGCTGAGCTGCCGCCGGAGCCGGGGATCGAACCGTGAACCCTGTGCTCCGAAGTCAGCTGCCCTGGCCGCTGCACCACACCTCTCCACTGTTTGATGAACTGAGTATTAAAATTTGAGATTAAGAGATTTGTTCAATGTCATTATTGTTCTAGAGGGGTCATGAAATCACACACAACTCTCCTTTGTCCTGAAGATGGTCTCACTGATTGGATACAATGGAGACCGAAACGCCGACGCCTAATCCATTATTCTTGTTGTAGTTACTGTCAATTGTTTTGATTTGAGTTCCAAACCCTATAGATTGGACAAACTCATAGGTTTAATCTAATGAAGATGGATTTTATACATTAATAACTAAGATATTTCTGTCTGTTTAATATATATGTTCTCTGTTGTCAATGTATGTTTGTTGATTTGCTTTTTCTGTACCCCCATTTCATTTTTTTTTTATATAAAATGAATTACTTTTCTTTGAGACACCCGCTGACTGAATGTGTTTGGCTTTTATAAAAAAAATGTTTTCCTCTTTCTTGAACTGATCTGAGGTATCCTATTGAGTGTCATTAGATGTCACAACGATTAAGACATAGTCATTTTGAATAATTATTTTTTAATGAATCCTTTGTTGGCAACTTTACCTTTTTACTTCATTACCCAATCCCACAAGGGTTGTT
The DNA here is from genome assembly GCA_963921515.1 of Calotriton arnoldi. Classification (NCBI taxonomy): domain Eukaryota; kingdom Metazoa; phylum Chordata; class Amphibia; order Caudata; family Salamandridae; genus Calotriton; species Calotriton arnoldi. The sequence continues at coordinate 206,508 of CAWUFW010012336.1, read as the reverse complement.
TGGGTTGCTCATTTTCTTGCTATGTTTTAATAATCCAGCAATCTCCCCGAAATATCTTTTGTGGGGTCCTCTTTGATTTTTCTGTAAAATTATTCATCCAGCAGTTGTCTTTCGCCTTCTCTTCTGTAGTCCTCTTATGTCCAAATTACAGTAGCTCCCCCCTTACCTGCCTGCTTAATTACAATTGAAACATCTTGATTCAATGTGGCAAGGGCTTCCTTTTGATCTTTTGTGATATTGTATTTAGCATATTCTTTTTTTCTTTTCCAAATCCTGGATGGCTGACAATACTGTTTGTTCAAAAATTAAAACCTCCTTAGGGATGGTATTAGGTGGTGGACAAAATGATTATTAATTTTGCAGTCCTGATGCTTCAATATTCTGAATATTTATTCCTCAGTCCTGATGCTTCAATATTCGGAATATGGAAGAATCAGGACTGAGAAATAAATTATCATTTTGTCCACCACCAAATACCATCCCTAAGGAGGTTACCACTAACGGCCGACAGAGAGGAGCAGTCCCGTAATTCTTTCGATTGGCGATTGGAACGGTTTCCAAAGCAAGGACGGTACCGAGTCCAAGAACAGGATGCCAGAAAGGAAGTTAACCCTGTTACTATATATTTTGTATGTTTTATGCAGACCACCGACTGCTGCTGTCGTCACTATTGGTACCGGGTACCATTTGTGTGCCTTAGACTGGACGCAATCTTTGCGAGTCTCCCGAGAATCATTGTAGCACCAATGCTCCTGCTACGATCCTGTGCTTTTCATCTTCCTATGTCCTGAAAAGGCCCAACTACGAGGGCCGAAACGCTTCGACTTCCATGAATGGAGGAGTCCGATTAAAAATGTAAAGTTTTGCATACCTCGTGGGACACACAGCATTTTCACAGACATTCCCTCATGTGTGTCTTCATAATGGACTACCTCTGATATGGACTGCGGATAACTAATTGAGATTGCAGCCATATTTTGATACAAAAATATTCGGAAGATGATACTCATTAATTTGAGGGACAGTTAAGATATGTATTTCTTTGTTTTGTGTAAACCTTAACGGTTCGAGTTGTGTATAATATGTTATGTGTCTTGTTGTGATGTTGTTATATATTTGTTTTGTAATATTCACATGTAGACACACTCCTACCCTCCCCTCCAACTAGGAGTCCTCTGGTTTTCGCTCAAAAAGTCAAATAAATGACATTGTATACTCTTCAAGACCAGACCAGTGACCAATTAATATGTTTACTGGATTAGTTTTGTAACTATTTTTTTCCCACAGGTTTCCAATTTTTCTGTTGTCTATACCTAGAGCCCAAGTCTTAGTGGGATCATTAGGGCAAACCCCTATTGTTTTATACACAATGTTTAAGAATCAGGTGCAATTGTTCAGAAAAAACTGATAATTTTCATCACGCCAACATTTTGGTTGAAAAGCATAAGGAACGTGGATATCCCAAAAAGTTGTTGGAACAATCAATGAAGAGAACCTGGTGGACCCCACCAGAATCACTTTTGGTAAAAAAGGATAAAATCAAGTCTGAACGCATGGTCTGTGAATCATTTATTGTCAAAAAACAAATCACCTCAAAAGAATCATCAAATAATTGGCATTTAATTGGATAAATCATTTGAGAGGCCGTTGTTTGCCCGAAAGAAAGAACAAAGTATTCGTGATCAAGTAGTCCATGTCTACAGACAACCACCCTCAGTGAAAAGTGATTTGCGACAACTTTGGAATTTATCTCCGGTCGAAGGACGTCATAAATGTGGAACATGTATTTGTTGAAATCAGACTGTGGAGGGATCAGAGTTCACACACAAAAATGTAACATGGAAACATAAAACATTTCGAATTGTAAAACCAAATATGTGGTTTACAGGGTGATGTGCCCCTGTAAGAAATTCTATATTGGTTAGACTAACCAAGAAGTTCGACAAAGGATTATTCAACATAAATCAAGAATACAGCTTAAAGTGTCGGCAGCCCCACTAGTCCAGTCCTGCCAAGTGTCACACATCAGGCGTGACGCTAACGCATTTCAGTGTGGTGTTCCGCATCACCGCACTGAAATGCATTGTCACGCATTTTAATCCCACTGACTCTCAACTGTACCAGCGCTGAAGTACTCGCCACGCCAGGCTGCTAGCGCGCGCGCCTGTGGCCTGCGCCGGCTCTGCTGCTCCCTGCAGACTTGCCGCCCGGGCGCTGCCACCAGCACAGGCTCAGTAACAGTTAATTCTGTGCACTGCTGCTACAATGTAACTTAATTGCCTGCCGCATTGAAATTCCCGTCCGTGTCGTCGCGGCTGAAGCAGCCTGAGCCAGGCCTGACGTCACCCGGCCGAAGTAGTGCCCAATACCGAGAGACACCCGGGCGGGGCCTCTGCCTTCAGTGGTTGTGATAACTGGCTGTGGGAGCCAAGGGGGGGATGTGACCTCACGTCCTCCTCGTCCTGGAAGGAAGTGAGGTCGGAATCGGATTCAGGAAGCGCTGGAACTGTCCGGAGGCGTGCGCCGGCAGTCACACAGTCCTGTCGTCCCGCCGCATACAGTCAGTGAGTGCGCATAAAACAAGTACTACCGTCGGCAGCATGATCAGCTGCATGGCGCGTGAGACTGACTCTATTCTAAGCCTGGCTCGGCTGCAGAGTCAGTCGACACAGCTGTTCAGGCGCTGCCCACCAACTGTGAAATGAACACAGAGAGACAGTAAGTACTTCTAGCCAGGCAGCCTGCCACTTTAGTACTGTGTTGTCACACTTACACACTACTGTGTACTCCGTGACGGGTAACTGAAATGCCATAGGCTGTAATGACTGTAAACACTGCCGGCCGCCAAGTTCCGGAGGTTCCATTTGCCCCCGTGCAAGACATTTTTGGATCGGCTGCTCCCATGATCACTTATTTCTTCAGGAAGGCTCCACGCTCTGCCCAGCTGCAGCAATCCCCGTTTCCAAGCTCCATTGGCATGATACTTTGCCTTCTGAGTGTTTCTACTTTCAAAGTCCGTCTTTTGCTGTTCCGTCGTACCTCAAAGTATACTTTTGTTCAATAGGTATTACAAACCTGACCCCCTTAGTTCAGTGTTTTTTTCTGTTTTTTTTCTTCGCAGGCTGCTAACCCCAGGGTGAAGGATGCCGTCCGTAGGAAACGCACAACAGGTGTTAGATTCAGTGGGGAAAGATGCAAGAGGGAGACTTCAGTGTAGTTCAAAAAGCGCAGCATAGCTCATACAGCTCGTATTTTCACCAGCGGGTCATAAGAAAGAATGTGAAGCTATCCCGAGAGCAATGGGGACGTGGCTAAAAACAAAATATTTTTTAACTATTCTGCTGGCCTTTTACCTGCAGGTAACTGCATATAAAATAAAATGTACACACATTAAATTAAGAACATAAATGCAAGTTAAACTAGCAGGTGAGAAATGCACTCTGTTAGGTCCTGGAAGCTCAGCTGGTTAATGTGATCACTGCAGGTGTCTGTTTGTAACATCGACACAGAATTTAACCCTTGTTGATGAATTGGAGATTAGGAGCATGTATTTGAAGTGCTATGAAGTCCTAGACTCTGGCAGCACTATGAATATGCATGTCATTATTTTCAAATAGTATAACACAGAGTGTAAGATAGGCTACGATAACAATGTGCACAAATAACCAGGGACTATTTAGGGTTTGGCAAGGGTATATAACAACACCCTCTCTACCGACGGAGTAGAAGTGGGCCCTTGGCTCCCAGTCCTGAAAGTGGCGCCGTAGCAAATGTATGCATTTGGGATGGTGTCTGCTGTGTTAAATGTTCAACATGTTCTCTAGACAGTCCTCGAACAGAAATGAAAAACAAAGTTAGTTTGTCATTCAGTTTGGCCGGTCTCGGAGAGGCCTGATTTATGGTATAATCTCCCTTCCATTTCTGGTGCTTTGTAGTAGTTTTAAGATCTTTTTCCCGTTACTCAGATGAGTGTAATTTCTGATTTTTATACGTTTCCCTTATCTTTATCGCATGATTTTGCTCGTGAGAAAGTGTCACTCATAGATGTTGAAATGTCACTCATAATTACAATGAAATTATGAAAATGTCACACATAGTAATCTGAAACCTTGGCAGCTATGCTAGTCAATCACTGGATAGAGAAACAACATGTTGGAAATTACCTATTTTGGACTGTTCTAGGAGTAATTCTTCAAAACCCATGAGGAGGAGACCTCGAAAGACAGTTAGTCAAGTTGGAAGCCCATTTAATTTTCCGTTTTAATACGGTAAGTGATGGATTGAACGAAATGATGGTTCTTCAAAATGTGTTAATCTCCTGTTTTACTAGCAGAATGCCACTGTTTGGACTACCATTCCTAGAATGCTTCAACATGTAATCTCTGCACTCTGTGCACTCTTAGTGTTGCCATCAATCAAACTTTGAAAGCACGTGTTCTTACAATTGAAGTAATGGCAAGTGCGATGGTCAGAACAGCTGTAACGTGGTTGTTTGGCAATCAAAGGTTTCATAATTCTTAGTACTTTGAAAAAACTGCTGCCTGGGACTAACATTCCCAGAATACTTTAAAATGGTACATCTGCACACAGTGCCGAAGTACGTCAAATAAGGCAACACTCATAGTTGCGCCACGAATTGGATTCCAAAAGAGCTTGGGGCAGATTTACAAGACCCTTGCGCCACTTTTGCGCCACTTTTCCCATGTTAAAAGTGACGCAAAAGTGGCGCAAGGGGCTTGTAAATCTGCCCCCTTGTGTTTAAATAGGAGCAGCGAGTTTCGGTGGTAAGAACAGTTGATAACGTGGATGTTCGGCAGTCGAGTGTCTGAAGAGAGTAAATGCTTGACGAATTAAGTTTTCCGAGTACGGGCAGAATAGATTAAGCTGGGTGCTGGGAAGTGTGATGTGTTCAACTATACAATGTTGGGAGCGCGAGTTCGGTACGGCAATGGCTATGACGTGTGGCGCCATGGACAGGTTTTAAAGGAGCGCAGTCAGATTCATTCTCCTCGTTGGCTTCTAGATCATTACCGGGAGACCATTCATGAAGAGTGACAGCATCATTCCATGAGTTGAGAAAGAAATAAGCAGACTCCCATCTGTTTTGAGTAAGAAGAGGATGTGTAATAACTGTTGGACATGATTGGTCTTTTTAGTGAGAGGAAAATAGATTGATGATCGTTTGAATCGAGTTCATATTTTTGTTTTCAGAAACAAAAAACAGTCATTTTCGGACTTGTGCTCTTTTTTTTTTTTTTTTTTTGTGCTCATCTCACCAATAAGCATCTGCAATTCTCAAAGAGAAGCCGTCGTTCGAATCTGAGCGCCCTACGGCTGCTGCTTTCGCTTAGGCCAACCTGGGCCAGCCCCCTTTGTTGGAAGCTTGGTGTAATCCTAGGACCAGTTTTTAACAACAGGGGGGCTATAGCAGACTCAGCTCCCTACCCCAGGACAGTAGGGCCTGCCAGATGTTCACACCACTCTCAGTCACTCCCCCCTGGTCCAGGCGAGCCATGGCAAACGCAGCTTTTAACCAGTCCTCACACGTTGGGGGCCGCGGTTCTTTCCACTTCATACAGATTTCTCTTTGGGCTATTAAGACCAGATATAACAACAGGCCTCTATGTTCCTGCAGAAGATTCTTTCCAAGCACTCCGTCATCCCCAAATATTACCAAGGAGACGTTAATCTCGATTTTCAATTTAAAAATACCACATAAGACGTCCCCCACCCCCCTCCAAAAAGCTCTGAGATCGAGACATTCATAAAAAATATGGATGTCATTAGCATTAAGAAAATTACATCTTGGACATTTGGGGGAGGATAGTGGTGCAAACTTAGCAATGTTTGCGGGTGTATAGTAAAGCCTATTAATAACAAAAAAATGATTCTTTTTTAGACTGGCCGGTTTAACATATTTATAGAGGAGCTTCAAGGAGGGTTCATACAAGTCCTCAATCTCAGACCCAAAGGGAGACTGATTCCAGACTGCATGCTGCGGGGGATGTTCCATATCTTCCGCCTCCAAGAACTTCTTGTACCAGACAGAAACCTCCTTTCTTTTAAGATGTACTTCTTGCAAAGATTGTTCCGAATCCCAATCTCCTCATTTATCGTCCTTTTCCGCTGTGAACCAGGAGGCTAGTTGCAAGTATTTAAATCTGGAAAGGCTGCCACCAACCTTTGCTCTTAAAACCTCCCAGGGGAACACTCTATCAGAGGATAAAAGTTCTGACCAAATAGTAATGCCCGCCCTTCTAATTGGAATCGCAAGGCTATCCTTCAAGCATAACGGGGTCCCCGGAGAGTCCCAGATTGGGGCAAAATCTGAGTAGTACCCAATCCCCATCTACATCTGACCTTATACCAGAGGCTAAGGGCGGCCCTGAGAACTTTCAGGCGCACCTTTTTGAAAAACCTAGGTGCCCCAACTTTATAAAGAAAACCTTCACCTCCACCGCCGCCATCTCCCTTCACCATTTCCCCCAATATTCTCCCCCAAGTTGTCTCTTCCGGTTTTACAAGTAACATCCTGATGTTTTTAAATTGGAATGCGACAGAGTACCAACTAATATCTGGAAGAGCTAGCCCCCCTTTAGTGAGCCTGCATCTCAGCTTTTTCCATGACAGTCTTGCGCCCTTATTTGCCCAGATGAAACTTCCGATCTTACTTTGGATTTTACAAATATCCTTACTAGGGAATTCAAAGGGAATCGTGTTAAACAAATATGTCAACTTGGGTAGAATAACCATTTTTACCAGGTTGACCCTGCCAAAGATTGTTAAGGGGAGATTTTTCCATCTGGCGAATAGACGGTCCACTTCTTTAATGGTCTTATTCAAATTAATCTGGGGGATTTTATCAAGATCTTTAACGATAATGATACCCAGATATTTAAACTGATTACTCGTGGTGCCCATCCAACTGTCAATATTCCAACACATCACCTCTGTTTTGGAGGTGTTGGCAAGATATCCAGATAAGTAGCCAAATTCTTCCAACAATGCTTCAACCCTTGGTATAACCGTTCCCGGATTGTTGGTATATAGCAGCAGGTCGTCAGCATATAGGGCTAACTTGCAACAATATTGCTGAGATTTAAAGGGGGAAATCAGGTCATCTGAACTTATAGCTTGTGCCAATGGCTCTATGTAGATGTTAGACTTGGCATCTTTTGGCGTGTTTCCCCTGACTTTTTGCTTTCTGACCTCATGGTTTTGACGCTGTTTTTGCTGGTGTAATGATTCTGCGCACTTTCCTCACTGCTGTCCAGTGGGGAAGTGCAAGTGCTCCTATATAAAATGTGTTATGGATTGGTGTTTCCACGATTAGCCTATTTGGTTTATGTGTCAGTCCCTTGTAAAGTGCACTGAGAGTGCCAGGGCCTATAGATCAAATGCTGTTGGTGGGCTGCAGCACTGGATTGTGCCACCCACACAAACAGCCCGTAAAGTGTAACTCGGGCCTGCCATTGCAGAGCCTGTGCGCAGCCTGGGGCTGCCATGTCGACTTGGCGAGTGCGCACACTTGCAAGTCCCTAAACCTTCCCTTTTCTACATGTTAGTCACCCCTAAGGTAGGCCCAAGGTACCCCTGTGGGCAGGGTGCGTTGTATGCGAAAGGTAGGACATGCCCTGCTGTGTGTGGCATGTCCTGATAGTGAATTACAGCCTAGTTCGTTTTTCACTATTGCAAGGCTACCTGTTCCCCATAGGCCAGACCGGGCAGTTTTGATTATTACAGCTTATAATCCTAACTGCTTCAGGGAACATGGTAGAAATTCAAGTTTAGTATGCCTGGACTCAGAATGATAAAATGCATCTTTTAGTGAAGTTGGTTTTAACATTCTGTGTTTGAAAATACCACTTTTAGGATGTGGGTATTTTCTTGTCTAACCATCCAAGCCTGCCTCTGCGAGGTTGTGTATTCCTTGTCTGGAGTGTGAGTGACAGGGGCTGGGGGATGCCAGGAGACAGGGTGAGTCAGCACAGGGCTGAAAAGCAAGATCTACATGTAGATGGGTGGGAGGAGTTGCACCTGGGCCCTGAATAGGACAGTGCCTTCCCTCCACAATGCTGGCTCCACCTCCTGTGGTGCGTCTGATGTCCCTGGCCTACTCTCTGAAAGAAAGGACGGAGACTTGTCAACAAAGTGCTCCAGAACTGGTTTGGACTAGGCAAAGGCCTCTCTGCCTTCAGAGAACAAAGGAATTTGGGATATAAATATTGGGGCCCTGACCCCATGAATTTAGATCTCGCTGGAACCAAGGAACCTGTCAAGAAGAAGAGCTGGAGAGCTGCTAGGAGGAGTACTGCCCCTTTGCTGAGTGACTGCTTTGTTGTGTTGGCCTGCAGTTGCTGCTTCTGTCTTGGGCAGTGAAAGGACTGGACTGAACTTTCTACAAACTTGTGCTGAGTATCTCCAAGGGCCTGAAACCGAGCTGGCCTCCTGTTAAGAAGTCTCAGGGACTGCAAAGACTTCACAAGCCTCTGGGTACCGCTTCTGGAACGCTGTTTCAGTTGCCACAGAGGAAGGGAACTGCAACCGACTCCGTCAACCGAATCCATCCCTGACCGGTGACCTGTTTGCACCGCAGACCGCATCGCCCCGCTCGCATCGCAACCCTGGTCTCACCGTAGGCGACGTCCGACGCCGTCAACATCGAGCCGCTGCTTGCACCGTGACCTGTGGGCACCGCAGTTCGCATCGCATCGCTTCACTGTACCGGCCGGACCAGACCGAAGCTGTCGCTGCATCTGGCTCAACCATCGTGACCGCATCGCAGTTGGGGCACCGCTCGCACGCTTCGCGACGCACCGCTCCGACTCGCACCGCTGTCCGTCGCCAGCTCCCGCACTCCGGCTTGGTCGCCTGCATCGCAACCTGTCAGCACCGCATCGTACACCGTCTCGCCCTGCACCGCACGCCTTGGACTCACCGACTCCGTCTGCACGACGCTCATCGAGCCGCTGCCTGCACCGCATCGAGGGACACCGCACCTTGCATCGCTCCGTCTTGCACCGCAACCGCGACGAACGCCGACCGGCTCGTACACTCCGTACCAGCCACAACGAGAAAGGTACTGTGACCGAGTCTGTTCACGACTCTGCTGGCCCGTAGCGATGCGGTCGTCTGGAACTGTTAGACTCTGTGTATTTCAGCATCGCGGTAGACCCGGACGGGGCTACCGACTCGCACGAACTTTGCTTTTGTGTTATTCCTGCAAAGAAGAAGTTACCTTATCAAGCATTCATTTTCAAAGTATAGTATTGTGGATTTTTGTCGTAATTGGTCTTGTCTTGAGTATATAAAAATATTGGTTATTTTTCTAAACTGGGGTGGTGTCCTTTTGTAGTGCTTACACTGTATTACTGTTGGTTATGTGCAAATGCTTTACACAATGCCTCTGAATTAAGCCTGACTGCTCGTGCCAAGATACCACGAGGGTGAGCAGGGGTTACTTCACGAGTGTAACACCCTTACCCTGACTAGGAAGAAGGGTCCCTACTTGGACAGAGGTGCAAGCCCTTGCCAACTAGAGACCCCCATTTCTAACAGTAGACATCAAACAGCAACGGAGAGATGGGACAGCCCTGTCTAGTTCCTCTTTGGATGTTAAAGCTAGAGGTTAACATGCCATTTAACAAGATTTTTGCTGAGGCTCCTTGATAGCAATTTATCAGGGTCTGAACAAAGATAGGACCAAAGCCCATCTGCCTAAGTACCTCCCAGAGGTATACCCAGCAGACTCGATCAAATGCCTTGGCCGCGTCCAATGCCACAATGGCCAAAGGATCCGATCGCCCTAAAGCCAAGTCGATGTTACCAATTAACTGGTGCGTCTGCTCCTGGATATATCTCCCGGGAATGAAACCTTTTTGGTCAGAATTTATCAGCTGAGGAGCCAGCTTGACCAATCTCCCTGCAAGAACGCTCATAAAGATCTTGTAATCGGCATTCAGCAGGGAGATTGGTCTATAGGAATCCGCTTTTAAAGGGTCCTTCCCAGGTTTCAAGATAAGTATGATGGTTGCTTCTTTCCAGGACCTCGGGCCTGTCCTTCCGAGCTATACACTGAATTGAATAGGATTCCCAATATCGGGACCAATTCATCCATGAGTAGTTTATAAACCTCACTGGGGAGCGCATCAGTACCTGCTGCCTTATTGTTTTTACACTTGCTTATTTGGACTTTGATTTCGTTCTCAGTAATTGGCGCGTCTAGGCTTTCACGACCCTCGTTTGTTAAAGTCGGCAGGGATTTTCCTCTCAGCCAAATTTGAAGGGTTTCAGTGTTAGGCACCGTCTCTTCCCTGTATAATTCTGAGAATAAAGAGAGAAGGCAGGCTTGCATGTCCTCCAGGCTACTTGACTTCTCCCCGCTTTCATTTATTATCAATTCATTAATGTTGTTTTTTGAGCGGTCTACTCTTGCTTTCCATGCCAAGAGGGCGCCTGCCCTCTCTCCGTATTCAAAGTTCTGCATACTTTTAGACATCCACTGTGCCCTACACTTGTGATCTAACCTACCCCTGTATTCCTGACGGGCATCTTCCAAGTCTCTCTGAACTTGTGAAAGCCTTTCAGTGCTCCCATGGTTAAGCCGAGAACATTCCTCCTCCAATCGAAGGATTTTTCCCTCCAGGGTCCGTAGCTCCCGAGCATCTGCCCTATTCTTCGTACAGATGAGACTATGTAAGATACCCCTAATGTTACCCTTAAAGGCGTCCCAGACGTAATCCATGGAAGTCGAGCCAATATTTATAGAGAAATAGTCTAAAGTAGTCGATTTAAGAGCCCTCACTATATCGACATCTGTCAACATGGACCTTTTAAGTGTCCATCTGGGATGTAAATTATGCCTTTTTCCCACAAATGAAAACAACACCGGGGCATGGTCTGATACATGACTGGGCAAAACAGTTATACCCGTCATATTATCCAGACTTGGCCTGTCTATTAAAACATAGTCGATTCTAGAGGACTTGTGCTCTTGAACTAGGAATGTTCAAGGGAAAAAGTTGGATGAGGTAACAGATGTTTGGTGTAGTACAAGTGTGTAAGTGAGCGCATTGGATGATGGATGTACAAGTCATTGAAAATGTTCTTTGTTCACAGTGCTCATTTGTTCTGAGTCCTGAGGAGAAGCACAAAACAAATGTATAAGGTTTTGAAACGTGTCGGCAGTATTTCAACAAACAAGTGCACTTGAAACAAAGAGATATTGTGGCTCAGTGGTGTAATTGATCAAAGGAGTGTAATAAAACCATCTGTCTGAGCCCACATTTTAGCACTGGTTGTTCTTAAGCTCAATCTGAGGAGCATTAAATTCATGATGTAATATTGAGGCTTCTGTTAGGCTTGGTAAATTCAGGACGTGGGCACGTTTGTTTTAGATATATGTTTGCTTATTGAATGATTTTGATTTGTCATGTTATTTCATGTGTAATATTGGGGTACATCTGTTTACATTGGTGTGTTAGTCACATGTCAGTTGTATTATGTATGTGCTGTGTATGATCAATAATTTGAGTATTAGCTGAAAACAATGAAAACTGTGATAAGTTGTGGAGAAGATTTGTAAAAAAAGGGTCAAAATAAATGGTGATCGGGGGCGTGGCCAGCGGCATGGCTGACTAGCCGCATTTGCCGGGGCTCCGATCGCCCGACGTTAATCCTGCACTTTATCCTGTCTTCCTGCCACATACGAGACGTTCTCTAGCAAACCGAGGGTGCCTTAACCCCCAGCGCGACGGGAGCGGCTGCCTCCGCGGCTGTTGTGGCGTCTTTTTTGGCAGAAATTGAGCTGGTTGAGGAGACCGGTCCTGGCTGCCAAGATGGCCGCCCAGACCCGAGAGCAGAGCAGGTCCGAACGGAGGCACTCCTGTGGAAGCGGTGGGAGGGCTGCCCATACGTCCCATCGAGACCGCTGCAGTGCCCGCCCGGCGAGGATTTTCTGCCTCCGGTGGCCAACGGAGGATGAGCATAGGCGCGGGGGCGCCCCGCCGGCCCCGGTGACGTCGAGGTGCCCGCTGCTGCTGAGGTACCGGGAAACCGCCGGCAGCGCGGCGGGAGAAGGGCTCCCCAGTTTACACCCCTTGCTCTGCTGGGGCCTAGGATCCTGCCCCGTGGTCCTGGGGAGACAAGAACCGCTGCTGGGCCTGCCTGGAGGGGCGTCGCCATGTCTATCCGTCCCACTGGGAGGACTGTCGGGGGCTCGGGTCCCGAGCTATAGGCACGCCAGTCAGAGGAGCCAGGCCGACGGCCGAGTTCAGACACGGACACCGGTGTGGATACAGCCCGCCTAGACAAGCGGTGGGGGCGGCCATCAGATGCACTGATTGTGGGGACTTCTCCTGAACCGTCCCCCCCCGGAGTGTGATATTGGGGGGCTCCCCGCTGTGGCCCGGGGGAATACCGGCTCTAACAGACGGCCCATTGGAAGGTAGCGATCTCCTTTCGCATTCGGCGGCACGACCGAGCCACGTCAGCAGCTGCTACAGGTTCGTCGCCACGCCAAGTGCCTGGGAGTTGCAGAAGAAGTGGTGCCCGGCACGGGGAATGAGCTGCGAGGGCCCTGCAGTGCCCGTCTCCCATGTTAGATAGACCTGCCTCCGCGGGTCCCAGCTGGGAGATCGACAGTGGGCAGAGGCCCCCCGTGGACACAGTGGGGAGATCCATATTCTGGGAATAATACTCCAATAGCGCTACGCAATAGCACCCTGGATCTGCGCAATCGGGGAGCGCGAACTGGCCACCTGTGGATTCCTCGAGGGAGACGGGCTGGTCACAGCCCGGGGTGGCCGCTATCCTCCACCTTAATTCGGACAATATCCTGTGGCCTTGCAGCGCCGGACGCCAATTTGAGCAGGAGCGCTGATAGGACACGCCAAGGGCGAAGGGACACTGGGTCGGGCACTCCGCCGGTCACAGCGGAAGGAGACCTACGGTGAGCGCCCTTCCAAGACTAAGACATCGATAAACGCTGCTGGCTGTCCCAAACAGATGGGGGATCACCATACATGACAGAAGGCCCAGTTTGAGCCCTGCCCTGGCCGCCGGAGAGACTTTTCCGTTGCCTAACGGGGGGAAGGACGTTTGCCGGAGGCATTCCACTTCGGGCTACGCATAGTGGGGGTACGGCGGGCCAAGTCTCATCTATTGCCTTTTATAATTCACTCCCCGCGACGAGCCGATTGCTCTCCCGTTGGCGCTGCCAGCCCTGCGACGCACGACCGGCGGCTCACTCTTGCTACATCGCACAATGGCCAAAGATAAAGAACCCAAGGCGCAGAGGCAAGGGAAGCTGGACAAGTACACGAAGGTACTCCCAGCACAGGCGGAACCTGAGGGAGCGCAGGTGAGTGCCCCTGACAATGCAGCCATCATCCAGGCGATACATGCCTCGAGAGAGGCCATCGAAGGCAAAATGGCCGAGATACGAACGGATGTGTCCCTTCTTCGGCAAGATGTGCGCAACATCGCAGATCGCGTCACCCAAGCAGAGGCGCGGATTTCGGAAGTGGAAGACGCAACACATAAATCCACAGGCGACATCAAGGAGTTCCAGACCACCATGAAGGAGGTGCTGTGGAAGGTAGATGACGCGGAGAACAGAGCCCGGAGAAACAACCTCCGTTTTATTGGGATACCGGAAGGACATGAGAATAATGATCCGATTGCCTTTCTGATGACGTGGCTGAGAGACACACTCCCAGGAGCTGCATTTTCCACCTGCTTCCTCATTGAACGGGCGCACAGGATGCCGGCTGCGAGGCCTCCACCTGGGGCCCCCCGCGCCCACTAATCGCGCGCTTCCTGAACTATCAAGATCGAGACACAATCCTGAGGGAAGCACGGAGAGTGGGGGAGCTCAAGCTGGCTAACACCAGAGTCATGATATTTCCCGACTACTCGAGAGAGGTACAAAAGATGCAGAGGTCCTTTGATTCTGTAAAAGTTAAACTCCGAGCTCTGGGCATCTAGTACATGCTTCTCTTCCGGGCCAAGTTCAAGGTCATCTTTCAAGACACGACACAGTTCTTCCAAACACCTGAGGATGCTTGGGCGTGGATCGAGGAGCGCCCGAGGCCTATACCGGGACTTACTAGTACGACGACGCAGCCGGGGGACTCGCAGCCGAGATGGGAGCCCAGGCCGCAGAAACCGAAATTGAGGTGACGGCTTACTGCGAGGACTCCGAAGTGCTTGGGGACTGCGAGGACTGGGACTCCGTATCGGCGTAGAGAGAGACACTCAGAAGAGGAGGCAGAGGAGTCCCAAGACCCTAATAGAAGTCCGACCCAAGGGGACAGCACGCATGCTGATCAATCCGATCAGGAATCCCCGGCAGACACTGATGGAGACCATCCCCTGCTTCAGGCTATTCACAGGGCTGAGGGAGCAGGGGTGACAGGCCCGGAAATGGTAACTGAAACTCAAATGCACCCAAATAAAAGTGGCGAAGACATGTGAACCAAGGGCGTGGAGGGAGCGCAAACCGGCAATGCACCAACTGTACGAAGGCTCCCCTCCTTGGACCTCTTTGCCTCCAGGAGAGGCTGAGTGTGCCACCTTACTGGACTAGGACCATATCCTTTGTTTTGTTGTTTATTATTTAGAGACTAGGGGGGTAAAGGGAGGGTTCGACAGACTCCTCAGTGGACACATATATGGTGGGGGGTTTAGGGCGGGAAGGGAGGGGAGTTAGGGTTTTTTTGATTTAAAGAGTTTTTCATTGTTATTTACAGCAGGATGTCTCCTTTTGCAGAATCAGTTGCACCTGGACAGGGACGGCCCGGGTAGGGTACACCCCTTGTGCAAAACATACAAACCACAAACGTGATGTATGATACACCATATACCGTGCTGACATGGAATGTTAACGGCCTGGGTAGTAAGATTAAGAGGGGCCTAGTGAATAGATACATTAAACGGCTCAAGCCAGACGTAGTTCTCTTACAAGAGACCCATCTCCGAGGTACCCAATGCGCATTCCTAGGAAGAGGGGCATACATTACACTTGCACATGCAGGATTCTCCCCCAAAGCCCGAGGTGTAGCCGCCCTCATTAGAAAAACCCGACCCTTCCACGTAGCTAAGACATGGGTGGATCCTGGGGGCACATATGCAGCGGTCCGAGGTGTGAGAAGTTGGCCTGGCATATGCTGTCCTAGTGGTAGCTATGGAGAGCAGCCTTCAGGCTAAGTCTTGAAGGAGTGTAAAGCAGCTTGGTTTACCAGATTATAACCTCTTGAATGACCAAATGAAAGGAGAACCACACCAGGTATATATCAAATATATGTATTTATTTCTAAACACTCACTACTGATCTCTTTATGAGATTGGAGTCCAAGATACACAGTATCACAGTATTAAAACGACAGTAAATAGCACAATATACAATGGGCCCCAGGGGGGGACCAAACCATATATTAAGAAAGTGGTATAAGAACCACGACTTGACTAGACACAGTGCCTAGAGCACATAGAATCGCTGGGACCCCAAGGAACCACCCAAGTTAGTGACGCAGGAGACCCACGGGGGATGTGTGCAGTGTGAGAACACAGCCGCGAGCGCCGTAGGAATCTATGCGGAAAGTCGCAGTTGGAATTTTAAAGATAAGGGACACTTAGGAGAGGACTTTGAGCAAACCCCTTTAGACTTAAGGGGTTCTAGGGCCAACACCCACGGGAGCACCGGAGTACTCGAGTTACCTCACCCAGGGAAGCCGGGTGTCAAAGGGTGTCGGGAATCGTTGTTGTTTTCAATGGCGATCTGCTGCAAAGTGCTGCTGCCGTGAAGAAGAAAAGTGTGCGGGGTGATCCAAGCCTGGATCAAAGATGTGAAGAACCTGCAAGCAGAGGGGACAGAGTCTGGGTCACTAGCCAGTGACCAGGAGCGGAGCAATCGAATGCCCACTGATGTTGGGTGCTTCAGGTGCGAAGAGGTGAAGCTTGACTCTGCAGCCACGGGGTCCAGGAGACGTCGAGGACAACCAGGAGCCGGATTCGAGCTGTCCCACAAAGGATGTCGAGTGCTCGGGTGTCGGTGCTCGGATTGAACACAACAAGCCTTGGCAACAGCAACCCACCCAGGAAGAGATAAGATGCTTCTGTGAGGACCAGCAAGGTCCTGGGGACTCCCCAAACGATGGAGAGTCAGGGCACGTCTGGAGCAACCAGGGAAGCCCAATTAAAGTTAGAGTTGCCTTCTTGGGGACCCACAGGTCAACGGACCAGGGATCGCGAAGGGACCTCAAGAGGAATCACAAAATGGCGGCCCACGGAACACTCGTTGAGTGTAGGCCGGCAATCTTCGGTGTAATTACTGCTCGGGGTCAGGGCTACAAGTAACCCAAAGCTCAGCCTCAGGGGTTGCCGGAAAGCTGATGCTTCTGCAAATGGACTCGGTGCCCAGGGGTTCGGGTTGCACGGTCACCACGAGGGATACGGGCCTCAGACTTGCTGTGGGCACAGATCGACCTCAGAGACCTTGGAAAACCCACCTCCTGTGTGGCAATATTCTTCGGAGTCCTCAGGAGCTGCAGAGATGCCAACCGGTCAGTTGCGTTAAAGGTGCCTGCCTTGCAGGGGAGTAACTCCTTTACTCCAAGGGAGATTCTCCAGTCATCCAGCCTAGTGTAGATCGCCGAAGTACTTGGTTTCTGTGTCAGAGTTTAGTCCAGGTGTAATCTAAAGTCCTGTAGTCAGGGCTTCCTACTTTATACCCAAGGAAGGGGTGGGACAAACTCTGGGGACCCACCTATGGGAGGGTCAGGAAAGAGGGGTGGGTACACCCATTTCCTTTGTCCAGTTTCGCGCCAGAGCAGGGGCTGGCAGCCCCTGCAACCGGTTTGAGCTGGACTATGCACAGGGACACCAAATGTGCCCCCAGTGCAGATTTCAAAGCACTCTTGGAGTGCACCCACCCAGCCCCAATACACTAGAGCCTGTCTGGGAGGTGGTCACACCTCCCTGTGACAGGAAACCTATTGTCCAGGCCTCCCCTGCCGGAGTTTCGTCCAGCAGAAGGAGGGCAGACTCGTGTCTGTGGCTGCAACATCCATTTTGTGATGCCAGGGTTCTGTTAAGCTGGAACCGGGTGTACCGGTGGTGCCATGTTTCTCCCTCTAGTAGGGTGGAATCATACCTCCCACCCCAGTTACTGGGGTGGAGGTATGATTCCAAGGTGTTTGACACCAAACACGACATGTTTCCATGCAGCCATTCTCAAGTTAGCATTTACCGCGAGGTTATAATGCACTTAAGAGTATATGGTTGGCTGCATCACAAACAACCCCGGAATGATGATTCTGAAAGCTGCAGAGGGGCTCTGCTCATGCATGGGCACCCTCTCACACGACACCCAGCACCCTGCCTTCAGGATTGTTAAGGCCTGCCATAGGGGTGACTGATAGGTTTACATGTGCAGTGATATGGAGAGATATAGGGAACCTATATCTCAGTAAGGGGTGGATACACCACCTTACACAGGCTGCTGTAGCAGACCTGTTGTGTCATTTTGGATGGCCTCTCAGGGGTGGGATAATACATGCTGCAGCCCCTGGGAGGCCTCTGGGGTACCTATGCCCTGGGTACATAGTATACCATATACTAGGGACTTATAAGGGTACCCTAGAATCCAATCTGGAGTGTACCTAAAGTACATGCAATCAATTTAAGGAGAAAGCAGATAGGCTGGGGTCCTGAATAGCCGGATCCCAGCCAAACTAAGTCGAAAACCAGCAAAACACCAGGAAAAAAGTGGGGGCAACCATGCAGTCAGATTCCACCTTCCTACACGAGGCACGTGGGGATGGAGGGAATTCACACTGATTAGCGTAAATGCCCCACCATGTCTGCAACCCCAGACACTACAGGCCGTGGCTAAGATACTACTTGGACTCAGACTCCTCAACCCATATAATAGGGGGCGACTTTAATGACGTGATGAATCCACTTGTCGCTAGGTCCCATCCAGGGGCGGGCACTCGGACACCTACCCCACTGGCGGACTTTGCGTACTCCCTAGGCCTGACTGATCTCTGGCGCCGCCACCATCCATTTGACCGTAGTTACTCGTTTTTCTCGGGGGCTCATAAGACCTTTTCCCGGCTTGACTACCTTTTTGCCCCGGCGGGGGAAATCCAAATCATCATAGATACAGATTATCTAGCAAGAGGCATCTCCGATCACTCCCCATTACAGTTGCAGGTTGGGGGTTGGGGACATAGGCCCAAATCGGACTGGCGTTTGAACGCCTGGGAGCTACGCGATAAAACGGTAGCAGAGACCATTGACGTGGAGACCAAACTATTTTTCCAAGATAATGAAGGATCCGTGTCCTCGGTGGCCACCCTCAGGGAGGCCTACAAGGCAGTGCTCAGGGGGAGAATGCAAGATGTACTTGCCCGTAAGCATAGAGAGGAAACGTTGCAAATACGAGACTTGGAGAGTAAATTGTTAGGATTAGAAAAAGACATATCCCCGGATAACGAGGCAGAGAAGCTTAGACAATTGGAGGTCACACTGAGGGAATTCCGGGCCCTAGCGGATGGAGAAGCCCGCACACAAATTCTAACCACCCACCACAGATTATACGAGACCGGGGACAGAGCGGGGAGGCTACTAGCATGGTTGAGATGGAAAGACCGGGAAACGAACTGGGTGGATCAAATTGAAGAGGGGGGGATACGACACACGACGGCACCCGCGATTGCGGCAGCGTTCGCAAACTATTATGCCAACCTATGCTCGGCCCGCTCGACGACGGACGAGAGCAGCATAGAAGATTATCTCGCCAAGATAGACATGCCCACCGTACAAATTGTAGACGCGGCGGCCCTAGACGAGTACATTACTCTGGAAGAAGTTAATGCGGCCATTGCCAAGCAGAAGTCGGGGAAAACCCCGGGGCCGAATGGACTACCAGGGGAATTCTTCAAACGAAGCAGTAGTATCTTGACCTCACGCCTCCTAAACCTGTTTCTAGCAGCAAAAGACGAAGGTACGCTGCCCCCAGACCTATGTCAAGCCACAGTTGTGGTAATACCAAAACCGGGTAAGCCCCCAGATTGCTGCGGTTCTTACCGCCCAATTTCGCTTCTCAATGTCGAAACCAAGATATTGGCCTCTATACTGGCCACACGCCTTTTGACGGTCATAGCATCCCTGGTGCACAAGGACCAGTCGGGCTTCATGCCCAAACGCGCTACGCGCTTCAACCTCCGTAGATTGGCAAACTGGCTAGACGCGACTAAAGGAAGTGAGGTGCCCCATTTGCTATTATCACTCGACGCCGAAAAGGCATTTGATACTGTACACTTGCCCTTCATGAGACGGGTCCTCTTAAAATTGGGCTTCGGGTACAACTTCCGGGCGTGGGTCGATGTCCTATATACAAATCCCAGGGCTAGAGTACGAGTAAACGGTGTTAAATTGGCTGAGTTTCCCATTCGGCGGGGGACTAGACAGGGTTGCCCGCTGTCCCCCCTGCTTTTTTCGCTTGTTCTAGAATCCCTAGCGTGTCTGATCAGAACGCACCCAGACCTAACAGGTTTCCGGGACCCCGAGGGTCTGCTGCCAGATGAACGTAACTCACTCTATGCAGATGACATTCTGTTGTATATAACTAAACCGTATACGACGCTCCCAATTATTTTGAACGTAACAGAAGAATATGGTAGGCAGGTGGGATATAAGATTAACTGGGGAAAATCAGTCCTCTATCCAATAGGGGGTCACGTTGACATGCAGTTTATACCGGCGTGTCTCCCGGTGGCTGAGGGAGGCTTCAAATACCTGGGACTCTATATTTCCAGAGATGTACCATGCTGCCTAGCCCATAACATTTAACGAGTCCTAGCAGACTTCCGGAGTGATGTGGCTCGATGGCGACGCCTCCCCCTGACACTGCTCGGTAGGGCGGCTATGTTTAAAATGATCACCTTATCCAAGCTGCTCTATATTCTCCAAAATACGTACTATAAACTACCGGAGGCAATCTTTAATACAATAAACTCCGAATTGCGCACTTTGTTGTGGGACGGAGGCCTCCCCCGAGTGGCGCTGCGCACGTTGCAACGTAGCCAATACAACGGGGGGATTGCTCTACCAGATGTCAGGGCCTACTATAGGGCGGCACACCTGGTGGTTATTAATGAATGGGGACACGTGCCACAAGATCACCCCACATACGCGCTAGAGAGGCTCCAATTTCACAAACACTCACATCTCCACTACATTTATGGGGGCCAAGGGACGAGAAGCCTATTACCAGCAACGCAGAGAGTGATCGAGGCATGGAGGGAGGCCGAACGAGCGATGCAATGGGAAAAAAGGCTAACAAAATCCACACCCCTATGGGAGGGTAGACGGCTACCTGAGCTTACAAAATTGATGGGGTTTAAAGGATGGGATGCTATAGGCATCACTAACTTGGGAGACGTAGCACGACAGGGTACATTGATGACGTTTGCAGAATTACAAACAGAATATAGTTTGGCGACTACGCAGCACTATAAATACGTACAATTCCGACACGCCTGGCGGGCGCAGAAACCTGATATTGTGGATCTCCCGGAATATGCCCTGTTAGAGGGTCGGCTACTACAGGAAGAGATACAGGAGAAAGCGGTCTCCTGGACCTACAAAACTCTACTAAACAATATGCCTGACAGACTAATGACACTCCGGGGCAAGTGGGAAGACCTTGTAGGTACACTAGAAAATATAGACTGGGAGATGGCCCTGATGCACCCCAGAGAGGTGGCGATTAAGCTCAGACTACGACTAGTCCAGTTCAAAATCCTACACAGGGTATACTATGAT
The DNA here is from genome assembly GCA_963921515.1 of Calotriton arnoldi. Lineage (NCBI taxonomy): Eukaryota > Metazoa > Chordata > Amphibia > Caudata > Salamandridae > Calotriton > Calotriton arnoldi. The sequence continues at coordinate 185,676 of CAWUFW010012336.1, read as the reverse complement.
CGGGCGAAACTACATGCAATGGGCAGGGCGGAGACGCCGGAGTGTTTGCGATGTAGTACAGCCAGAGGCTCCTTCACTCATACGTTATGGGACTGTCAACAAATAAATAGTTATTGGACACGGATTGTGCAAGAACTAAACAACATATTGCACGTGCAAATCCCGATGGACCCCAAATACGTTCTGTTTGGTATCCACACAGACGTTGACATTTCTAGATACCAACTTCTACTTAGTAACCTTGGTCTCATAGTGGCTAAACGTGATATAGCTAAGCATTAGGGGAGACCTGAGCTTCCCACACTAAAGGAGTGGCGGAGTGGGATATGTATATGGGAGCCGAAAAGACTGTATATAAAGCAAGGGGATGCCCGCGAAAGTTCAGGAAAATCTGGCAGCCATGGCTAAGCTATTATAATTTAGAGATGGAGGAGGACGAGGGGGATGCACTGGACAACATCCAAAGCAGGGCAGGGGCGGGGGGTTTGCTCTCCAAGTCCACACTTAGTTGAGGGACCTGTGAGATATCTAGTACAGGGGGGAAGAACTACCAGGGTCGTGCTGGGGAATCGTGATTCTGTTAATTTTGTATCCTTTATCATTTGTAAACCTTGTCACTCGCAACAGATGGTTGCTGCCCGAGATATACCTGCTGAGTTGTTTTGATGTTTTTTTTAAAAACAATAAAAATATTTAAAAAAATTAAAATAAAATAAATGGTGATCACATCAATTTGGTTGTGTGACCACGGATGAAGGTATCATTTGTGAGTAAGAGTCAGTATTGTCTACTTACATACCTTTCTAAAAGTGGCATTTTCAGAATTACAATTTAAATCCGACTTCACCATAAGTTGTGATTTTAAATTGTGATTCAAGAGACACCAAACTTGGGGGTTCAATGTCTTCTCAATTGGAAATTACACTTAAAAGATGTAATAAGATAATCCCAATGTTATCCTATGGGAGAGATAGGCCTTGCAGTAGTGAAAAACACTACCAGGACATATTTTCACTACCAGGACATATAAACTTCAAATTACAAGTCCTACTTTTTAAATACACTGCACCCTGCTCTTCGGCTGTCCAGGGCCCACATTAGGGGTGACTTATATGTATTAAGAAGGAAGGTTTGGACCTGGCAAGAGTGTTATCTTGCCAGGTCAGCATGGTGGTTTAAAACTGCGCACACACAGGCTCTCCAATGGCAGACCTGAGATATGTTTAAAGGGCTACTTACCCGTGAGCACAATCAGTGCTGCAGGCCTACTAGTAGCATTTGATTTACAGGCCTTGGGCACATGTAGGGAACTTTACTAGGAACTTATAAGTAAATTAAATATACCAATTGTGGATAGGCCAGTGTTGCATTGTTATAAGCAGAGAGCACATGCCCTTTAGCACTGGTTAGCAGTGGTAAAGTGCCCAGAGTCATAAAGCCAGCAAAAACTAAGTCAGCAAAAACAGGAGGTTTGAAGGCAAAAGTCAGGGGACACCATGCCATGGATGCCAGGTCTAACAGCAATCATAAATGCATTTTAATGTATGTATACTAAAATGAGGATAACTTTATACAGAACAGTTTTAAATGGACACACTCTGGGATGCTGTGAAATAGCATGCTGTGATAAACAAAGACCGCTCTTAAAGGACTTTACAACAGGATTTGTAGGAGATGGGATCTTATAAAGTGGGAATGTGCCCTAATCTCACATCAAAAGCTTTCTGCTATCACATCAGGCTCTAAACACAAAGGCAACACCAAACTACTAATAAAGTTTAAAAAAAACACAAGGACTGAAGGGAACTACTTTCTGTGTGGATGTGCTCCTTGTAAAAGAGCAAAATGCAGTCAGTCAAATTAAAGTTAGACAGTGACTGAAGTAGTCTGACAGAACGCTCCATCCTGTATACTGTAGTGGGTGGCACCAAAATGTCAATGGCATACCAATAGACCAATGGGTGAAGAGGAATGGCTGAAAGCACCGTTAAGTATATTATGCATATGAGTTTAGCAAAATCAAAAGCTCCTGACTAAAGCAAGACCTAATGAATCCGGCCTTATGTGATATAATCTGGTGCTCATGTGAAGCACTCTCATACCCTTGAGCTACTGGCATAGCAAGGGGGGGCAGTTGCCCCAGGCGGCACGAGTTTTGTGGGCGGAGGCGCCCCTCCTGCTCTTACATGAGGCCCGACCGCCACAGGCGGCACAAGGTCTAGCTACGCCACTGCCTTGAGCCAAGTTTGTGCTATATAAAACTGCAATAAATAAACAAATAATATGTTACATTTGTTTGTGTCTAGCTAGCAATAAAATCTGTTTACCTTCTGTGTCTGGCTTATATATTCCTAGTGATGGTCTCCAACACTTTCTATCAGCATTCTGAGCCGTGCTGGAAGTCGCTTGTTTTAGTCACGTCAAAGTCCTTCCCCTTGCTTCTAGGTCATTGCAGCCATGAAAAACCTTCTTGCCCAGGCTTTTCTGACTTTTTTTCTGTGAAAGCTCTGTTTCTGCACTTTACTGCAAGAGCCGGGACTAATCTGCCAGTAAATGGTTCATCCACCACATATTTCATTTTGAAACATATCCTCTTTGTTTTCAGGATAGTTTCTTATAGTTACCAATCCAGACTCCTGCTTGCCCATTTTGAGATTCTGTGTCATGAACATAGGAGGCGTGTGCTTGTGCGCACTCATACACGCACTTTCTCCATTGTTATTTAATGTGTGTATCCCACCACCGAACATCTCTTTAAGCACTTTCATCTCCTGCACCCTATCAAAAGCATAGTGCTCAAGCCTCCCACTCCTGTCTTAACCCGTTGCCAACTAGCAAGGAGTCAACAGCTATATTGTTTTGAAACATAGACACTAAAAAATAGAGTTAAACTCTTGATGACGCTGTTCAAGGAAACAGTTCTGAGATTGTCGCTCATAAGAGAATAGAAGACAAATCATGTTCATGTGTGTATACGCTTCTAGGTTTATTGCCAATCTCTCACCACTGTCTCAGTAGAGCATTTCTGAAAATTAGGACTTTTCCTCTGATCTTCTCATTATAGTAACTTGGGGCCTGACTTGGAGTTTGAGGACAGGTATTTCCTCCGTCAGGACGACAGAGTAAAGCACTACGTTACCCTAAGGGAGTACCCACATGCCAGATTTTGAGATGTCCACCGGCCTAGGAGATATCTCTTGCATTTGCAGGAACCGCCGTCACAGCAGTTCCTGTAAATGCACTGAAAGTTTGACAGATGGCTCCATCAACATGATGGATCAGGGCAGCAAACTTTCAATTTTGTCTTTTTATTTTCAAAAAGAAAATCCCAAAAAGCCAAACATTCAGCAGGCAAAGCCAGACCTTTAGCTTGCCAATGCCTGTTATTCTTTCTTTTCTCTCAGTGTGTAGAGCAGTCAGGTTTGCGGCTGAGGGGACATGCTACCGGATAAGTTCCGCTTTTTCCATCCTTCGTTTGAATCTTTAAGAGAACCACAGTGCCAACTTGATTGTTTTCTGTATTATTAATTTCATAGATGCTAATTCATCCGTAATACCCTTCACGGTTTCATGGTTTCATTGCAGTGGGCGTTCATGGGGGTCACTTAGAACTCCTTGGTTTGGGGTTGTAAGTTAGACAATATGCTCAAAGCGGGATGTTTTGTGAGCCATAGCTTGGGTCTTTCCATCTGGCCATTTGTGAGTACTTTATTTATGATTATGGAGAAGGTTAAGGTATGACTAGTCTGTTGGAGAAGGTTAGGGTATGCTAGTCTGTTGGAGAAGGTCAGGGTATGACTAGTCTGTTGGAGAAGGTTAGGGTATTTTAGTCTGTTGGAGAAGGTCAGGGTATGACTAGTCTGTTGGAGAAGGTCAGGGTATGTTAGTCTGTTGGAGAAGGTCAGGGTATGACTAGTCTGCAGGAGAAGGTTAGGGTATGCTAGTCTGTTGGAGAAGGTATGGGTATGCTAGTCTGTTGGAGAAGGTTAGGGTATGCTAGTCTGCAGGTATTTGAGGCTTTCTATCTTTAGAACATCTTTCCCAGTAGGATTTTCAGGCTATAATCAGAGGTGTGAATCATGAGGTACATTTTTTAAATTATAGGTTTAGTCACTTCTGCCTTGACTGAGGGTGAAGGGGATGTGATCAATTATTGCCCATAAGGGAGATCTGTAGGGCAGTCTATGAACAGTACGTTGTTGAACAGTTTGTTGTAGAAGATCAGATCCGTTTCCTGACAACCTCCCTTCGAACAATATTACCCGTGAATGGTTCAGGGTTTTATTACACAAGTATATTGCACGCACTGATCACACGTGCTGCACGAAGGGCATGGGGATAGTCGAGGAGGCTTCATTCCGCCACCCCTGGGATATTTGAGTTGGGGTAGTCAGCCGGATGTCAGCCTGGTAGGGGATTCATTGAGCATGCAAGCGGGCGGGTGGTTTTTGGAAAGGCAGCCCGTAGGCGAAGGCATCCTGTTTCCGCCTGTCCTTGTGCCATGGAAGGTCGCTAGTTTTTTAGCTCATCTAGGAAGGTTGGTTTATTGGTAGTATTTTGGGAAATCGTCCCGGGCGCGGAATGTTAGGCCTCTTTGGTGGACAGTTTGGGGCGGTTCTTTACTCCATGGCTGATGCGTCAGCGCAGGGTTGTTTTGCCAAAGAGTAAAGGGGTTTCATTTATTTGGGGCAGTTGTTAATTTTCAGGATTGCAGGAGTGCTGGCTCAGTTCTCAGATGGACGGCTCAAGAAGGAGTGCAGGGGTGTAGGGGAGCCATTTTCTGAATTATACGCACTTGCGAAAATAATGCATGATAGGAGGGCGAGGATGGGTCACACATACACTTGAGGCGTGGGAGGTGGTTTATGGGCAGTTAAATGGACAGTATTTAGAAAGAGACAGGAATTGCAGAGAGTTTGCAGACATTCAGTTTACAGGGAGAGGGATTTTAAGAGCGATGGGAGGGGGGCTGTTTTCTCATCTCTTCTTGCAAGGCCATTGTTGAAGGCTGTAAGGTGTGATGCTGCCTGGATGTATATATTTGTAGCACAGACCAGTCACATTAAAGGGGCTTTTTACGCACTAATGATCAGGTCTGTCCTGCTTCTTCCATAGCGCCAATTCTGAGGAAGAGCCGCCCACCCCCCCCCGGAAGGAAGGGACAGATATCGTAGACTGTGGCGTCCTCAAGGACCCGCATCACCGAAATACCCAGGGTGGAGGGAAAGATGAAACAGACGGATCCAGCTGGTAGAACCGTCCTGGAAAACCATAAGGAACTGTCTTTCAAATCTGTCAACACGTCTGTCCATGTGTCCATTCCTACAGAACCTCTCTGTGACGTCTGGTCCGCTCCTCTTTACCAGGCCATGCCTATCCCAGTGTTCAAGTAGGAGTCACACCATAGCATTCAAGATCAGCGCAATTCGTACACTGCACTTACATAGCATCCGTTCCTCTACCGCCCACTGCTCTCACACCTGGGGGGCATATCTTCTGCTATAATCACAATGATATTTCTAAACCTTTTGTACCTGTAGGCCTTTGAGTAATATTCTCCAAACCTTACAAAATGCAGAGTATCTTCAAAAAATAAAAAAACATGGGCGCGTCTTTGCAACATCGACCCTAGTATACCGGTGCCATATTTAGTGTTTATGGTATTTGGTCTCATACAGAAGATCTTTTAGTTACTATGCTCTTCTTAAGGTTTCCATTGAGGTTTATTTCTCTCACCCTTGAGTGGATCCAGTGATGATCGCCACTTTGTTCTTGTGGGGTCCATCTCTCTGCGTAGCTGCTGCGCTGCTCATTTGCAGGGTGCCACACATTGGAGCACGGCACACTGATGCCTGGAGGAAGTGTCTAGCTCTTCCCCACGAGCACATCATCCTTCTTGTCCCTTGAGGGTGGTAAGGCTGGTCCCTGCAGTGGAGGCAAGAAAAATAGCAGGTGAATAGCGGTGCAACATCTTTAGAAGTACATGAATGGGGTTAGTACGACAGAAGGCACCACCGAGTGTGATGTCCCTGGAAATGTAGACCCAGATGGTGGCCTTGGGTGCATGTCACCATCATCAGTCAGAGCTTTCACACCGCTGACGCTTCCCCCACTGTGTGTCAACCTCATCTCAGCGTATGAAAGAGGGACTCAGTCTCCAAGCACAATCCATCCTTCCCCACTGACGTGATGTGCAGTCGATGGTGAGGATGGATGGAGTGTGTCGAGTGGTCTCAACCTTTATAACTGACCAAAGGATTCTGCACATAATTAGTTCTTACAAACAATTGTATATTTGACCTCTGTGTATAGGAGTCTGTATTGAATAGTAAAGTGAGGGAAACCTATTGTTTCCATGAAAAGGGAGGTGGAGGTCACCTCTGGGCGGTAGAAGTTCCAGAACCGTGGGCAGGATCCAACACAGACGGAGACAGAAGTGATAATATTGGTCATTTCTACACAGTGCATTCCACAAGCTGAACTGAGAGCTAAACACCCTCTCTCTACCCGCCAGAGAAAGAATAGAGGCGACACTCCCGCAGGACCCTTGGGATGCCTTACGGCAGGGGTACAGAGGGAGAAGATGGTAGGGACTCAGCCTCAGGAAAGAGAGAGTAGACGCTCAGGCAAGGTCCTTGGGATGCCAAACGGCAGGGACCCCCGGGAGAAGGGAGGGCCCACCAAAAGGCCCAGGGCGAGCGGGACGGCACTTGCAGCCCGGGCAGGTCCCAACGGACACCCTCCAAATCGGTAGCAAGTTGAAGCCTAGACCCGTGACGTGAAACCCCGAGAAAGGTGCCCCTCCCTCCTCTCCCAGAAAGTCGAGGAGGCTGGGAGTCCAGATCACAAAGAAATTGAGGAAAGCTAAACAAGGACATAGAGGGCTTATGACCATGGACGTTGAAATATAAAATTGTATGTAACAAAATTTGTGGTATTGAAAATAAACTGCGACCTTTTCAGGCACCAAAGAAGTGGTCAGTGGTGATTGTAAGGGAAAGCGCGCAGTTGGCGGTAGCGAGCGGGGGCGAGCAGGAGGGGGGGACTCGCCGCCTGGAAGGGGTTTGGACCCGGGCCGGGAAGGCAGAGCCGGACCCAATAGGGGCCCGGGTTGAACGCCGGCCGGCGGCGGGGGACCTCCCCTCCCCGCCCCTCCACATGGAAATGCCCGGCTAAGCCGGGGAAGGGGCCAGGATTGGCCCACAAAAACAAAGAAGGCTCCCCCAATCAGGGGGCGAGCAAGTAAGCCAAAGGGGGGTTAAGAAGGGGCCAACGGCCCAAAGGAACCACAATTCACCCCCCCCTTGGCGAGGAGAGAGGAAGAAAGAAACCCACCCACCCACACCTAAGAATACGGGCGTTGCAGCCGTAGCGGGGAAAGGGTAGCGGATCAAACACAAGGAAGCTAGTAGGACTCAAGATCACTAGAAGATAGACGGGAGGCTCTCCCAGTGGCCTTGGGATGCCTCACGGCAGGGGCACTGAGGGAGCCAGGGGGCGGCGTGCCGCCAGAGAAAGAATAGAGGCGACACTCCCGCAGTACCCTTGGGATGCCTTACGGCAGGGGTACAGAGGGAGAAGATGGTAGGGACTCAGCCTCAGGAAAGAGAGAGTAGACGCTCAGGCAAGGTCCTTGGGATGCCAAACGGCAGGGACCCCCGGGAGAAGGGAGGGCCCACCAAAAGGCCCAGGGCGAGCGGGACGGCACTTGCAGCCCGGCAGGTCCCAACGGACACCCTCCAAATCGGTAGCAAGTTGAAGCCTAGACCCGTGACGTGAAACCCTGAGAAAGGTGCCCCTCCCTCCTCTCCCAGAAAGTCGAGGAGGCTGGGAGTCCAGATCACAAAGAAATTGAGGAAAGCTAAACAAGGACATAGAGGGCTTATGACCATGGACGTTAAATATAAAATTGTATGTAACAAAATTTGTGGTATTGAAAATAAACTGCGACCTTTTTAGGCACCAAAGAAGTGGTCAGTGGTGATTGTAAGGGAAAGCGCGCAGTTGGCGGTAGCAAGCGGGGGGCGAGCAGGAGGGGGGGGACTCGCCGCCTGGAAGGGGTTCAACCCGGGCCCCTATTGGGTCCGGCTCTGCCTTCCCGGCCCGGGTCCAAACACCCAGCACAAGGGCGCGCACGGCATCAGCCTAGGACAGGAGGGAAAGGAGCAACACACACAAAGTTTACAAATCTAAAAAAAAACGTCCTTTCTACCATCCTGAATGTATAAAATAAAATATGCAACTTGTATTTTTGCTTTTCGAAAAGCAAATCTTCACGAAAAGGCCTAGCAGATATATACAACCAATATCTCAAATTCTTAAAAGGCAATGTGAATGAAAATGTGAATGTAAGTAAAATTGGAATTAGAAAATGATGGAAAAGGAAAATAAAATGGAAAAAGAAAGTGACATTCGGACACTCGATGGGAAGAGTGAAAGGTTTCACTGACCTCCTCTACAAGCGTACTTACTGAGCACAGCACCCGGCACTTTACAGCGACTGTAAAACCCTGTTCTAAGGCTGCGTTTTAAAAACCTACATAACTGTTAGGAACATACTTTAAATATATGTACATATTATAATGCCCGTATGTACATACCCACGGTAATTAAAGTAAAGCAAGATCCGCTTCATTAATGATCTTTTGAATATTAATTTTAGATCTTTAGACGTTTTACCCAGTAAAAGCAAAGATTAATCGCATGACTTTACCTTCTTCCTCCGACTAGGCAAAGGGAGTGATGTACCCGTGTGTGCAGGACTGCAGAGAGAAGGCGCGTCTCCTGTCCTGCCCTGATATTACACAGTCTTGCCCCCACGGCCCCCCCCCTACAGGTTGATTTTTACAGATGCAAAAGGATGACGCAAACCGATTAATGGCCAACACGTGGTTCCGTGGGATGGCACTGGCAGTGAAAATAATATATCGAAGCCTTTGTTTACTTTCCCTTGGTTGATGAGACAAAGCGGTGTCCCCTTGTTACTCCTTCTCCTGGCAGGGTGGTACCACGTAGCTTCGCAGTTTGGATGGACCACAGGGAAGGCACTGGGTACCCCCAACAGCCGTAGTTCATCAAATTTGGGGTCCAAGGAGGTAAAATGGGCTAGCATTGATTTATTTCCTCATTGAATTGATTTGTATTGTTCTAAAGTTGTCACCAACGGCCAATCAGTGCATAATTTGTAATAAAATATGTGCCTGTGCCCTCGCCAGTAGGCCACTGCAGCTTTAATCACCCATTGCCTTGCCAGCACTGCCAATACCTATGCAGCTGCCAACCATAACACTCCTACAAGTGTGATTATTCAGACTATTCCAGGTCCCCAAAGCTATATGAATGGCTTGGGTGTCAGGAATGAATCTTTTTTAATGTATATTGTATTAATAAACAGCTGTTCTGCTCATCTCTAGATTACACAGACAGCACCACCATGTGGCAGACTGTCAAAGTGCCGGTGCCGAGCACCGGAAACCACCGGCTCAAATTAAGCACTGCGACCAATCAACAGCGCTGGATGAACAAGGACTGACATAAACCTTTCTCAAGTTCAGAGATGGAATAAGGGCAGGGTTGGACTGGCAGTGGCAGCTGGTGAACTTTCAAAGTGGTGGGGTGTAATTCTTGGCTAAAATGAGGAAACCTGGCTTCTTCTTGAAGGGTTCTCTCACACTTGGCTGCGCTAAATGTATTCTTTCAATGTGACCCACTTTGTCTCACTAATTCATGCAGTCTCGCTCATTCTCACTGTGACCCACTCTGTCTCACTCAGTCCTACTCATTCTCACTCATTCTGAATTATTCAGTCTAACTGTGACTCACTAAGTCTCACACACAGTAACTCTCAGTTACACTCACTGTCATTCTCCCTCACTCACTCACATTCTCACACACTCGCTCTTACTGTCACTCGTTCTCACTCACTCTGAATCACTTCTTCACTGTCTCGCTCTCACTTTAACTCACACACATAGTCACACAGACATGCTCATAGTGCGTTGATTTCACCAGTCCGGAACAGTCTCTCTGATGGATGGAGCATGCACACTGATGCACCTGCGTCAGAAACCAATATCACTAGCTGCCTCTGGTTGTTGCTGAACTCGAAGCAGGTCTGCATTTTGTCATTATTATACCAATCACTCTTGATTTAAATAAAAATGGACCATAAAACAAAGCGGGTGTAGTGTAGCTGTGGAGCCCATAAATGAGAGCCGCCACTGGTCAAGAGACCTATGCATCGAAATTGAGGGCCCAGTGTCTGATGCAATAATTATTAGACCCCTGTGTTAATTACTGGAAGTTATAATTATTGCCTACTGTTAGATCTGTCATCCTTAAGGTGGTCTTCCTCCAACTTTCTGCCTGCTTACCTGCATCCTTTGCTGAATCTTTCTGCTGGCCTTAGGACCCTGAGCACTTTACCACTGCTAACCAGTGCTAATGTGCATGTGCTGCTACCCTACACATGGTGATGTTGGTATATACCTGATTGGCACATTTAGTTTATTTATAAGTCCCTTGTACAGTGGTATACCATATACCCAGGGCCTGTAATCTAAATGCTACTAGTGGGCCTGCAGGACTGATTGTGCCTCCCACACAAGTTGCCTTTCAAACCTGTCTCAGGCCTGCCATTGCAAGGCCTGTGTGTGCAGTTCACTACCACTTCGAGTTGCCATTTAAAACCACTTGCCAAGTCATAAACACCCCTTTTATTACATGTAGGTCACCTCTAAGGGAGGCCCTAGGTAACCCTAGGGGCATGGTGCTGTGTAGCTAAAAGGTAGGGCATGTACCTTTAAGTTTTACATGTCCTGGTAGTGACAAACAGCTAAATTAGTTTTTTACTGCTGTGAGGCCTACCCATCTCATAAGCTAGCATTGGGAATTCCTCATGACACATTTAAGTTGTAATTCCTGACTAGAAAGGAGTAGCTACATCATGTTTCATATCTTTGGAATAGTAATGAGTAATCCTCTTTAGTGGTAAAGTTGGATTTAAAATTTACTATTTTAGAAATGCCACTTTGAGAAAGTAGACATTTTTCTGCTTTTAACTTAGCTCTGTGTGCCTGCAGCCTGTCTCCAATACACATCTGGGCTGGGTGACAGTTACACTACACTTTGTGCATTCCCTCTAGACAGCCACAAACACTGGAAGGGTGGGTGTGACAGAGGACTCATCTGCATTCTGATAGCCTTCCTGGGCAGGAAGGGGGAGAGGGTGCTGACACTTACATCTGAATAGGCAGTGTCCTGTCCCCACACAAAGGACTGATTATCCCTCACAGATAGCCTGGCAGACAGGGCTGTAATGTAAGGGGACCTGTGCACTTCAAGGAGTTGCTTTGAAGTCACCCCCACTTCAAAGGCACATTTAGGTATAAGTGCTAGGGCTCTGACCCACCAAGACAGTACACTACCAGAGCTGTGAAGAACTCTGTCAGGATTAAGGACTGCTGTGCTACAAGTATTGCCACTCTGCTTGACTGACTGTTCTAAGGAACTGCTTCACTTCTGTGCTGAGCTACCTTGCTGCCTGCTGATCTCTGCCCTGCTGAGGACAAGGACTGGACCCATCTCACCTGAACCCAGAGTGACTCCAAGGGCTTGCCTCCTGTTTTCTGAAGTCTCAGGGTTTTAAAAGACTTCTTGCAATTCTGCTGGTGCTTCTGAACTCTGCCATCTGTGAGTACTACCCTTGCCTTAGGTGCCCCTTCCAGTCCTGGGCTTCAGGAGTGGGTTCTGCAGCTGTTTTACTACAAAACCAACACATCGTCACCACTGTGCCGATAGGAACTGACGCAGAGCCCTTCGACGCCGACGCAGTGCTGATCTGAAGACATCCCTGGGCGACTCGCCGATGACGTAGGACCCTACTGCGAGGTTTGATGACAACGCAGCACCAATATGAGGTCCCAACTGTGAGGCTCAGCTTCGAAGCATGGACCCTACTGCGTGAATCTGAACCAGCAAATTGTACTCTCGACGGCAACGCTTTATTCCATCCAAAGTACTTTGTCAGTGGGACCTGTTTGTGTCCTGTAGTCAGCCTGCCCTCCATTGCAGTCGGCCTGAACTTTGGATTTACCCCGTTCTAGCGCAACCTCAATTAACCTTTTAGCCCTTTTGACTTCTAAGCACTATTTTTAGTTTATTCTTTAAAAATTCATAACTCAGGTTCTTCTAATTGGATTTTTGTCATTTTGGTCTTGTTTTACTAAGATCAATTTCTCTAATTTCCTAAACCTGTGTGGAGTCTTTTTGTGGTGTTTACATTGTGTTACTGTGTGTGTGTTGCGCAAATACTTTACACATTGCCTCTTTAGATAAGCCCCAGGCAAGCTACCAGACAGTGAGCACAGGTTATATTTTAGTGTGTATATAGCTTACCCTGACTAGGATTCTGGTCTCTACGTGGACCAGGTGCATACATCTGCCAACTAGAGACACAATTTCTCACACCTGCTCTGAGTTATTCCATCGAAAATGGGGCATAACAAGCAGATTTTGGTACTTTGGAACTAAACCAGGGCAGTCAGATGATGATCTTTACTATCAATAACACTAGAAGAGAGAGGGAGACTGTAGTGTGATATTTGTATGTGCTCGTCCATCCAGCAGCAAGGCGAGAAATGTTTTGTTTAACAATCAACCAAAGGATCACATTTCAGTGAGTCAGTGTATTCACACTGCCTACCCACCTCTACAGGATATGACAAAATATTCCTTATTTACACAGCATAAATTGCCTGGATACAAAATCAACAATATGTTGTCCTGGGAATCTTAAATACAACAGCTTGATAAATGTATTTTTGCAAAGTCATTCACTGTTATTTTTTACTTATGAATTACTTGACACCAACTGTACTGAGGTTGTTAGACAGATCTCTAGCTGCACTTGATCACACGGGCCATTAGGGCATGAACTGGTGATTAAGAGCCCCCCCCCCAGAGCTTTTCATTATCCTTATGCATGTGCAGCACAAAGGGTCAGCTAGCTATAGGAGGATGCTCTGGTGCAAGTGGTACTGCCGGTAACAAAGAGAGAAGGGATGGGCACTGAAGCACTGCTACCCGCAACGTCCATTGGAGAGTCTACTGACATGACACTCAGCAAGCAAGAAATGTAAGAAATTGGGTTACTGGTTGACTGGGGTGTGAGCCCTGGTCAAGCAGCAACCACAATCCTTGTCAGGGTATGGCATAAGCAAACCCCAAATTAACCTCTTCTAAACCCCCTGGTAACTTGGCACAGAGCAGTCAGGCTTAACTAAGAGGCAATGTGTGGAGTATTTGTGAAAAGCTTCAAACAGCAAAACAGTGAAAACACCACACGAAAAGATCCCAAAAGACACTTAAAAATAGAGCCTAATTTAATAAATAAAACAAGACCAAAACAAGAAAACTATATTTAGAACCAGATTTTTTTAAAGAATAAACTGCAACATAGCGCCTAACAGCATACAGCGCCAACCACAGCTATTTGGTTGTGCTATACAAGGTCAAAGTTAAAAATCCAAGCTGACCGCAATGGAGCGTGGGTTGGATACAGTTCCAGATTAGTCACGCTGTAGGTTTACCTTCTCAGGTTTTGTAGCAAGAGTCAGGTTCACGTGGAAGAAGGTCGCCAGGACCAAGGAGAGTGTACCTGGCGGTTATCGGCGTGGTGCGAGGAGCAGGCCCCACATCGTGGACGGGCAGGCTGGTACCTCGTGTTGGTGGTCTTTGCAGCGATCGGTGCTTGCGGGGCAAAGAGAAGGGCTGGCAGCAGCTCCTGCTGATTTTTGTTGCTAGTGGCATGGTTCGGGTTCGAGAGAGCCCGTTCACGGTCGCGAAGAGCCCAAAAGCTTGAATTATAGAGCTCCATAGCAACACCAAGGGTCCATTACCTAAGAGGCACATCTTGGGGGTCAGGAAGTCACTCAAGATGGGTCAAGGAGCTGTGGAAGAGCCTGCTATGTCCCTGAGGCTCAGATCAGGAGGCCAGAAGACAAGTCCTTTGAGCCACTCTGGGGTCCTGGGTTCAAGTTGGAGTTGCAGGTCCAGTTCTTCTTCCTCAGGCCAGAGGTCAGCAGGCAACAAGTCAGCACAACAGGGAAGCAGTTCCTGAGAGCAGCAGTCCAGCAGAGTGACAGTCATTGTAGCAGCACAGCAGTCCTTCTTCCTGGCAGAGTATGCACAGGAACACACATCGGCGTCCACGATGCATGTACGTTGAAGAAGATGGGTGGACTATATAAATACAGAAACAACTTCCATAAGACAAGGACGCTGTGGATGTAATACGGACGAATCTTTTATACCCCCCCATATATTTGATGGTGACAGAGACAAGAATGGGCATATGAGTCATCCCACACATCTGTCCCACAGAGAGCTATGGGTCTATAAAAAGCCCTAGACACTAATAAATTTGCACCATGCGACAGTTGCCTGAGTGAAGCAGCTCAAACTGGGGAGCGTGAGAACTTAATAGCACGGAAGCAGGTCTCCAATAAACCCCAACACCAATGATGAAATAAAAGTGGGGACACTCACCAATTGAATATAGTTCCCATATAGGATTTAAGAATTACATATATTGGAATTTTTGTACTTTGTATTATACAGAGTGGGAGATTATTTGTTGTTGTCCTGAGGAAGCTGGCTAAAAGTGGAAGTCCACCAAAATGCATTGACGCTTTTAACTTACCGAATATGCTATAATTTCGCGATCTAATAGATGTTCATTGTCGTAGTATATTATGTATCAGGCATAATGTTTTGAGCAGAGGGGTATGGCAAAAACACAAGTGATTTGTGTCAAATATATATGTTTCTCCCTTTTGATATTTGATTTTGTATGTTTAAATTATATGTTTTGCACCGTATTTTATATGCCATTGTATAACAACGTTTTAACTGATTTCATAGTGGTCTGTGACCTTCTGATCGCTTAAGTCCACATTTAAAAAACAAACAAATAAAACAAATGATGTTTATGAAATATTTTATTAAAAACGTAAAGGTTTTGCATATTATTGTGGTACCAGCTTGATTGTAGGATTTTCAGCCTGTTTGAGAACATATATGAAGATTGTTGTATGCAGTAACTGAGTAATTTGCTGGTTATACAATAATTTTCCTCAGGGGAAATTTGACCTTACTGTAGAGTATCAACAGGTTCAGAAGTGTACTGAAGAGTTGGTGTTTGAGGTTCTTCTTTTATTCACAGGAACCCTGTTTCACAGAAGGTGGGAGAAGCTTCTAGATGGTGGCTTTGAAGTGAAGGGAATTCCCTGCCTCCCCTGCCCTGGCTCCAAGCTGGCTGAAGTGACAATGCAGGGTTGTTAGGCCCTTGGTGTTGAGACAGGACACAGCCCATTCAGGTGTAAGTGAGGCTGGGCCCAGCTCTTCCCTCCTATCTTGGCAGTGATGGCCCATCCAGTCAGACCTAAGCTCCCATTGTTTATGGGGTAAAGAGTCAGAATATCGAGTAGGAAATGTCGACTTGCACTAATATTGAGTGCAAAATATCGAGATACATAAATATCCACTGCAAGAATATCGTGGTCAAGAATATCGAGTTTCAGGTAAGAAATATCGTTTTCTAAATTATCGAAGTAATTAATATCGTTTGCAAAAATATAGTTATAAAAAATATCGTTTTTTTAGTTAGTGTTATGTATTTTAGTATGTATTTTAAATGTATGTGCTCTATTTTTTTGTCTAAGTATTGCATTTGTTTTTTAATATATGTGTTACATTTTTAGACGTTATTAATTTTATTTTAATTAAATTCTGCGTTTTAGTTCCGTAGCGGGTTGTGGGTTTATAGGGGAATAGGGTGGGAAGTAATTTAATTATAATAAATTGAATATTAATTTTTATTTATTTATTTTTGATTTTATAGTGTTAATTGTGGGAATTAATTTATAATTAAGTAATTAATTGGCTGTTAATTTTTATTGATTAATTAGTTGGTAAATATGTTAATTGTGTCATTTTTTTAGGAGCGGGTTGTGGGTTTATAGGGGAATAGGGTGGGAAGTAATGTAATTATAATTAATTTATTAATATTCTTTATTAATTAATATTTATTTATTTTATATTTTATATTGTTAATTGTGGGAATTAATTTATTATTAATTAATTATTTATTAATTGGTTGTTAATTATTATTAATTAATTGGTAATTATGTTAATTGTGTCATTTTTTTAGGAGCGGGTTGTGGGTACATTTATTATTATTTTTAATATAATATTTAATTAATTAAATTTTGTAGTGTTAATTGTGTGAATTAATTTATTAATAATTATTTATATTTTGCTTGTTAATTGTTATTAATTAATTAATTGTTAATTAATTATGTTAATTGTGTCATGTTTTACGAAATTGGTGGTGGCATTTATAGGGGAATATGGTGG
This sequence comes from Calotriton arnoldi, assembly GCA_963921515.1. Lineage (NCBI taxonomy): Eukaryota > Metazoa > Chordata > Amphibia > Caudata > Salamandridae > Calotriton > Calotriton arnoldi. The sequence goes on along the minus strand of CAWUFW010012336.1, from coordinate 169,260 downwards.
GAGGTAATTTATTTATAATTAATTAATTATTTGTTAATTAATGCTAATTAATTAATTAAAATGTAAATATGCCAATTGTGTAATAATTTTGATGTGTGAGTTGTGGGGTTTATAGTGGTAAATGGTGGGAAGTATTTTTTTTTAAAATTAATTAATGATTTGTTGTTAATTGATATTAATTTATTAATGTAAAATTAGTTATGGAAATTGTGTAAATATTTTTAGGTGTGTGTTTTGGTGTTTATTGGGGTAGAGGTTGAAAAGTAATTTAGTTTAAATTAATTAATCATTACTTGATCATTAATATTCATTTATTAATTGATAAATATTTTTGGTAATTGTTTAGTTTTTATTTTGTTTGGTGATTTAGGTTCAATAGCTGTAACGTTTGGTTTGTACATTAATTTTTACATTTTTAAATGTGTTTTATAATTATTAATATTTGTTTCATTGATCATTAATTGTGTTAATTATAGAGGTACACTTTTTTGTTTAATTTAGATGTGTGTTGTAAATTGTGTGGTGTTATAGGGTAGGAAAATAAATATTACATTTATGTAATTTTTAATTTTTTGATTAAGATTAATTTCTATTACAAAATATTTATTTGTTTGTACATTTTTTGTTAAATTAAAAGAATTAATATTTGTATGTCAATTTTAGATTTTTGCTACATTAAAATATTTTTATGTTTTATACATTTTTATATTTTTATATATGTTTTGTTTTTGGATTTTTTATTATATTTTGTATTGTAGTTGATATTTTGTTTGTTTTTTAATTTGAATTTTGTTCTGTGGGAATAGTAATTTTTACCCCTCCGCTATCCAACACTTTCCTTACTGTTGCATTCGCAGGAGTGGGAATAGTAATTTATACCCCTACGCTATCCAACACTTTCCCTATTGTTGCACTTGCTGGAGCGGAATAGTCATTTTTACCCCTATGCTATCCAACACTTTCCCTACTGTTGCACTCACTGATTGGAGTGGGAATAGTAATTTTTACCCCTATTCTATCCAACACTTTCCCTACTGTTGCACTTGCTGGAGTGGGAATAGTAGTTTTTAACCCTCCGCTACCCAACTCTTTCCCTACTGTTGCACTTGCTGGAGTGGGAATAGTAATTGTTTCCCCTCCTTCTATCCAACACTTTCCCTACTGTTGCACTCATTGGAGTGGGAATAGTAAATTATTCCCCTCCGCTATCCAACACTTTCCCTACTATTGCACTCGCTGGAGTGGGAATAGTAAATTATTCCCCTCCGCTATCCAACACTTTACCTACTGTTGCACTAGCTGGAGTGGGAATAGTAATTTTTTACCCTCCGCTATCCAACACTTTCCCTACTGTTGCACTCACTGGAGTGGGAATAGTAATTTTTACCCCTCTGCTATCCAACACTTTCCCTACTGTTGCACTTGCTGGAGTGGGAACAGTAAATTATTTCCCTCCGCTATCCAACACTTTCCCTACTGTTGCACTCAATTCAATTCAATTCAATTAACTTTATTCGACCTTAACCATTAAGATCATAAAAGTGTGAAAGTCATACATACAGTCAATTAATGTATCTCATTTTCATAGCATAATAATCAATAATTACAGATAAAAACAAGATAAAAAGAGTTGGATTAAAAATACAATATTAAAAGACAAGTAAATTCATTTAGGATAAAAAAGATACATACTAAATGGTGCCGTCATCAGTTAAGGTGCAAGTTATGGGCTAATCAATCACCGATTTACTAAGATCAGACATAAATAGGACGCAAGGAAGAAACATATATAGGGATCAGGTAACATTTGGAGGAAAAACAGAGTAGGACGACATTGGGCAAATTTATATTTCTGAAATATTGGGCGAATAAACTTTTTGCGCTAAGTAATATAAAATTTACAGAAAAATATAAAGTGAAGATTGGACTGAGGGGAAGTACCGTCACAAGGGCATACTGGCAGTTCACTAATTGAGTACACTCCCGAGGGGAAGCCCGACGTACAAGGGATGAGGTTTAATCTAAAACGTACTAATACATATCAGTGACGCATGTTGGTCACAGCAACCAAGTATGAATTTGGGCCCTCAGGAACTGAGGGCAGTCCCAAGTATAATGCTACTATTCTTTTATTACAATTAGATGCATATCTCTTATTTTCCATGAAGATATGAAAGCGAGATTTAATTTCAGCTTTAGGGACTTTCTGGAAATTAAGAGGATCATTATATAATGCTTCTAGGCCCAAACTTACTAATGTTTCTCTTACATATTTGAGCCAAGGGGCCTTGTGTGCCTGTTCACAATCAAGGCAATCCTTAATGATGTTTTGAGTTAGGCCCACCGTGTCCCTTTGCCAGATTGAAAGCCATAGTAAAACTGGCGCAAGTGATATGACATCTATTATATGTGGTACATTCAATTCATGATGCATTGTATAGCTTGAACAACTATTAGGTAGAGATAATAGTTTTTTAAAGAAACAATCTTCTAGCCGTTGTAGTTGATTAGCATTCGATGTCCCCAAATTCCAGCTCCATATGTTGCGGAAGAAATGGCCTTAGCAGACTAAATCTTTTTAATTGGCTCTAATGGCTTACTGCCCAATTTTTTAATAAAGGAGAACATGGCCACAGTGCACTTCTCTAGGGCGTTGCCAGTGGCGGCTCGCATAGGGCGTGCTGCGGGGCGCTGGGGCGGGGAGGGGCACGGCGGGGGGTAGTAAACTCAGACATACGACGGAACAGAGGAAAGTAATTATTATGTTCCTCCGTTCCGTCGTATATATGAGTTTACTACCCCCCCCACTGCCCCGCCCCACCGCCCCGCAGCACGCCCTATGCGAGCCGCCACTGGGCGTTGCATCTGTTTGATATCATATTTGCCCATGTTCCCCTATTGTTAAAAAGTACACCCAAGTATAAAAAGGATTTAGTAATTTCCACTTTCCGTGCCGCAATATAAAATTAGGGTTTTTTTTTTGGTTGCTTACCCACGATCAAAATAAAGGTTTTCGACTCATTCACCTTTAGATGCAAGGAGGCCATGTAAGATACATAGTTATTGATCAGCTTTTGAAGCCCTATGCCAGTCCTTGCAATCAAGACGGCAGCGGCAGCATAAAGTAAAGTCGAAATCCGTTTATTATTTATCATGGGGACATCGGCTGCGGGTTGATCAATTGCTGCTTCAATGCCATTGGTATACAAGGAAAACAGGAAGGGGGATAGCACGCACCCCTGCCTGACACCCCTAAGAATAGGGAATGATCTAGTGCATTCACCCTGGCAACCAAATCTAACACATGCAGTACAATGGGAATATAGTTGACGGATGAAGAATATTATATTATCATCAACCCCCATATCTTTCAAGATGATCCACGGTTTACTGTGTAAGACAGAGTCGAAAGCTGCCGAAAGGTCCATAAACCCCATATAAATGGTTCCTTCTTTAATTTTGGTGTATTTTGCTGCAATTAAATTCAGGTTTAGACACTGATCTAAAGTGCCCATCCCTTTCTTAAAACCATCCTGCTCTGGTATTAAAATATTTTTTTCAGTCGCCCATACTTCTAATCTGTTTAAAAGCAGACGACCCATTAGTTTTAGAGTTCCATCTAAAAGTGAAATGGGTCTATAGTTCTTAGGCAGAGACTTGTCCCCTTTTTTATGAATTGGCACAATGATAGTCGTTTTCCATGATGCCGGGGGGCCCGCTATAGCAATTGCGTTAAACGCATTTGTTAAAAGATCTGGACTATCAAAAAAGAAATTGACTGGGGCCCCATCCGGACCTGGGGCTTTAGAGCCACTGCACTGCATCAGACCACATTTTACTTCTGCCATAGAGAACACTATGGAGGTACATACATCCATATTTAAAGCAACTTCGTTTAGTATTTCCTCGCTTGAGGGTGTGCCAAAAATATCTGAGTAATGGTCCACCCAATCACTTTCTCCCACATGGACCTCTAAGGAGTGGCCTGCCTGTCGGTTCAAAAAGGGAGAATTAACTACGGCCCAAAATTTCTTCGAATCTTTTAGCAGTGCTGCACAGTGCAGATTGGCCCAGGCCTCCTCTTTTAATGATTTCAACCTGAGTCATCTACATTCCTTATAATGGGCACGGGCGGAAGCAACCAGTTCTTTATCTCTTGGTCTCCCTTTTAATACTTTATGTAAATTGCTGAGAGCTTTAGTACAGGCCGTATCAAACCAGCGCGGGGCCATAGTTTGCTGTTTCTTATTACATGAACGTAAGCTACTTTCCACTGCCTTGAGCAGTGAAACAAAAGCCTCTACAATAATCAGCGGGTCACTATTCAAATCAAGGCAGATTTTGAGTTCCTGCTTGGTGCAGCCAATTATATTAGGGACGAAAACATCCTTATATATTTTTGCCCATTTAAGTACAGTACCATTTCTTCTAGCTATTGTTGGCAATTGCATTCTTCTTTCAGACTGATTAAAAGGGTTATTCCAACGAATCTGGAAGGAGAGTGCAGCATGATCGCTAAAGTTTAAACCTAGTACTTCTATCTGGTTAAATATAGGCTTTAAAATAAGTGCCGCCAACAAATAATCTAACGTAGAGCCATATATGGTATCCCCAAAAGTTTTTTCCAGGGTACCCAAGGACTCATCAATAGGGTTAAGAATGACCAGATTTCGCACAATCAGGAGCCTATTTAATTCTTCCCCATAGGGCGTATGCAAAAAATGTATTGGTACTTCGCCTTCGTCATCTATCAGACCACAAACAGGTTTTGAAATCTTTGGGCAACTATATAAATTAAAATCGCCCATCCAGACTATGTTCAAGGGATGTTGATGAGTGATTATAGTCCTGTTGATAGCACCTTCTAATGATTCGATTACCTCTGCCACATTACCCTCAAAATTATTGTTATAAAAATTAATTATCATAATATCCTCTTCCCCGGGACCACTGCACACTATGATGTGAAAATAAATGGACTGTACATCAGTCTGGTAAATTTTTACACATAATGTGTTTCTAAGTAGAGTCAATAAACCCCCCTTCGCTCGGCCCGACCGTGATGGGATAGCTGGGGTTTGAATTGAGCGGTATCCATTGATATGAACATCTCCCACTTCCCAAGTTTCTTGCAAACATACTAAATCGTAACGGTCAATAATTTTAAGCCAATCATCGTTATTTAGTTTCGATCTAAGCCCTGCTATATTCCAGCTAAGAATTTTGACCATTCCTTCCCTCAGGTTCGGGGGGGTGATTAAGTGATAGAGGAATTCTCTCCTTCTGTTCGCGTCTTTGCAGTGAGTGCTGGGTTTCCCTATACTCCTCCTGTCAATCGCAAGATTCAAGCCCCTCCAGAGCCGCAAATCTATTAGCCAGCGGGATTGCAGGTATCTGATTCCATCTTTCCTGGAAGACCAGGGGGGCCGGAGGTGGCTGAATATCTAATGTAGTAACCATTCTACTCTCTGTATGCTTTAACCCCTGTGGTTTATAAAAGAACCCCAATGGGACAGCATAAATCTGCGAGGACAAGGTGGGGGCAGTCGGCAGCCTGTCCAGAAGGTATTTCACAAAGTATTGTTTATTAAAATTAATAACTATACAGTCCCCCCTACTTGTTTTCGGGGAATAACCCAGCCATTGCACTCTTCTGGCCATAATAATATGATTTGCAATGGAGGGGCGGTCATAAGGGTTAATAAACTTAGATAGCCAATGTAATGACTTATTCATCAATTGCTGAGTTGTTTCTAGCTGCGCCTGATGTAATTTTGGAGTGTTTGCTAATATAATTACAAATGGGGATGCGGCTGGGGGAGGTTTAAGGTTAAGTTAGAATCAATCTTTTGTGAGTAAACTCCCCGCCCATCCTCTATTATGTCCTGGCTCACCCTAGATTCTCTAAGTGTTTCTATTCCTCTAGATATATGTGTAGGCTGACGTTGGCTACTAGAGGACCCTGCATATTTGTTTACCGTTTGTTTTTGCTGCCCATCACTTGCACTATCGCCTCCATTTGCTTCTAAATAAATTGCGCTGCTCTCTACCCCTCTGTTGTCCTGTGGATGATGCTGAGGGAGTTTGATTATACGCTACCTCTGTGTGATGTATTACCAGGAGGATGGGTCTTACATTTACATGTACAAGGTACAACCCTTGGGTCCTTTGTAAGCCTCACAATGCTTTCAAATGTACTACCCCTCCGATTGCTGATCAAGGCTAGACTAGCCTCGATCTGTTCCTGTTAGAAAGTGGTTCTGACACTCTGGGCCGCCCGGATTTTTTCGCTTTTTTCGCACCTATTTGTTGAGCTTTTACTGTGGGAGAGCCTCATAAGTTGGGACTCACCCACAGTGAACTCATGATGAAAGAGACTGCATGTGGATTTTACTGGTGTCCCCCTAGCTTGACTAGGCCGCTGCGCAGCAGCTGGAGTAAGGGGCACCAGGCTGGTTACATGCAGACACCTGTGTACATGCGTGTGCACACGTGTAGGGGCTGCGCAGGGGAGATTCCTGGCGTGTGCAGTCCAGGAGCAGCTACAAAGTGAATGGTGTGGCAGGACTTATGCAGAAGTGGGTGGTGACATGGAATAGGCCTTATACACTGGGAAGGAACATGCCAGGGAAAGTCAGTGTGTTTTACTGTGTTTTTCACTTCATTATTCCCCTATGGGGATGTGGAGCCCATGTGCTAGATTAACTTTCATAAGGCCTACAGATTCCAGACACGCACTAAAGTCCACTGTAGCGGATGTGAAAAGGAGTATTCTGCAGAGTCCAAAGTCATATTTGTACTGCTTTTGGGTCATCCAGAAATGTCACATTTCTCTGAGTCAGTCATAACCAGGGCCAGGCTGAGGGCTGACCTCAGCTGGATGGATTGATAACCTTTCTTCCACAAGCTAAGGCCTCCTCTCCTCTCCACGAAGAGAAGATGGGTGGGGCTACAGGCTCATCCATCAGCAGCCATCACTGGGTGCCAGGCACCAGGCTGCACCAAGGAGGGAAGGCAGCGAGGAGGGAAGGGCTCGTGTTTCAGAGACCATGTGGCCAGAGACCCTGGACGAAGCCATTTTGAACAAACCCAGAGGCTGGACAAGGAGGAGGGAGCAGGGGCAGGGAAGTGATGTGTCGCTGTTTGATAGGACAAACAGAGACTTCCTGCCAGCCCCCTACTCAACTTTTAAAAAGTACTGGAAGAGGAAGAGAGCTCTCTCTGGGGTGTGGTCTGCTGAGGCGGAAGGTGCTGGAGCCTGGCAATGGGCAGTTGGAAGGAGGAACCCCCTGACTGCCCCCCAGGCCCCTAACAGCGCCAGAAGAAGAGCCCAGGACCGGTGTGCAGAAGCAGGGGCCTCTGCACAGGGAGAAGAGAGGCCCAGGAGGAGAGCAGGCGAAAGGCTGGCGCAGGGAGCCACTGAAGACCGCTCCCTGCAGGATGCACCCTCTCAGAGACCCAGAGGGCGAAGGAGAGTGCTCCCAGTGGCTGGGGAGCGCCACCCGGAGCAAGAAGACGCGAAAATGGAGAAGATCGGACCCCTGGGGGCTGAGATATGCCCCCCAGAAGGTACACGACCTTTGACCTTTGATGGGACCGACGACGAAGCACGTGGAACTTCGCCGCCGGTCCGGAAGATGCCCCCGGGGTGGGTCAGGTCCCACGGGCTGCCCCCTAAAGAGAAGTAAAGACGGGGAGCGCCGTCGCGCTCCCCGTGAAGGTGCCCTGTATGGGGGCCAGGAGCCCACCCTGCCCCCCACCAAAGAGGAAGGCGGGGGAGCGCCATCGCGCCCCCCGCGAAAATGAGCCCAAGGGGCCCGGGACCCCATCCCTGGGCCCCGAAGCAAAGTCGGGGAGCGCTGTCGCGCTCCACGTGAAAATACCCCCAAGCGGGGCGCCAGGAGCCCACCCTGGCCCTCGCCGAAACAACCGAAGACGGGGAGCGCCGGCGCGCTCCCCGCGAGAAGGAGGAGGGGGCCCGAACCCCATCCCCGGGCCCCGAAGAGTCCGGGATGGGGGGAGTGCCGTCGCGCCCCCCGAAGATGTCCGTGGGCCCTGGGACCCCATCTCCGGGCCCCGGTGTGGAGAGGATGGAGGGGGGAGTGCCGTCGCACTCCCCCGGGGCCCCGCCCGAACAGCGGGGTCCGGCGTGTCTGCCCGCTGGAGCGGGCAGACCAGAAACGAGAGGCCGGCTCCCGCGGCAGCCGAAGAGGGGGCTGGCCGCGCGGGGAGCCGGCGGGGGCAGCCGGGGGTGGGCTCCCCAGGCTGCCCTCCAACAAAGGAGGCCGTCATGGGTCCCGGGTGGGACCGGGACCCCAGCCATAGAGAGGAGGCATAGCGGGGCCCGGGTGGGACCGGGCCCCGAGAATGGGCAGGAGCGGCCGGGGGTGGGCTCCCCGAGCCGTATCCCTTACCTGGGGGTCCGGGTGGGACCGGGCCCCCCACCAAGACCCAGGGATGCGGCAAAGCCGCTAGTGGATCAGCGCGGCTCTCCCCGGCACGGCGGGAGAGCCGCTCATCACCTATTCATAAAGCGGAGCTGAAGCGCCCCATAATGCCTTGCGAGGCATTGGGAAACTCGTTGTTTTGGTGCTTGCGGTGGCCCCAGGAGAATGGGGTCACCGCCAACATTGTGAAAGGGTGCTGGGGGAGCTGCTGGAGAAGCGCAGTCTCCCCCCAGCACGAAGTTAAGTCCCATCCTAAGTCTCATGGGGACGTAAAAAGAATAACCCCTCAAGGGCTCAGCCTGCTTTATTACACTTTCTGGGCTGGAACTTTTGTTCTACAGCTGAGGGTGTATTGTGAAGTGCTTCATGGAGTGAAGGGCTGAGTTGGGGATGTCTGGAGAAGGGCATCCCCAAGAGGTGTAATTGCATCAGAACTGCATTTACTAACGGTTATTTCTTTTTAGAGGGACTGAAGGTCACATATGTAATGTGAAGTACCTGTGTAAGGTGACGTCATAAGCAAAGTGGGGTTATGTTGCCAGACATTCCTGCTAGGGTGTCTGGCTGTATATGCGTAATCCAGTGATTTCATCTGTGATGCCTTTAGGGGCTGTAATTGCAATGCATTCTAATGTCCACAAACGTGCTGAGTACTGTCATTCTAAGGTGTGCGTAAACATGTATTCTTGCTGCTGCGCTTAAGTGAGGAACAACCCAGACTGTTAGCCCTGAATATGTAGGTGTGCATACTGTATGGTCAATATAAGCTGCTCAGTCAGGGTTATGTGTCACTAGGGCAGGTGAACCTATTTTTAATGCGTGTTGAGGTAATGGGGTGGTTCGCCACTGGGGTGGTGCCAGTGCGCAGGGCCCTCGCTCCAGGTTATGCTCAACACACTGCATTAGGGGGCAAGATGATGTGCATACATGGGAGTGGTGGTACTAGACCCCACCCCCTGCGGGAGGGGTGGAGATGTTATGCAATGTCACAAAGTAATTCCAACAGCTTATGTATATTTGTAAATTGGTGCATAGTATTGAGTAGTGTGTGTGTTTAATAAATGTACTCTTACTTTTATAAAGCAAAGTACAGACTGGACAATCAATTATTGAGTGTTATTTCTGCGCACCTGCAAATGGCGACTATTAGCCCACACCACCTCCCTTGAGTAAAGCCTCAGACTGCTCTGCAACGCTACCCTCTGAGAGTCAGGCGCTACAATTGGGTGTTTGGTTCCCAGTGAAGGACAAATGTAGTCATGTTATTTGTGCAGGCCTCACAGATGCTGCCTCGTTTTCCAACAGTTCCAGCCTCTCTATCAGTGGTTGCAAGAGGCGTGAGACAGTTCGCTCCGATTCCAAATTAGTTACCATAGGACCAGATATAGAGTTTGCAGTAAGTTCTCCTCCTACCCCATCCCCTGTAACCATTTTTACAGTCTTTAGTGGTCTTGGGGGTCTAACACCCCTCTTTTTTTTAGTCGGAGGCTCCTCGGAAGAATCTTGGGTAGCACAGTCACTAAGTAATGGATGGGGGTCCGTCCTTATGATTACATTCAGCGCATTCGAGCTAGCGGGTACTTCAGGCACGTCATGGGAGGAGTCACCAATAGGTCCAGATGTTTGTAAGGACTGTAAAATCTGAGCGCTCACCTCTCCTCCTGATAACTTTTCTTCTGCCCTCTCAATCTCCTTCGTTAGAACATCTGCCGCTCTCAGCAGGAAAGAGTCCAGGGTGTTGACTGCCTCGAGTCCCTGGTCACAGGTTTTGGACTTCCGCTTCCCCATGACACCAAATATCACCAAATGACCTCCTGGTTAAATTTTCGGAGCTACCCGTTAGAGGGAGGGCCCAGCCCAGCCTCTTCCGGGCTCTGACGGGCGTGGACAGGCCTGCCCTTGGCCCGGGCTTTGCCCTGGCACGGCCCGGGCGCGTCCCAGTGCGCGTCCCGCGCCGCGGTTCTCCTTTTGTGGCGCGTCCGCGCGCTGAGGTTCACGGGAGTTGTGGTCCTCCTGGACCGAGTGCAGAGGAACCCTGGGCGAACAGCAGGAGCCCAACAGCAATGAGCGGCTACAAGACGCCGCGGGCCGCCGCCCTCCTTTTGTGGCCCGTCTGCGCTGAGGTTCGCTGGAGTGGGAATAGTAATTTTTATCCCTCCGCTATCCAACACTTTCCCTACTGTTGCACTTGCTGGAGTGGGAATAGCAATTTTTTCCCCTCTGCTATCCAACACTTTCCCTACTGTTGCACTCATTGGAGTGGGAATAGTAAATTATTCCCCTCTGCTATCCAACACTTTCCCTACTGTTGCACTCGCTGGAGTGGGAATAGTAAGTTATTACCCTCCGCTATCCAACACTTTCCCTACTATTGCATTAAATGTAATTTAAAATGTAGGTTTAAAAAATATTACATATTTTAATATTTTAATTTATATTATAATTTTTTTTTATGTTACAGGTGTATGTATATATATTTATCTTTATTTTTTAATATATTTCTAACATTTTATAATTAATTAAAATTATTAGTTATTAATTATTTTTAAGTAAATATATATATATTACATTTTATATGCGTATGTTTAGTTTATTTTTAAATTACATTTATTACTTATAATTGTTAAAGTTTACAAATAAATCAAAATATTTTTTTAAGTAAAATTTATTATTTAATTTACATTATTTATAATACATATAAAAAAGACGATATTTTGTACTTTGATATTTTTAACAACGATATTTTTTTCTCGATATTTTTGTACTTACCATTATGAAGATAGGAGGTCGATATTTTTGACAACGATATTTATGTACCGATATTTCTGTAGGTCGATATTAGTGTTGTCGATATTCTGTCAGTGATCCGTTTGTGGCTGTCTAGGAGGAATACACAAAGCCTAACTGCCAACTACACCCAGTCATAAAACGAGAGACAGGCTGCAGGCACCAAACGGCTAAAGCAAGAAAATGCCAACTTTCTAAAAGTAAAAGACACACAGATGATGGACGAATGCAGAGCAAATCAAACATTTTACCCCAGTCAATAGATCTGTGTTAAATCCATTATTCCTTTGCTCACCATGCCACCCCAGTTTAGACCCAGCCTTATGCAAATCAGTCTTGACCCTGTGCCTCATGGGAACAGTCCAGACTGGCCTGCCAAGCCAGGTCCTCCCTGGACCGGAAACAAGCATCCTGGGACCGGTTTCGGAGTATCACCCTTCATCAGCCAGGCTAGCTTGTAACAAGTGGCACAGTGAGCCCGGGACCCATGTCTGGGCATATCCGGCGCACTTAGGGCGAGAAAGCAAAATACACACAGATGATGGACGGAATGCAGGGCTGGACTGTTCCCATTGGGCGCAGGGTCAAGACGGATTTGCACATGGCTGGGTTCAAACTGGAATGGCATGGGGAGCAATAAAACAAAGGATTTAGGCCCAGATCTCTGCACTGGGGTGAATGTATGACATTGTTCTGCATTCTGTCCATCAATTGTTCTTTTTGCAACTTTCTAAAAGTGGCATTATCAGAATTGTAATTTAAAATCCAACTTCACCAAAAGTTAGGATTCTAAATCAGGATTTCAGAGACCTCAAACATGAACCAGTCATCTCTTCCAATTTGGAAATGGCACACAAAATGTAATAAGACAACTCCAATATTATCCTATGGGAGAGAGAGGCCATGCTGTAGTGGAAAACAAATTTAAGAGTTCTTCACTACCAGGACATGTAAAACTTAAAAGTACATATCCTACATTTTAAATACATTGCACTCTGCCCTCTGGGCTGTCCAGGGCTTACCCTAGGGGTGACTTATGTGTGTAAAAAGGAAGGTACTTGCCTGGCAAAAGGTTTATTTTGCCAGGTCGAAATGGCAGTTTGAAACTGCACACACATTCTCTGTAATGGCAGGCCTGAGAAATGTTTAAATGGTTACTGAAATGGGAGGCACAATCAGTCCTGCAGGCCCACTAGTAATAAAGGTTAGAGGCCAACAAGGGAATCATTTACAAAAAGGTATTTAAAAATAATTTTCATAAATTGTCAGTCCCAACAGTGACAGTGGGAAATAAATCACACCAAAGTTATATAATGATAAAAAAGGAATTAATCCTGAAGAAAAGGTGCACATGAGATAATTGGATAAATCCTTATATTCAGTATATTTGATCTAGCGGTACCAATCAAAAAATTCCACAAAAACATAAACCTTGTCAGATGAATTTCAATGTCTGAATGAGAAAACCAAAGATTAATGTCCATAAAGTCCACTCTAATCAATGTCAATATCTTTACACCATAAAGATGGAACAAAAAAATGGTGAAGATCCAGTAGATTCACGTGAGAAGAGTTAGACTCGGCGTCGAAGTTTCGATCTCTTTTGATGATAGTCCATGAGACCATCTTCAGGACTAGGCCTAGGCAGAACTTGCGGAGTTCTAAAAAAACTCCGCAAGATTCCACGAAACTCCAAGAATGTGCAAAATAATGCTCAGCCACCCTTTCCCGCTGGTGTTTCGTGCCAGTAGCGCGTTCTGCGCAGAAAAATCAGCACGAGTGGCACCTGCAGTCTGCATGGGCGTGCCATTTTGTTATAACTGCTTTTTGTTCTGGACATGGTGCTGGGCCTGATTGTTTCATCCTTTCTAGATCTTTCCAAACCTCCCCCTATCCCGCTCACCCACCCGTCATTTACCTTTATTTTATCAGTGTGTCTTCGTGTTTGAGTATTTTTTTCATTTATGTCATTTTTTGTGACTTTTTGTACTTTTTTTGATTTTCCCTTTACTTCCTTCCTTCTTCCTTTCTTCTTATATTAATTCCTTCCTACTTTTCCTACTTCTTTTTTTCCCACCCAGCAATATGGCAGAGCACGGTGAGAGAGTGTAGGAGGTTGGCTTAGTAATGTGCACACTTATGTAAGTGATGCACCTTGCACTAATCCAGACAACCCTTATGGTGATTTTAGTGGTCTTAGACAACCATAGAAAGCTCTCTAAGTGGTAGCTGTGGATAGCACCCTTCAGGCTTATCCAGAAGGAGTGTTAAGCAGCTTGTTTTACCAGACCTAATCATGTAGTGTAGGTTTAACGAAGAAGAACCACACAGTGTATATATAATAAATATGTCTATTTATTATCAAACACTCACTAATACATTGGTATATTTCCTACCCGGCGATATAAACAATAACACTTCAATTGCAATAGGTAAGTAAGTACAAAATACAGTGGTCTCCAGGGGGAGACCAAACCATATACTAAAAAAATGGAATGCGAACTGCGACTGAAGTCAGGACTTGGACCAGGGGACTCAGAGGAGCTGGGGACACAGGGAACCACCCAAGATAAGTACCCAGGAACCCCACCGAGGCTGTGTGCAGAGTGGAAACACAGCTGCATGTCCAATAGAAGTCAACGGGGAAGTCGCAGTTGCAGTTTTGGAGAAGAGGGACCCTTTCCAGTGGACCCTGAAGAAACATTTTGGAAGACAGAAGGTTGGAGACTCACTCCACCCGTGGATATCTCAGGAACCAGGATACCTACACCAGGGAAGCCGGGTGCATTTGTGCGAAGTGACGTCAGAAACCGCGGTAGACCACAATGGAGGACTTTAGGAAAGATGCCACTGGAGAAGACTGTGCCAGACTCCGGTGGAATCTAAGGGTGGATTCTTGAAATGAAGAACCTGCAAGCAGAGGGGACAGAGTCTATGCCACTCGGAGGTGACCAGGAGGCACAGAAGAACAATGCTCACTGATGTCGGATGGTTCAGAAGAGTTGACGGTGACCTTGCCGCTGCAGCTGTGGGGACCAGGTGATGCTGAGGAAGACCAGGAGCTGTGCACGAGCTGTCACACATTGGATGTCGAGAACCAGGGGGTCGGTGTCCTGTGGGAGCACCAACAAGCCTTGGCAGCTTCAACAGTCGTGAAAAGCAAAAAAGCTGCAACGTTGGGACCAGCAAGGTATAAGGGACTCACCACAAGTAGGAGAGTCAGAACAGGCCCTGAGCAAGCAGAGGGGTCCACTGGAGCAAAAGAAGACCCTCAACGGGACCCACCGGCTGAAGTCACAGGAGCCGCAAGAGGACCTTGAGCAGCTCACCAAAGATGAAGGCCCATTGTGCAGAGGATGCAGTGAGGATGCTGTACTTGGCAGGAAGAGATGCTTGAGGCTGGAGCTTCTTGTAGCCCGAAGATCTCTGGAGTGCAGAGCCAACAAATCTTGGTAACTGCAAGTTGACGTGGTGCACAGGGGCTCGGTCCCAACAGTTCCAACGAGGGATACTGACCTCAAAACTGCAGAGAAAACAGGTCAGGCCTCGAGGGAGTTGCAGAACCACCACCTGTGTTGCTGAGCATTTCGAAGTCCATGGGACATCAGAAGCAGCAGACCGGTCAGTTTCGTTGCGGTGCTTGCAGATGCAGGGGAGTGACTTCTTGGCGCCAAGGGAGATTATTTTGGGTGTCCTTGATGTCCATAGATCTGTTGAAGATCCTGGAAGAAGCACAGATACAGACAATGAAGAAGACTTGCAGAACAATGAGACCAGGAGCAGCAGGAGTCTTCCTTGATGCAGTCTCGGTTCCAGGCGAAGTCCAAGTGTCCAGACGGTTGAAGAGTGACGTGGTTTCAGGCTTAAGTCTTGTCCCACAAAGAATCTGAGGATTCACCCACAGGTAAGCCCTTAAATACCCTAGGAAAGGGGTTAGGATGACCCAGAGGTTCCTCCCAGAGGAGGGGCTGGACAGAGGGGAGGATACTCCCATGTCCTTTGTCCAGTTACAAGCGGGAGGCAAGGGCTCCCTGAACTGGCTCAAACCGGAGTAAGCAAGGAGGGCACCAAATGTGCCCTTCAAAGCAGTCTGGTGGCGCTGGCAAGCGTCCCCACCCAGCCCAATACACTAAGTTCTGCCTGGAAGGTGGTCACACCTCCCTGTGACAGGAAACCTATTGTTCTACCTTCCCCTGTTCAAGCTCAGCTCAGCAGCAGGAGGGCAGGATCGTGTCTGGGGTCGGCAGCAACACTAGCATGCTGGCAGACCCTGAAAGGCTGTTACTGGGAGTACTGGAGGCTCCCAGAGCAGCCCCCCAGTGCATGGGATATTACTTCCAACACCGGTAACGGTGTTGGGGTATGATCCCAACATGTTTGATACAAAACATGCCTAGTTGCGGCACAGCCACTACATAGTTAGCCATCACGTAATGACGGATGGCTACTATATGTATCAAAATGGCTGGCAGCACTTACAAAGCCTGGAGAATCGACTCTGGGGTTTGTAGGGGTGTCCTGCTCATGCTGGGGCACCCTCACACGTATAACCCAGCACCCTGCCTTCAGGATTGAAAGGCCTGACTTAGGGGTGACTTATAGGTTTTAAGTGTAATGACCTCAGATATAAGAAAACTGTTATCTGTCGTAAGTGGGGCTAGCACCAGCTTACACAGGCTGCAATGGCAGGCCTTTAGTTACAGTTTGAGTGGTCTCTCATGTGTGGCACAATACATGCTTCAGCCCATAGGGGACCCCTGGTTTACCTATGCCCTGGGTACCTCAGTACCATATAATGGGACTTATAGGGGCACACCAGTAGCCAATTGTGGAGGTACAGAATTACCATAGTCAATTTAGGGAGGAAGCACAGTGACTGGGGACCTGATTAGCAGGATCCCAGTCAGACTAGTCATAAAAAAACATAGTGACACCAGCAAAAAGTGGGGGTAACCATGACAATAGATCCTACTTTCCTACAGAGAGGAAGCACCAACGCCAGTGCGGCTGATAGCCGCTCACCTTGCGGTTGCCGGCACCACCAAGGGTTGCAGTCCTGCCCCATTTTTTCAGAGGCGGAGGTGTCGGCACAGATTCTTTTATGTGCAGCGCCACCACCTCTCCATGCAGGCAGCATGCGTCAGGCCTGGGAGTGGGTACATGTGTACCTGCAGGAGCGTCAACTGCTGTGGGGCAGGGTGCACCAGTGCATGCATCAGAGGACTGGGGTAAAGCGCATCCAGCAGCAGTTGACACACTGCTGGGCAGAAATACTCGACCGGAGCAGGACCTCCTTGACCTGCTGGAAGTCGAGGTTGCAGGGCTCGGTGAGTGATTATTTATTTGTTGTGTTCTACAATGCTAATATTTTTTTTCGAATAGACTGCTGCTCACACTGAGAGGTAAGTTAACTTTACATTACGAATATTATGTGATCCAGTTTGAGCTAGCCAGGTGCTTGGCACTACCTAATCATATTTGTCGGTGCTCGCTCGGGCTGATTATTTGAGAAGTCATGCAGACTTCTCTGAGCTGTCACTAAGACAGTGGTAATAGTAATATCAATGAGTTAGCATTCTCTGTGCCTTTCTTTATGTATCTCATACAATCCCAAGCAATCTCTCAGTTATGGGTAGTATGCATCTATGCATTGAAAAGGGAGATGGAGTTGGCCCATCAAAGGGGGTTGAGAAGCAAAAATCATTAGTTGCAATGCATTAGTAGTTCCAAGTGTAGTTTAGGAACTTTGGAATAGGGCTTAGGTTTAGGAAATTAGGAATAGGTTAACTCCATACAAGTATTAGAGGTGATCTGACTCAGAAAAGTACAATGTTACTGCGTTTGCCTTTGCCTGTCAAAATATTTTTGGGGATATTAACTGTACCACTAATCTCTTTTTTTATCTTCTTTATTTCTTACATCAGCACCCAAGAGCAAGAAGAGGAAATCGGAGGTAGGTCAAGGTGAAGCCGGGACTGCCACCACCAATGCTGCGGCAGTGGAAGTACCACTACCACCACCAGCCCCGCGGTCAACGGATCTGCTGGCCCCAGTAAGTCCTCCTGTTAATATTATTATGATTTGCCTAACTTTTACCTCTCCCCATTTAGAATCATTTGTCTTGTTTTTTTATACTATGACTGACTCCTTTTTTTCTCAACTCCTCTTCGTTCTAATGTTTGTTGAATTCTTGTTATACATGCATTATCCCTTTTTTCTATATTTCATATTACTGTAGCTGACTTTCTCCTGTCTGTACTAGTCTGTAGCTTTCTTCTGCTTTGTTAGTAAGGTTTGTTAGTAAGCTTTCCCTCTCCCCTTATATATCTTGTGGACTGATACTGTAAGACTAAGAGAACAGAATTTAGGTACTCTACTGTGAACATTGCATGCTCAAGCAAGCTATCCTACGCATGTTTGTTTAGAAGGCTTTCTTTTTCTTGATCATGCTCAAACAGTAAGATGAGAGAGTGGCCATGGTCATGGTGAACCCCACAAATGTTGTGTTGTATGTATTATTCAGCATACCAGGAGTTTCAATGACAGTGCAGCATGGCAGGAAAGTAGTATGAGGACGGTCCCATTGCATTTGCCAATGAAGACCATATGTCCTTCACAGACCAATTTATTCCACCCCTTCATTGCACTTCAATGACTCAAAGTCATCACAGCTCTTCCCCTCCATTACGAAAATTTTTAATTCGTTTGACTACTTGGCTTTTATGACATTGTCAACCAACAAAAATGCCCTAAGTGATATTTTTGATAAAAGATACTGCTAACCGAACTGCAGTGATGTATTGCGGTTGTATTTTGTAAAAAAAAAACAAGCATTTGCAATGCAATCGGTCTCGCCTTTGGGACCTTGTAAGTGTTTAGCCAGAGCTATTGGCACTGCCAATGTGTTTAAGTTATGTTATAAAAAAATACTTAATCTAAAAGCTATTAGCGATCTCTATCAGTGATGCCTCCACCCACGTTGGTGCAGCAGAAGGCAGCAACTCATCCCTGCCCAGTTATGATTCAGAGCAGTAACCGTAGTTACACACTTTTGGAAGCGGGTTGGAAACCGGTATTACAGGTACATCCAAAGATGTCCCTAAGCTGGTTTATAGTCTCCCTCCTGCCACTTGTCCTGAAGTCAGGTCTTTTCCTGCTGCCGGCGGCACTGCACTCCAGAGGTCCTGCCACCTATACTGCTGCGAGAAATAACAGGATGCTGCAAACCTTAAACCCAAGGAAGCGAAGCACGCGCTAAACACAGAATTATAAATCAGGGTAAAAAACATAAATAAGATAAGAACGTAAAAAAAAAATGCGAATTCGAACAGATAACAAGAGGAGACATCAAAAGAAGTGAAAGGAGAATATAAAAAGAAGTTCGAAGTAAAATGGGAGACGTGCAGACGTAGAGAGAAAAACAAGATTAATGAACGGAAGGTGAAAATACAAAGATTACGTTACACAAGGATATTTTCATTTTTGGTTTGCACGGGGAGATTAAGTGATTTCACAGAATCACAGGAAGCTGAGCCGACGCCGAAGCTTGAACCTGGTTCCCCAGCTCCGAAGTCAGCAACTCTAGCCACGAGGCTACATCCTCACTTCTTCCACGAGTTGGAAACCAAGCACCTAACAGAAGAGAAAAGAAGCGAGAAGGTGACCGTGTAAAAAGTCTCACAAAAGGAGAGCTGCCTGGACCAGCCCGGTGCACCTTCGGAAGGGGCGGGAGCCTGTCACCCAACACCTCCCTCCTGTGGGAACCTCTGCAGAGACGAACCTACCCTGGAGCAAGCGGCTGTGCCGCACACCCCCTCGCACCCAGAGAGAGAGAGCGGCCAGGCACCCACAGGGAAGGCACAGAAAGTATGGGAACCTCCAGGGAGAGATCAACAGCACTGACTTTTTTACCTGCTCCTCCTCTGTTGCTGCCCATCCTCAAATAAAACAAAATGGCTGGCGCAAGCATGTTGTCCTTCTTTTTGCTAATGCTCTTTAGCATTGGCAAAGCCAAAAGGTGTGTAATCGCAAAGCCAAAAGGCGACAGTGACTGGCTTTGCCAATGCTTTTTGAATTTGCAATTCGTCACTTTGACTTCATCACAGAAAGCATCGCTTGTCAGCGTTTGCGATGTTTGAACTTAATGAAATGATGTGTATACTCAGGGTATATGCACAATGATTAGCGCCTAGGAGCGTGGACAGCCAGTGGCGCTAGCACATACATATTCGTGCCAACCAGTGTGCCATGTGATAGTTGAAGGGCATCATCCAGGCTCATGTCCAGCCCACCACAACTCTACCCTTTTGTACTAATGATTCCTTAGGCACCTCAAGCAGCTTCTTGGCGCTACACATTCATTTCTGCAGTGAACACGCAGCCCACCGTGTTGTCTTACTAGCCCGAGTCTGTCACACGTGCCAAGATGGAAGGGCGTTTGGGTTTGATTGTACACACACACACAGTACGAGACATCGTTTAGAGCGCCATTATATGTTGAGGCCGAGGCTTCAAGGAGCATTGTTCACCCTCTCGTGCGCTGGCATCCGATTCGTCCTGTGTCAGAAAGTGCCTCACTCGGACGAACACACCTCTGAACATGCCTCTGAAAAGGAGAACTCTATCCTTGCGAATAATATATTTTTATAATATTTCCTCTAGGTCCTGTCACAGTAATTGGCTATTTGAAAACATCCCTGACTGGGAAGTTACCCCCAAATCGTACTTGGGGCTCACAAATACGGGAACCTCAAAAAGGCACGTTTGCTATTTTGAGAAATTGCATTAGGGCCCCCAGGGCACTGGGTACCCAGTGACATGGGTGTACAATACGCAGTACTAGAGACACAGACCAGGCTCGTTGATGCACACATCTAAAACAAAACAAAAAAAAAAGGTACTCAGAGTCGCAGACTAAATGGAGCACATGTGGGCCAACATATCATGAGTGATGGAGAGAGCGCGAGTGTGTTTGCGCGCCACACCACGCGCTACACGCTAATTATAGCCTGTGGGCCCGTCTGTGTGGCTCCGGGGTCTACAGATGACTGCTCTTCTAGAGTCACACCGGAGCGTGCAGAGTTTTAATCACACAGCAACAGACTGATCATTAAATGCATCTCCCCCCGACACATAATCTGCCCGTGTGTCTCCATCAGCGCTTCCGGTACACGCTGATCAATATTTCATTTTCTAGTAGAGAGTATCTTGTGTCGACAGTGACAATCCGTCCGCAGCTCACACAGCTCAGCAGCGCCATTAAAGACGTGTAAAAATTTACATTTATTTACTAAAGCATTAAAACTAATTAAAAATAAACGGGTTCCGGGTGGTCTCACAGCGATGTCTAGAATGGAAATCCCGCAGATTAACACCGCAATAAACGTGTTTGTGAAACTGTGTCACCTCTGAACATGCCTCCGAAAAGGAGAACTCTATCCTTGCAAGCTGAGAAGAGCATGGAATGGTGGATGGGCAAGAGTCAGACACCGGACTGCATGCGGCTGCCATTGCCCAAGGGCAGGGTCCAGCGAGTGGTGTGTGCGGCGGCCGCCATTGTGAAACAACAATTAAAGTGAAAGCGCGCACGGTGCGCAGAAAATAACAAGCATTGGCAAAGGTGCAACTTGGCAACTTAGTGCATTACACAAGGGCAAATTCATTTTGGTAGGAACAGGGAGATCAAGTGATTTGCACAGAATCACAGGATGTTGAGTTGACGCTGAGACTCGTTTTGGTTCCCAAGATGCAAAGTTGGCTGCTCTGACCCTTACGCCACGTCCTATATTGGCTGTTAAGCACTCAGATCGTGGTCAGTGGATACAAGGATGCAAGTGAACTTGCAAACAAGTTGGGCATGTTCGTTCTCTAGAGCGAGCTCCAAAGCCCTGGGAATCAGCGCTGGGAGGGGTGTGAGCGGACCTGCAGGGACTGGGAGATGGCGGGGTTCCACGGACCTTGTGTCACGCAACAGTGTGGATGTTATTGCTACGAACCAGCCTGCGTTCTGGCGTATAACAGTAACTTGTGTGATCTGCGTACATGTCAAGAAAAAGTGTGAACATGTTTAAACAATACAGTAGTGGAGACACCGATGGTCAGCCCTTATTTAAATGTCATTATCAAGTTTTTTATGGCCCTAAGCGTGCCAACGAGCGTTCTGTCAGTTAAAGAACATAGGCACAATATGCCCAAGCTCACACAATTTTGTTAGGCCAGCAGACTTATCCACCTGAACACTTGTCAGCTTGACTGCGTCCTGTCACCTCCCCCCCCCACCTCCCCCAAGCCGTTCGGACTTTACCCATTTCTAGTGAGTAAAAAAAAAGAAAAACTGGGGATAAGGGGATGGAAAGTAACAGTACTTCAAAGACAACAGAAGCGCCCAGAGTTTGTCAATCCAGAGAGAGTGGAACAGATTGTGTGTCCGGTGGAGCAGGCAGCTTTCAATATCGTGTCGGTCTCTGTAGGGTCGGCCGAGGTGCCTAATAGGGGCCGAGGAGGCGCTGACATCTGGTTTTACCTCAGCGTTCTTTGAATGTGATGGCAGCTTTCTGTGGACCAACGCCAACCCCACATGAACGGAGAAACACTTTAACGTACAGAGATAGCATTATTTAAATGCAATTCAATTACTTATCACAGAATGCAGTTCACGCACATCACAAACATACACATAATATATATGTATATATATATGTGTGTGTGTGTGTGTGTACACACGCACACACACACATATATATATATATATGTATATATATATACCCGTGTGTATATTTATGCACTTAAATGCTCCCTTCCCCTCTCTCACTCACAAAACACCTGTAAATATATAGATATTACCATACACACGGATATAAAATGCACATATGCATATATGGTTGCACGCATATTTAGACACACATGTACATAAACACTCTTACAAATGCGTCTGATATATATATATATATACATACATATATATTTTATACGTTACAAACAACCCCTACTCCACTAGGAAGAGAGCACGCACACGAGGGCTGTAGGGTTTAAGGCTTCTTTATTTCATGGGGCCTCCTCTGACCCAGCGACTGGAGAGACGCGATTTCGGCTGACTCTGCAGCCTTTCTCAATCTGGTAAACGCCAATAACATTCAAACATTTATAACTTAGCCCCCTCATAGACATGGAAAAAATTCATAGACATAGAAAAACTTTGTCATGGTCACACATTGAAAAATTTCAACCTGTGTGTGGGAAACCGAGAGATACCTTCATGATAAGTGCATTGTGTATGGCTAGTGGATACTACTACAGCTGAAAACAGAGAAATGCATAGTGCATGAAATGCTCATATTAAACGCGTAATGCATGTTCTGACCACTTTGCCATGTGTACAACATATACAAAATTGACTACTACACAGAGAAGGCATCTTGTTGCAATGCAGGGGCATGTAAAAATACCATATCAAATTTAAAAACCGAATATTTAAGCGCAAACCCCCTCAGTCCTTACTGATAAATTAAAACGTGCTGCGCAAAAAAACAAACTATGTGTGACACTGGAGAGACGTATTTAATCTTCAGTACTTCATTAATTGGTATGAAGACTTGTCCGGGCCGAGCCCGTGACCTTTGCTTGTGTCTTTAGACTGGAAAATAAAACTGTTCGTAGCCGAATTAAATGGCCATAAACCTACGTTCTGAGCATCCTGGGGAAATGAAGCATGAAGCTGTTATAGACGTGAGGCTGAAGACACGTAGGGGCATATTAACAACGGCCAGCGATAATTATCGCTGGCCGTGCTTAGCGATAATTATATTATCGCAGGCTATCTCTGGTATTTATCGCCCTGGTAGCGCGTTATTAACAACACGTTACTCCAGGGTGATAAAGATTCCAGAGATAGCGAGGTTATCGCCCTTTTGCAGGGAACATCGCTGGTTTTCCAGCGATGTTCCCCTCAAAACGGCGATAACCTTGCTGATACGACCCTGTGGTCGTATCAGCAGAATCCACCTCCTATGTCTAACATAGGTAAGTCAGAATTATAGCAGACGTTAGATTTTGGCGAAAACGGCCGTTTTCGCCAAAATTTAACGTCTGCTATAATCCTGTGGGCTGCCTTGTAAATATCGCGATGTGCACATCGGCGATATTTGCAACGTAGCCCATCCGGGGTACGCCCAGTAACGCCCACTTTGCATCTCATTAGAGATGCAAAGATGGGCGTTGGGGGAAAGGGCGATAGTGCAAGGATTCACGCTATAGCGTGACCTTGCTGATTAGGCGATAAGATTATCGCCGCTTTTCGTCCGAAAACGGACGCTAAAGCGGCGATAATTGTTTATCGCCTCGTTGTTAATATGCCCCGTAATGTGTATTTTTAAAACTCAAATGCCGGCCTCGAGGTTACATCCAAGTCATGCACGAACTACTATTCCCATAATGCCCCAACAGCATAGTGTACAAATCACTGCAAAACTTCAGAAGTCCGTAGGCAAAAAAAATTGTTCGTAAAGCATACAATCCTAAGAAATATCTACAAGATTGTGAAAGCACTCGGAACAGTTCCAGTCCAAACACAAAATCACTCAATGGATCCGATTTGTCCACTAAACTGCGGACACAGCCTCCGAGTGAAAGCCGTGTAATTGAACAAGTAGTTCAAACCCAAGCCAAATGTCAGTTGATGTCTCGAGGTCTCCACAGCCAACGTATACACGTGTGCGTAGGAATGCACTCTGAAGCATACAATACTCACACACACATATGGCTATATTTAGAAACGTACTATCACGGAAGCAGTGCATATGCACGGTATGAAGCAACAGATGTTCAAACACACTAATGTTTAATCACACACATACAATAAATACACATGCTCTCTGGCACAAAAATTATAATTTCTTGAAATTTACACACGCAGTCGCATACACATATTTTTAGGCACACACGCACGCAACACAAAGTAAATGAGATTTCGGGGGCTCGGGTAATTTTAAGTCTGATGGCTTCGTAGACCGGTGACCTCAAACCACGTTTCGTGCAGCCAAAGTGAGCGTAGCCTCGGCTTCGTCCCCCGGCTGCACCACTCCTGCGTTGAAGCTCTTGGTAGGAATGGAAACGTGAGAAGTGGCAGTTATATTAAGAGTGTACAGGCCTGCCAAGTGTCACGCATCAGGCGTGACTCTAACGCATTTCAGTGTGGTGTTCCTGCATCACCGCACTGAAATGCATTGTCACGCATTTTGCCACTGACCGGGCTGCCAACGCCAGCCTGCCTGGTGCTAGCGCGCGCACCGGCGCCTCTGCACCTGTGTGCCGTGCGCCCGGCCCGGGCCGCAGCAGACTTCACTTGCGGCTGCCAGCAGGCTCAGTAACAGTTATAAAGATCGTGCTCGGCTCTGCTACAATGAATCAATCTGCCCTGCTGCCGGGATTGAAATTCCTGCCCGCTGCGCAGGGCCGCGGCTGTCACACACACTAGTCACACTGACTGCCCAATACGAGAGACCCGGCGAGGCCTGCCCTCGTTGCGTACAGGCTGTTGTGGCGCCGTGGGGGGGGTGTGACCTCACGTCCTGAACAGGAAGGAAGTGGGGTCCCGGTCAGAAGCGGCGGGGCCTGGCACTCGAGGAGTTGTGCTCGTCAGTCGGCGCGGCATAGGTCCCTCTCAGTGAGTCTGAGAGTCAGAGTGCGCTGCTGCCTGCGCAGGAGGCAATAATTTATAGGATGCATTTCACTGAGGTCAAGTCACTGCATGGCAATGGTTCGTACCGAGCCATTTAGGCAGTGAGGTTAGGAGTGTGAGTTTCCATCAGACTCACAGATATAGGCGAGTGCGACGAGTCCGTAGGCTGCCGCCCGCCCGTTGCGCGAGCGGGCAGCAGTTGAATTTAAGATTAGTGGCTATGCTGCCCATAGCTGCCAAGGTGTCAGATTGCCATGTGTGACATTTTCATAATTTCAGTGTAATTACGAGTGACATTTCAACGACTATGAGTGACACTTTCTTGCGAGCAAAATCAATCATTGAAGACGAGGGAAATACATAAATATCAGAAATTAAACCCATTTGAGCAATGAGAAACTCTAAAAAGATCTTAAAACTGCTTCAAAGCGCCAGAAATGAAGGGCACTGTTGGACCCGACTGTACCAAACAGGATGTTAGAGGTCATACTGCCTGCAAATGAGGCTCATGTTCCATAACGCCCCATCCACCTCACTGCCCACAAAAACAGGATAGAACCACATGCCTCATCCTCCCTCTGCATGGACTGATCAAACTGTGCTGAGAAACCCCAGCACGAACCGGCACAAACTCCTGTACCATGAGACCCTCAAAGCTACCTTCTGACACAAATGTCACCTTATAAGTAGGTTAAGGCCTTAATAAGAAGTGACAACCAGGCCGCAAATTCTCCTCAGTCTGAACATTGACACTCCTCCCAGTAATAAGCACCTGTGTATGACCAGGGCTGTACTGGCCTCTGTGGATTATTGCTTTTATTAACTGCAGCAGTTCACAGGTATGTCCTCCTGAACTGGCCACTTACCAGTAGAGTTACACCTGGTTGTCTTTTCATTGGCATGAGGAATGTTCTATTGCTTTTGCAAAAGTTGTGAAAAGCACCTAAAGCCTGTATTTTTCCCTCAGTAGTACATACTTAAGACAGCAAAAATAAGAACAAGAAAGCACTTTGCAGTGTTCTGGAGCTGCCGACTTAATTATCACTGGCTGCTAATTAAATTAAACAGACAGAAAGGCGATCTATACAAATGAATACACTTTATAAAGACAATTTTTATAGCGCTCTATATCTTATTTGACCCTTTCCAAATTTTAAAACAAGTTGAATAAATGGTGGGTATTTCTTTATAAAAGGTGGCAACCCTACTTACCAGTCGTTTACTATGCTGCTTAGGCGTCAGTCGTGCGGTAGGCAGGGGCACTATTGGAGGCTGTCTCTCACTGTCTTGGAGCTCAGGACAGTTCTGAATCCCCGCAAATCATGCATCAGTCCAGTCAAAGCTTACTGGCCTCAGTCAATGTTGCTGATGAGTTGCTTCAGGCAGTGGGTCTATGGTGGGCTGAGGTAGAGGAGTCAGACTGCTGGCAAAGCGGAGTCCAGTCACTGTGCGCTCAGTGACGCTGGCAGGACCAGGCACGTATGTCTTGGCCCCCTGGCACCCTCACAAATGGGCAGATGATGTTTTCTTGATCCGGTGGGGGTCTGTGAAGTGCACTCCCTCCAACACGTGGAGAGCTGGGCATGTGAAATTTGCTTCCATCCGGCAGGTTCGGGCGATTGACAGTGCCTCAGGATGGGGGGCCGGGGGTCACACAGTATTTAAGAAATTACAATAGACATCCTCCTTCCTCGATGTCATGTCCGATGCCAGTGAGTCCGTCACACGCTACGAACTAAAAAGCACATTTGTAGATTAATACTCAGATGGCACTGTTTCACTGACACTTTTGTCAAAGTCTGCCTGTTATTTTATGTGATAAAAGCCACACTCTGTCTGCAGACACGTGGCTGGTGCTGGCTTCAGACACAGGTGGTCCACTTTAAATGAAGGTAAAGTTTTGTTCGCATAGCTGCCAAGGTTTCAGATTGCTACGTGTGACATTTTTATAATTTCAGTGTAATTATGAGTGACATTTTAACCACTATGAGTGACACTTTCTCGCGAGCAAAATCAGGCAGTAAAGATGAGGGAAACATGTACATTTCAGAAATGACACCCATTTGAGCAAGAAGAAACTAAGAAAATCTTAAAACTGCTACAAGTCACAGAAATGGAAGGGCTCTAAGCTAGTGCCCTTGTAAACTGATCGGAATTTTGGAAATATGCAATGTATCATTGGTACAGTCAAGTGCTTTCAACAGGGTTATCGAACACCTCCGCTGTGATAAATCCCTGCGGTAGCATTCATTTAATAACGACTTACCTTTTCTCTAGTAAAGTCATAACACTACACTGCACAAGCTAGGTAAGGAAAAATAAAAAATAAATAATGTAGCTGCCGCTGTCCTTGAGAAGTGTCTCAACGTGTGTTACACTCATTGACTCAGCTGGCAGCATGCACTCTCAGCTGCTGTACAGTAGAAAAGTCAGTCTCTCCCTAGTCGTAACGCTGGTGAAGACCTCTGAATGCAAAATTGGTCAGTGGAATGCATATTTGTATTTTGTGTATTAATGAGAACCTTTTCTCTGAATTAGCGAGTTTCAAACCTGCATGGATTCTGTTAAAAATTGCTCTAATTAGATTTGCAGTCCCTTGCTAGCCGAGTTTGAGAGAGGCGTGCCTGCCCTAAACATCACCTGCTCAGCCTCTCTCGGACTTGGAGCATGTGTTGAAGGAGAGTTTTAGTGTTGCCAGGCGACTGCAACAATTATTGGGGGCCGGGCTGGTGCACGGGCTGAGGGAGGAAATAAACATCGGAAAGCACCAGAAATGAAAGTGCACATAGCTCAGGACTGGAACAGCAACTTATATATGGCAGTTACGGAGAAGTATTTTTAAAAAGATGTAATTTATGATTTTTAGTTAATACATTACCTGCTTTCTCAGGCACTGATTATTCATCATGTCACTGGGCAGCTGATCCCGGCTGGTGGCGCGCGGCCCAGTGGGCTGGGTCCCAGTCGTGTGAGATATTACCGCCCCCGCTGTGCCGTTAAACATATTGCAACCAAAGCATCAGCTTGCTGCACCCACCCTCACTGCGACTGGCCCCGGCGCTGCCTCTACTGTAACACTGGCTCGTGGTGCTGCTCTGGCTGAATGGTGCAAGTGGGCAGGGCTCTGATTCCATTTCTCGACCCTCGCTGGCCCGGGCTCCGGTTTGGAAATAATTATTCGCCGGCGGGGGGTGGGGGGGTGCCATAGATAATTTAGCCCCACAGCTCTGGCGGCCCGGCAGCAGCAGGTGTGATCAGTAGTTCGACCTTTCTAATTACGCTCCTACCGACCACCAACCTGTCATCAGGCTCCGAATATATTGTACAGATCATGGACGTCCTGCACCACCCGGAAAGGTCGACGGTGTTCACAGTCTCTAAGACCGTTAGTAACTAGTGCAGCACTGCAGTCTTTGCGTGTTAAGCTAAATGTGCACGTCAAGTGTGTGTGGCTGCAAGTGCGGGTAGTGTGTGCGTGGAAGCATATTTGGAATTTAAAGCATTATCCCGCGGTGCGCTGGCAAATGATTTATTGTCCCTCACTCTAGACACACTTACTTTTGCAGCGGCAGCCAGTGAGAGCAGGTACACGGCTGCCTAGCTCGCCTCTCTCCTTGTGCCTGGAGACTTACTGCTCTGAGCAGCCCAGCTGAGCTGCCAACATACCACCTACCTCTCCGGCCGCCGCAGGGAGTAATCAGTTAGCCTCGGTGGGCCCGGCTGGGTCGGGTTGGTCATGGTGTCGGTCGCCCATTACCACAGCAAGATCATTGCAGGCAGGCGGCAATGAACAAAAAGTGGGTTCATGGATGTCACCAGCTGTGCGGGAGCTCAGAGACAGGCAGGGTCCCGCGAGTGGTGTGTTCGGCAGCCGCCATTGTGAAACAACAATGAAAGTGAAAGCGCGCACGGTGCGCAGAAAATAACAAGCATTGGCAAAGGTTCAACGCTGCTCCTGGGCACCTCTCTCCCTAGAGTACCGGTGGCGAGCGGGCAGGGTGGGGGGGGGGTCTCGAGAAGTTACAGACTGCGGGAGGGGGGGAGGAGGGGAAGACAGGGAAGAAAATAGTGCAGGAGTAAAGGGGCCGATAGCTGTGGAAGGATACAAATGACGACATGCTCGTCAGGAGGAGGGACTAACAATGCTCAAAACCAATTGGAAGGCAGCATTAAGGACCTGAGCCAATGAAAAAGATGGGCCGGAGAGTGGGCGGAGCTTCCACAAAGCTTCCACACTATAGTGTATACTGCATGCCTCGCAAAGCAATGGCAGCGCATTCGGGCTGCAACGCAGGGCGAGACCAAATAAGATGAGGCGTATCTGGCATCTAAAATGAGTAATGTTTTTTTTAGCTGCACAGACCACCAATGCCGGGGCCAGCGGCAGCGCCAGCGCACCAGATGCAGCATAGTTCTTTCCGGCACTGCAGTGTTGGCTGTGCAATGTGCGTCTGCTTCAGTTAATGCAGCATTTACAAAGTTTTCAATGCATTGCAAACCTAAAACAAGTTGTTTTTCCCTTCCATCCCAGTGCCCCCTTAGTTGCCTCCTAGTACTTCCCTCCATGTGCCACATTTTTCTGGCCGAGTGATTCATATATTTCATGGCTTTCATATCGGATTTACACCCATTCAAATTTTACCCTTTCGACATTCTGCAACTACAGTAACTGACTAAGCCAAAGCTTTTGCACATGATGATGACCAGTGACACCCCACTATTCTATAGCAAAACCTCTATCTACTGTGCCTAGTTCCTCTAACTTACCCCGCAGTAAAGTAAGTTAAGTTTCCAATCTTTACTGCCATGCAACTGTAATTGTTGGAACTAATTTGTGGTGGAGGGTAAGGCGAGGGAGTAAACTGGGACTAAGTGCCTGAATTTGAGTTTTGAGGATGGGATACTATGTGACGAACGTGCCAAATAAAATCTATATATCCAGTTCCTCTCCCTGCAGTGGCGTAGCAAGGGGGGGGATGAGGTTGGCGGACCGTGCCGGGCGGTACGAGTTTTGGGGGTGGCGGCCTTCACCAGACCCAGCCTTGCCTGCACTCTCTGGGAGGCAATCGCCAGCACTTACACTTTTCGACCCCCGCTCTTCTGTGCAGCCGGCACGGCGGCAATCTGTATATTCGCCAGCACCCCAACACCCCCCCCCGGTCTTCAATGAGGCCGCTGTGGGCAGCAAAGGCAGGGACCGCCCTGGATGGTTTAAGGTGTACCTACGCCACTGTCTCCCTATACTGCAGTATATCCTTTTTCCCACCATCTACTTACAGCATACAGGATATCCGCATTTTATACGTGATGTGTGTGACGTAGTATCATTATTATTCATCTGCCTCTTTGGAATCAGGGTAGAATTGAAAGTCATTTGGAGAAAAGAAGGGCCATTGGAATTAAAGTAGGAAAATTGACTATTACAGCTGCCCCAGCTGCAGACTGCAGAGAGTAGCAAAGTACCCGACACGCTAGCTAGCATGCCTCCATTCATTTAGCACAACAAGAATACTTGTACTCTTTAGTGCATAATGCCTTACTCATTAGTGGGAGGTAATTTATTTTTTATTTTTCCACAGAAAGTGTCTGTTTAGTTTTTTAGTAGGAAATCCTTTAAAAGAAATTTTAAAAAATCACTCTGTTTTTTTAATCTGCTATTTTTCTGCCTTAATTCCTTCCAGCCAATCAGTGCTTTTATGTGAGACATGTGTGGGTAAAAAATGGCCCTTTGACTCTCCTAATCACATCCAATTCCAGTGGCCCTAGGGGACCAGCAACGCTCTGCTACTGTGCCACTATATCATTTTAAATAAGTGTTTGCATAGAGCTTCGTTTACAATTTGTCTTTTTTCTTTCTTGATATAGCTACTCTTGCTGGTACACCACCACCGACATGGCAAGAGATAGGCTAGTGGCCCTTATAGAATCTTTTGGGTTGTCGCTAGTATCATACGCTGACGACACCCAAATTGTGGTCTCCCTTTCTAGGAAAGGCCCAGATCCGAAGGAGATGTTCTGTAACTGTATGAGGAAGGTTGGCTTGTGGATGGGCGATAATTGCCTTAGGCTGAATTCCTCAAAAACAGAGGTAAATCTATTTGGAAACAACCCTACTTTCTGGAACCCCTCATGGTGGAGAGATGAATTAGGTATGCTTCCAGTGCCAGCAAAAAGGTGAAAAATCTGGGAATACTGATCGATAACAAGCTTACTTATAAGGATCAACTAAATAAGGTCATTTCTACTTCCTTCTTCTTGCTCCGCGTGATCAGGAAAATAGCTCAGTTTCTTCCTCCTAATGTGTTGAAAATGGTTGTTTTGGTCCTTGTAATGTCCAGGATGGACTATTGCATTGGACTATATGTAAATTTCCCAAACGCCCCCCTGAAAAAATTTCAGATTCTTCAAAACTCAGTGGCTAGGATGTTGATGAAAATTCCGAAATTCCATTCTGCCTCCCAAGCCTTGGTGAGTCTACACCGGCTCCCTGTTCACAAGAGGATAATGTTCCAAGCTCTTTGTATCACCTACAAAGTGCTTCAGGGACTAGGTCCAGCTTTTCTAAGAGAAAAATTTAGAAGGTATGTCCCTGATAGGACTCTTCGTTCCAGTGCAGCTAGAAATTTGGTGGTGTTATCCTATGAACTTTCCTCTTGGGTAGGTAGGAGTTTTGTGGTTTGTACCGCTTGGAACAGGAACTTGCCCCCTCTGGAAATAAAATCAGCTTCCTCCATTCTGAGCTTTCGTAAGTCTTTAAAATCCTGGTTTTTATTAAGCAATAACTGCAGTCTTTCTGTCACCTTTTTACTTAGCACCAAGACGCCTTAAGGTATTTGTTCGCACTTTATAACACTTAAAAATCAATCAAATCAAATCAAAGAGATAGCAGCCGGCTGCGGTGGAAGAGGTTGGAGGCCAATGGCTGGTGGCTCTGGAGGAGACGGGGGAGGCTGAGCCGGCGACATCTGCTGCTGCCCCAGGCCTCAGTTCCTCCAACCAGCCACCTGTGCTTCCATCCTCCCGGCAACATCATCGCCAACGCAGCCTACAGCTGGCAGCCGCCTGCACCACCACTGCTCCCCCCGCATTGAAAAACGCCCTCTTCTGGGCCCTTTTGTATCTCTTCTGTGGGCATTTGGCAAACCCACTGATTGCCATTGGTTACTATCTGTGGCATTCAGAAATGCTGGCTTGTCATTGGTGCATTTGTGTAAATGCCCCTCCTTTGCGTGCTCAGTTCCTTCCCTGGCGATTTCACTCAGAGAAGGGTTTTGTTTGGCCATCACTGTACAGCGTGTGATGGCCACTCCTCCGTCCTCCTGTATGGGCATTGCAGCCCTATGCCCAGCTTGTTAAACCTCCAGTCAGCGGTGGATTGTCCCTGCTCGCTTTGGAGCAGCACCCCCTCCCCATATTTAGTGAGCTGCCACACTGGTCCTGCATTCGGTACACTGGAAGCTTAACAGAAGTAGGCCTGGGAGGAAAACTTCACTACGCTTGCGTAGTTTGCGTAGTTTGCGCAACTACGCGCTACGCGAATTGCACGTAGCACAGTGCAAAAATGCGTAGCGGGCATTTTTTGCTTGCTCGCGGTCCTCAACGTCAAGTTGGCGACCGCGAGCGAGCAAAATGACATCCCGGCGAGACTTTTTCCTCGTTCGCGATCAGCAACATCAAGTTGCCGATTGCGAGTGGTCGCGTATGCTCGCGACCGCTCGCGATGAGAAACTACCAGTCCGTGTTGAGAAAACTGCCGCTCGAGTACAAATCTTCTCGAGCGGCAGAAAACGACTGCTTGCACTGTGCAAGATGCCGTTTGCAATGATTGCACAATGCGGACAAGCATCCGGCACTGTGCAATCATTGCGAACAGCATTTCCAACCGCACTACGCAGTTCGCGTAGTGCTACGCGTAGTGCAAAGTGCACTTCGCGTAGCTACGCGTAGCGCTACTACGCGAACTACGCCCAGGGTTAAACAGAAGCCTGCCTGTAAGAGTGCTGCATGATAATATGCTCTTTTTGGAGCATGTTTTGAAAAGCAAACTCTCTGCGTGCCAGTAAGTGCTGAGCCCGTTCTTCCGATGTTGAGAGCTGTGTCTTTAAATGTGATCGCTTTCGCTGGATTGTGCATGTGAGGGCGTAATTCAAATACCAGTCTAAACTAAGTGAGCTTAATCCCTCACTCCCATGCCAACAAAGCTTTTCCACAAAAAGCTCAACACTCAACCATTGTACCCCTGACCCTAACCACGCTCGGCGTTTCTTATCTTCTTTCCAAGCGAGGGGGGCTAACCACAGACATCTCTTTCACAGCCGTAGACAAGACATTCGGAGCCATTAAAATAAGCTTACATACAGCACCACCTTTGTAAAATACATAAACCCAGATAAAATAGGAATAGCAACAAAAAAAGCATACTTGTTGCAACAATTGAATAATCAATGTGGAGACATTTAAAATGGTTTTTATGGGTTTTTAAAATAATTGTTTACAACTTTTTTTATAGCAATTCATCTTTAGCACCAAAGTTGTTAATCTGCGTTTAAACTTACTTTTTGTGATCAATGTCTTTCACCACTTCTGGTACAAAGAGATGGCTGCCTCAAGTTCGTACGACCCCAGCCCATCTCAGATGCTCCTTCTCAGGTTAGTCCTTTGTCTATCTCTAAGGCCGCTGCATAATATTGCTTCAGCTCCATGAGCCGGCATTCCTTGTGTGTGAGATAGTCACATGTCGGTGAGTGGAGGCAGTAGTATGAAGAGAAACGGGGAACAAGAAAAAGAGAAAGAAGCCAAGGTAAGTACAACGTTTTTGTGGTGCCTTTATTCCATTGTTTGTGAACAGCATAACTTCACTTGTTAAATTGGTTGCGAGAAATCGCATAACGTAGATTGATAGTTGGCCTAATAAACGCAAGAATGATTATATTGTCTTATGGAGAGATTTAAGATACTTGAAAATTAACCACATAGAACAGGTATTTGTGAGCATTGTGAACAGACGTGGATTACAATCCTCACTCTGCTCTTCTCCTCACTCTTCTTCCTTGTACCTCATGCTGCTCTTCTCCTCACTCTCTGCCCTTGTGCCTCACGCTGCTCTTCTCCTCACTCTCCATCCTTGTGCTTCATGCTGCTCTTCTCCTCCTCACTTCCTTCCTTGCTCCTCACGCTGCTCTTCTCCTCACTCTCTGTTCTTGTGCCTCACGCTGCTCTTCTCTTTACTCGCCTTTCTTGTGGCTCACGCTGCTCTTCTCCTCACTCTCCTTTCTTCTGCCTCAAGCTGCTCTTTTCGCCCTCACTCTGAGTCTTTGTGCCTCGCGCTGCTCTTCTCCTCACTCTACGTCCTTCTGCCTCACGATGCTCTTCTCCTCACTCTCCGACCTTGTGCCTCACGCTGCTCTTCTCCTCACTCTCCGTCCTTGTGCCTCACCCTGCTCTTCTCCTCACTCTCCTTCCTTGTGCCTCACGCTGCTCTTCTGCTCACTCTCCATCCTTGTGCCTCACGTTGCTCTTCTCCTCACTCTCCTTCTTTGTGCCTCACTCTGCTCTTCTTCCTTGTGCCTCACGCTGCTCTTCTCCTCACTCTCTGCCCTTGTGCCTCACGCTGCTCTTCTCCTCACTCTCCATCCTTGTGCTTCATGCTGATCTTCTCCTCCTCACTTCCTTCCTTGCTCCTCAAGCTGCTCTTCTCCTCACAATCTTTTCTTGTGCCTCACTGTGCTTTTCTCCTCACTCTCCTTCCTTGTGCCTCATTCTGCTCTTCTCCTCACTCTCCTTCCTTGTCCCTCTCGCTGCTCTCCTCTTCACTCTCCTTCCTTGTGCCTCATGCTGCTCCTCTCCTCCTGGACTCTCCGTCCTTGTGCCTCACGCTGCTCTTCTCCTCACTCTCCTTACTTGTGCCTCACGCTGCTCTTCTCCTCACTCTTCATTCTTGTGCCTCACGCTGCTCTTCTCCTCACTCTCCTTCCTTGAGCCTCACACTGCTCTTCTGCTCATTCTCCGTCCTTGTGCCTCACACTGTTCTTCTCCTCACTCTCCGTCCTTGTGCCTCATGCTGCTCTTCTGCTCACTCTCCGTCCTTGTGCCTCACGCTGTTCTTTTCCTCATTCTCCTTCCTTGTGCGACATGCTGCTCTTCTCCTCACTCTCTGTCCTTGTGCCTCACGCTGCTCTTTTTCTCACTCTCTGTCCCTGTGCCTCACGCTGCTCTTCTCCTCACTTTCCTTTCTTGTGATTCACGCTGCTCTTCTCCTCACTCTCCTTTCTTCTGCCTCACGCTGCTCTTTTTGACCTCACTCTGAGTCCTTGTGCCTCACGCTGCTCTTTGCCTCACTCTACATCCTTGTGCCTCACGCTGCTCTTCTCCTCACTCTCCGAACTTGTGCCTCACACTGATCTTCTCCTCACTCTCCGTCCTTGTGCCTCATGCTGCTCTTCTCCTCACTCTCCTTCCTTGTGCCTCACCCTGCTCTTCTCCTCACTCTCCTTCCTTGTGTCTCATGCTGCTCTTCTGCTCACTCTCTATCCTTGTGCCTCACGTTGCTCTTCTCCTCACTCTCCTTCCTTGTGCCTCACTCTGCTCTTCAATCAATCAATCAGGGAATTGTAAAGCGCGCTACTCACCCAAGAGGGTCTCAAGGTGCTGGGTGGGGGGGGGGAAGCAGCTCCGTTCAGTCGAAGAGCCAGGTTTTGAGTGTCTTCCTGAAGATGTCCAGAGAGGGGGCATGTCTGATGTCGATCGGGAGCTCGTTCCAGGTCTTGGCAACGATGTAGGAGAAGGCCCTTCTGCCCGATCTGGCTCTGCGGATGCACGGGGTTCGGCGAGGGCGAGGTCAGCGGAACAGAGGTTCTTCTCCTCGCTCTCCTTCCTTGTGCCTCACGCTGTTCTTCTCCTCCCTCTCCTTCCTTGTGCCTCATGCTGCTCTTCTTCTCATTCTCCTTAGTTGTGCCTCACGCTACTCTTTTCTCTCTCTGTACTTGTGCCTCACACTGCTATGCTCCTCCTCACTCTCCTTCCTTGTGCTGCACGCTGCTCTTCTCCTTCTCACTCTCCGTCCTTGCGCCTCACACCACTCTTCTCCTCACTCTCCTTTCTTGTGCCTCCTGCTGTTCTTCTACTCACTCTCCTTCCTTGTGCCTCACGCTGCTCTTCTCACTCTCCTTCCTTTTGCCTCATGCTGCTCTTCT
The DNA here is from genome assembly GCA_963921515.1 of Calotriton arnoldi. Taxonomy (NCBI): domain Eukaryota; kingdom Metazoa; phylum Chordata; class Amphibia; order Caudata; family Salamandridae; genus Calotriton; species Calotriton arnoldi. The sequence continues at coordinate 133,159 of CAWUFW010012336.1, read as the reverse complement.
CCTCTTCACTCTCCTTCCTTGTGACTCATGCCATGCTTTATCTTTAAGTATAGCGGCTGCGCCTTTCTTTTGTTTTGCACGGTGCAGCCCACCTCTTTTTTTATTCATTTTGAAAAAAACATAACATATTTTCACTCAACGCTTCGCCAATTTATCTACTTGTCTTTCCATTGGCATCGAGTGAGGCAGCAACAGGCATGGGGCATCTGCTCAGTCTCTGCACCAGTGCAACACCACCTCAGCAGCAATTCAGCACCAATTCAGCATCAATTCAGCATCAGCGCAGCACCATTTCAGCATCAGTGGAGCATCACCTCAGCACAACACCAATTCAGCATCACTTAGCACCACCTCAGTACCAGCGCAGCTCCATCACCTGAGCATCACTCAACACCACCTCACCATCACTTAGCACCACCTCATTATCACTCAGCATAACCTCAGTATCACTCAGCATCACCTGAGCGCCCCCACAGCACCACCTCAGTACAGCACCGTCTCAGCATCAGCACAGCACCACCTTGTCATCAGTGCACCACCGCCAGTGCAGCAGCAACTCAGCATCAGCGCAGCACCACCTCAACACCAGCACAGCACCAACTCAACATCAGCGCAGCACCACCTCAACATCAGCACAGAACCATCTCCGCATCAGCACAGCCCCTCCTCTGCATCAGTGCACCACCACCAGCTCAGCCCCACCTCAGCACCAGCGCAATCCCACCTAAGCAGCAATTCAGCACCAACGCAGTACCATTTCAGCATCAGTGCGGCATCTCCTCAGCATCAACGCATCACCTCAGCACAACACCAACTCTGCATCACTCAGCACCACCTGACCACCAGCTCATCACCACCTAAGCACCAGTGCAGCACCACCTCCTCAGCATGACTCAGCACCACCTTAGCTTCACCTACGCACCAGCAGACCACCACCTCAGCATCACTCAGCAACACCTCAGTCTGCCCTCGGAATTTGGCATCTGTTAATTCTCCCCTAGTGTCCGTCCGCTGCTCGTGTTGAAATTCAGGTAGTATTTCCCAACCTCCACTTTCCTATTGTCTTCTTGGTTATATATAATGTAACAAAAATGCTTACAACACTTTTTTATTATAACTTTTCAACATGCTGCACAGGAGCCACAATGCTCTGCAACATAGCTTAAAGACATTGGCAAAGTCAATCTCCCTGGCTACACACTTATAAGGTCCCAAAGGCGAGACCTATTGGCTATGCCAATGCTTGTTTATTTTTTGTTTTGGTGGCAGGGACTTTTGTTGTGGGTGGAGAGGGTGGGAATGGGGAAGGGCAGTTGGGCAATTGTGGACTTTGTTTTGGAGTATTCTTTGGGCGTTTCAACGTTGGTTGGGGCAATATTTATTTGTTTAGGGACAGGGGTGAGTCAGTTGTGGGTGGAGAGGGTGGGTTTGTGTTGTTAAAAAGTAAAGGGGAAAATTATTCTATCATACTATATGCCTGAAGTCGTTTTTGTGTGTTTTACTTTTACTTTGCACTGCTGCCTTTTCAAGCAGCCTGTTTTTTTAATCCATTTTGCAAAGTGTATACCAGTTAGTTATAGTTAGCTGTATCCTTGTCCTCCTACTCCCTGTAATTATTTTGACCATTGGGGGGGGGGGGGGTATGCTGCCATTGCCTACAATAACCTAGATAAACAATTACTTAGCTGCAGTAGAAATTAGTCACTTACTAACTAAACTAGTTCACTTTATTCCATAGTTCTCTTACCTGAATAGATGAAGCAATGGCTACTACTTCTCTCAATCCTCCAAAACTTTACTGCAGGGTTTCCCAAGGTGCCTTCTTAGTGGCAGTGGTAGTAGTAGCAGGCTAATGTGCTAACAGGGAAGGCATCACAAACGAGGTCCCACTCCCACCTAGGTGAGGTCCAACTGTTGGATTAATCAAAAGGATTATCCATCACATGCAACTAAATTGAAAGAATAACACAGAGTTACTGGGTTATATTTATAGCATAGCTTTACAAAGACTGAGATCAGACTAAGACCACCAAGACACAACAAAGAATACCTGATATTATAACAAAAACTAGCAATTGTGACTTCGTCTGAGCAATGGCGAGCTAGTATTTATTTAAAGCAGAAGCTATGAAATCCTCAAGACAGTAAAAGTGGACTCAAAGTCTGGAGTGGATCAGGTTAAGCGTTTACACAACACAAGGCCTGAATGATGATGTCAACAAATGATGTTCTTCTATATCCTAAAATGTGTATCCCTTTTATGCGTGGGTGGGCAAGTGGAGCTGGTGTTGGCTACTGCTTAGGTAATAGAAGATTCCGCAGTGAGTTGGTGTTACTTTCACCACATCCGCCCGTACGCAGTGTGTGATCCATTTATGGTGTAAATTAAGTTGCACCTCAATAAATCACACAGCCCGGGGTAAGAGGGTTAGGGGTTTGATGAATGGATGGGAAAGGGGATGTGAGGAAAGGTGTGACAAAGACAAACACTACACAACAACAATATTCATCAGGGCGATGAGCAGCACATCATCATCAATCTGTTGTGGAAGGAAATTGAGGAATGAGTATGACACAGTTCAGTTAAATGAATTGCAAACAGTCCTTCAGTCCCAGAGACCCAAGTTATTATTATATATCTAAACGTTCTGTCATCCAGGTTTGAAAAATATAAATTATGGAGGAGTGAAGTGAACCCACACAGTTTTAAAAATTATGATTGTTAAATGAAAAATGATACTGTATTGCCAAATTGGGCGGTGCATCTGCATTCTTCTCTGAATGTTTGTCACTCTTGGGTGCCTGGCTGAACCAGTCCGGTAAGGTAAGCAGGAGTGTTACGGAGCTTCTGCCTTTTGTGAAGGAGAAGAGAAGGCCTGCGGATTGTAAAACAGAAACGATATTGTAGAGATAAGGAGCAGGACAGAAGGTAAGCTTCGTGAGGAGTACACCAAGAAGACTCCGAGGCAGAGGAAGAGCACAGGCTGCTGCAATCATTCATTTCATTTTATGACTCATGTGCGATCAATTAACTGATAAGTAAGAGCAATTTACAACCAATCATGGACAAGTAGCTACATGTACTGGACTGATCAATCTCACAACTGTCAGCTCAGTGCGTGTATCATGTGATGATGTGGCATCACAACTCTGTCTCCAGTTATAAGCAACAGCCCCCCAACCACAAGCACATAAGAGGAGTTTCACATTTGAGCCAGCACACACACTCAGCAACATTTCCCAAATCAACGCACCTCTCTCAAGTCCACAAAGCCATCATAATGTTGGTTTCCCTTTAAAGTCGATAACTTCCTTCTTCTGGCTGTTGAGGTAATCCTGCCCTGAGTCCTTCCAATCCTAGTTAACTAAAGTGACAGGTCTGGTCCCTGAAGAACCAGAAACAAAGGAGTGGACCCTCCAAGTAAATCTCACTAAGTGGGAAAGGGCCAATCACCTTCAGGAAAAATGACCATTCATCAGGCCCCAAACATTGCAAAGCATCAAAATCAAGTTTTCAAATTAGTTGAACACCCTCTCTCGCTGTCTACCACAACATGAATCAGCATTCATCACTCACACTCGTTCAATAATATATAATTCTTTGGTGCAATAGTTACCTTTTCCAATCCAAGCATGGTGGTAGGTACACAATTGTATCTCCTCTTTGATGCAAACAACACATTGGAATTTGGCAGTCTTATAAGTCAAATGATCTTTACTGGGGCAGCCCTGCTAGGTGATGAAAAAAGGATAGGCATGGGAGGGAGGCAGGCATTGTCTCCAATGTCCTGAAGGGAATGGGGGGCTTTTTTACTGCAAACTGGTCCAACTCCAATCTCGCCATACATGTACCTAAAAATGGTGGGGCTTCATAAGTCAGACACAAACATAATGTTCACTAGTTATATCCTTGGTTTTTTTTGGGGGGGGGAAGCAGTTTGACAATAAATAATTAAAAGGTTCTATGGTGACCTACTCAGTCAGGGAAGTAGTTTGTCCTCAAACTTAGGTAGTTCACCCAGAAGTTGCTCAGCTAACACACTTGAGTCTGACCAATCACCCTCATCCTCCTTCTCCTCCTGTGGTAGAGTGTGATATGAAGTGTTGGTTCATTTTGGTCATGGTCAATCTCTCCATGTTTTGAGGTGAGAGACTGGTCCTTCTCACCGTTACAACTGTGCCAGCTGCATTGAACACATGCTCAGCAGACACACTGGCTACCGGACAAGCCTTCTGAAAAAGGAATGAAAGTGGGCAGTATTTTTCTGTACCATGGATCAAGTATTGTGGCACAGATGTACTCTTTGGATGACATGATGTCTTAACAGCCAAGCGAAAGATTATGCTCTTAACCGAGGAATGCACTTCTGTGTTTTTGTTTCCACCTGCGAACCTTTCCGACACCTTGATAACTGGTCCTGTGGTAGATGCAACAACGGGATGGCTTGGCCCATCGTACTGTCCTCCTTGCTGACTTCCCATGTGAAAACTTCAAAAGGAAGAAGTATCTGTGTTAGGGAATCGACAAGACCCCATTTGTCTATCCCCATGGTCATGCTTTGCCCAGTTGCATTCCCTCTTCTTTGAATGACATAGTCTTTTTTTTAATTTATTTTTATTGCAGTTAGTAAAAAGTAGAAATGAAAAAGGTAGAAATCACATAATTCATCGCAATACTTATTACATTCATATTAAAAAAATAGATGTGAATCAAATATAAATATGTAGATCAAATAAAAATATAGATATGGGCTTAACCTTTCTTCACTCCCCAAATTTGAGAGAATTTAACTATAGGCCATGTTCTTTTTGTGTATAATTTTTCTTTTACTTCAATTCGGGACATCTTAAATCGCCATTGACAAAAGGTTGGTGGCTCTGCCACTTTCCATTTTTGGAGAATTAATGACTTGGCAACGAGAGATGCTATCAAAATATACTGTTGCTGGTTAATAGTTACGTTCAGTGTATCAACCATTCCAAAAAGGACACTTTTGGGTTCGGGAGTTAAAACAATTCGAAGCTTTTCGCTAAGCCAATGAAAGATTTGCTTCCAGAATTCAGTTAGGGTCGAGCATGAAAAGTAGATATGGAGCCAATCCCCATTAGAACAACTACATCTAAAACATGACCCCGAAATAGTAGAGTACATTTCATGAAGGCGAGTTGGAGTATAATAAAGTTGCCACTTACTTAAAAAAGCCATGCGTTTGACATTGGCTCCACTTATAGCTTTATGTGCCCAAACATTATACACTCTCCAGGATTGCAAGTCTAGCCTGCAACCTGTAGCATTTGCCATCTTTTGTAGTGTTTGCCGCACAGCTTTTGTATGTAACTGCTCTTCTAAGATCTGCTACCAATGCCCTACCCCTCTAGTCTCCTTCACATAGTAGCCAAGACTTATCAGATTCGCTAAAGCGTCTTTGGGGAATTGGACCTGCCTTATAAAGTTGCGAATTTGAAAAAAAGAAAAAAGGAATGTGGATGAAAGTCCCAGCTTAATAGATTTTAGCTGATCCCAAGGTTTCATTACCCCTTCAACAAGGAAATTGCTAAAACGGCATAGCCCCGCTTTCTCCCAAGTTGTTATACTTTTGTTGCTTATGTGGAGACCTATCGCACTACTATGTGCCATCAGAATTTCGGGATGAAAGGAGTTAAACTGGTACTCTTCCTTCAATTGGTAAAATCTAACAGAAATAGCCTGAGACATCTTATATCTGCTGCGCTTGCGAAGTTTGGGGATTTTAATAAATGGGACAAGCTGGATGCCATTTTCTAGCAGCATTTGTTTAAGATAAAAGTTGTCTCCAGAATTGCATCTTGACATTGATCTTGTGCACCAATCAATAAATGCTGCTTGGTAATATTTTTTGAAATGGGGGAGAGCAAGGCCACCTTGTTGAATAGATAGTTGTAGAGTCTCTAGTTTTGTGCGAGATTTCTTGCCTGACCAGACAAATTTTTGCAGCATTTGATCTAACTCAAAAAAAATTCTTTGGGGACTCTAATTAGTATATTTGAAAAAATAAAAAGAAAGAGAGGGAGAATCATCGTTTTTATCATGGCAACTCTCCCTAATATGGAGATTGGTAGGGCCTGCCACTGCTTTAAGAGGTTCCTAGCTTTAACAAGCATTTGCAATGCAATCGGTCTCGCCTTTGGGACCTTATATGTATTTAGCTATGCAGTACATTAGCCTGGGTGCTGAAACATCTACTGTTCTTTAACATGGAGGGAAAGTAATCACCAAACTGCGTGACACGCCAGGTATGGGAACACATGGAGAGAAATATTGCCTTTCAGCGGGAAATGGTATAGTCCAAAGCTCTGTTTTTAAGATAAAAGCAGGGCCTTCGGTGGTCATATCACTGAAAATACAAGATTTGAAAAAATATTATTGTCTACGGGTGCTCGTGGAAGACAATTTCTATGGACTGGAATCTAGAGAATGCTAAAGTCATTCTGGTATTTTACTGACCTCTGCTGGTCGTTTTCTATCAAGAAAGTTAAATAGAGGCAGTTGCCAGAAAAATAAAAAAGAAAGTCCCTCAGCAGAAAGCAATTCTGGTATTTTACTGACCTCTGCTGGTCGTTTTCTATCAAGACAGTTAAATAGAGGCAGTTGAACAGAAAATAAAGTCCCTACGCGGAAGCAGACAAGTCCTAGGGCTGATCTCCAGAGCCCACAAAGTACATACACATATAAGTATATAATAATAAGTATATACTAAAGTATATACAAGAGGTCTCGAATGCTCGACCTAAAAAGTGTTGGTTCGTAGTTGAATTGATATAGCTGCGAATAGTCATGTGACACGTATATTCCCAAGTATCTAATTGAGGCAGTCTTACAAACCTGGTTACCCATATCAAAAGGTAGAATTTGGTCTGAACAATTAAAAAGTAAAACCTCAGACTTAGAATGATTAATCTTATATCCCCCCAGGTCCGAAAAGAGTTGTATTTTCTTGAAAGTATTCGAGATATTTTGCTTATCTGCAGCCAAGTACAAAATTATATCTTCTGCAAAAAGTTTGAGTTTAGGAGCTCCTAATAGGGGTGCCTTAATTTGTGAATCTTGTCGTAACAGGGATGCTAGTGGTTCTATATATAATGCAAAAGGCACTGGTGACATCGGGCACCCTTGCCTAGTCCCTCATCTAATTTGTAGTGACCCTGCCGTGTGAGAATTAATTATAATCTTAGCTTCCGCTTTGCTACATGAGTTCTGAAAAACATTTACAAATTGCAAAGGAAAATTGAATTTCAAGAGGATAGCGGACAGAATTTTCCATTGAACAAAATCTAAGGCTTTTTCAGCATCAATCACAATGATTGCGGCTTCTGTCTTTTTATTCGTGTAGTAGTCAATTGTCTGTATTAGAAAGTTGGTGTTGGTTGCCATAGTTCTACCTGGCAAAAAGCCTGACTGATCCCTGTGTAACACTTCTTGCGCGGAAATAGTTATTCTAGCTTCCATAATTTCTGTGAAGAGCTTATAATCACAGTTGAGCAAACTAATTGGACGGTATGATCCTGCGTTAGTGGGTGGTTTGCCTTTTTTGATAAAGCTTACTATAACTGCTTCAGAAAAAGTCGAAGGCACTTGGCATCCTTCTAGAATTGCATTAAATAGCTGTATTAAAATGTTCTCTAATTGAGGCATAAATACCTTGTAAAATTCGGCTGGGAATCCATCACAGCCACATGCTTTCCATTAAGAGAACCTTTTATGGCCCCTTGGATTTCATCAATTGTGATGGGGCTACTAAGTGAGCTTGCTGGCCCCTATTGAGTTTTGGTATATCTATAAGGCTAAGAAATTCTTCTATCGAGACTGTGGAAGGCGGTGATGAGCACGAATATAGGGGCAGATTTACAAGCCCCTTGCGCCACTTTTGCGCCGCCGTTGCGTCACTTTTGTGACGCAGCGGCGACGTAAACCATGCGCCACGTTGCGCATTATTTACAACGTGACGCATCTAGGGAGATGCGTCACGTTGTAAAGCCCTGCGCCACATGAAACCTGCGTCAGGTTTCATGTGGGCGTTCCTCCGCAGGGTGGGCGTTCCGTCGAAGGAATGCCTCGTAAAGTGACGCAGTGAAATCTACAAGATTTCACTGAGTCACTTTTCCGACGCCGCTGCGACGAATCCTTACGCCTGCTTCAAGCAGGCGTAAGGAGTGGCGCACCACGTTAGGTATGGGCGGCCCACGAGCATTGCTGGAGTTGCGTCGCGCTTGCGACACGACTCCAGCAATGCGCCGCCCTTGCGCCACAGGATGCGACACGCATCGGCCTTTCCTTGCGCCACGGTGCGCCGCATTGTAAATGCGGCGCTTCCGTGGTGGTGCAAGGAGAGAATTGCGTGTCGCAACTATTCTGGCGCATCCCTGCTGATTTGCAGGGATGCGCCAGAAGTTGTAAATCTGCCCCATAGTGTCTTATAGTGGGAGAGAAAGACTGCATTGATATCAGCCCCTTGGTTGACTAACTGATTTCTATTATTATCATAGATGGATTTGATAATGGAATTGTTACTTCTCTTTTTAATAGACCAGGCCAAAAACTTTCCGGCATGCTCGCTTTCTTCATAGTCATTGATCGGTTTGTACTGCTCAAACAGATGTTGCAACATGTAATAGGTCGAGTTCCAACATGTTGGCACCTCCTATATGAGGGCTTTAACTAGTACTCTATTAGCATGCTGAATGATGCTCAACTGCTTCCGGGCTTTAAAAGAAGGGATGAAATGAGCACAGATAATTCTGCAGGTCGTCAGTAAACTGCAGACTATGTCTTCTTTTTTGAGAAAGAGTGGTAGACTCAATGTGCATCTTGAGGTAGTCACTGTATGCAGTGGTGTCTCCATCTGTCTCTTGTACCATTTCGAGGTTGCTGAGGAGGGTGATACTGGCACACTGCTGGGGACAGGGCTGCTTTGTGTAAAGCTGTCACCCTCTTCTTCCTCATCATCTTTACCCCACCCGTGATCTAAGCTGATTCCCCTCTCTCATCATCATCACCAGCACCACCTGCAGCAATTTTTTAAAGGTGCGCCTCCCACCGGATTGCGTGATGTTTTTTCATATGCGTTGTTTGGCCTCCAGTAACATAGTGTGAACCAGGCTTACCTCGACGAACACCCATGTGGCAAATGGAGCATATTGCATGTTATCCACCTGCTTCCTAATTGTAAAGAAGTCCCAAACTGAGGGGAAGAATGTTCTTAGTGTACCACTGCCAATGCCTGTAGAAGAACTGGAGGTAGGTGGGTGTGTCATTGATTGCCTCTCTGCAGTGCCTCACTTCAACTGAGGTAGTGGTGGATGCAGGTCTCAGCGGAGGCCTCACAATTATAAATATGAAAGTTAGCGGTGGTGGTACCAGTGCCACATCCGTCAAAGCAGGTAGAATGGGAGGGGTAGTGGCGCTGTCCTCTGAGCCAGCTTCCATGATAATGACTGGCTTGTCATCCTCATAACCTTCTATAATTGTAGGGCTTTCCAGAACTTCCTTTTTCCTTGTCTCTCCTGGCATGTCTCAGACTCAGCCAGGGTCCAATCCATGTCCAGATCATCAGAAGGGGGGCTTTGAGAAGATGGTGGAGTACCCTTCCTTTTTATTGCTGGAGATCAGTAAGCCAATGGTTTTAAAAGAGGAGGTTCTTGCTCAGCAGGAAGCTCGATCGTCTGTTCTGCTTCTACTTCTGGAAGATCTACTATTGATGGCTGTGGCTGCTGTCCACTTTGCTCAGTATCCTTGAACAAATGGCACTACTTTGTGAAAGAGACAAATCCAATTCATAGTCACTGCTCATCTGCATCGCCATGATTGTAGTGGCTGCCTTGTTGAAAGACATGGACTTAGGCTTAGGTTGGGGTGGTGCTGTTGATGCAGGAGTGTTGCTCCCAGCTTGCTTCCCGGAGGCCAGTGCAGCAGGCACACATACCCAAAAAACGTTTTGGTCGGCACGCCAGTGATGGAAATCTGCTTCTTCTTCTCCTCCTCACTGGCCACTTTCTTAGCAGCACCTTTCTTTGGGGCCATCTTGTCAGTTGGCAGTGGCACTTAGCTGCACAAGCGGAAGTGACTAAAGGACTCACGTCATGTGTTGTGCTCATGTCACTTTGTATAGGCCTTCTGTCTGGCAGTACTGTGGGTGATGTCTCTTGTGCACCTAAAAGCAAACAAGCAAGAACACATTTAGTGAAATGTGGCATGGTTGCAGTTTGAATTAGTACAGACAAAGACAATATAATTTAGGATAGTTACTTAAGGTATTATCCTAAATAATTAACAACAATAGTCACACCACCACCATGATATAATATTTCATTTTCAATCAGGATAACAACAACATAGAGATGTAACTGTTTGATTGATGCGCATCTAAGGGAGACACCAGTGGCAGTCAGGGAGGTGCAGGGGGAAATGGAATAATTCTTAAAAAATGAATGCTGGTGCGTGTGCATCTATGGAAGGCAAGGGTTCCAGGGGGAAATAGAATTATCTTTAAAAAATGAATGCTGGTGTGTGCACTGTGTACCTATGGCAGGCAGGGGTTTCAGGGTAAAATGGAATAATAATACTTAAAAAATTAATGCTGGTGTGCGGCTGTGTGCCTATGACAGCAGGAGGTCCAGGGGAAAATGAGTAATGATGACAATCCTTGAAAAATGTATGCTGGTGTATGGCAGGTGCCTATAGCAGGCAGGAGATGGATGGATGGAGGAAAAATGTAAAACAATAAATATATTAAATTAAAAAAATAAAATCATTTAGAAAATTTCAAAATAATAATTGCAAAAATAAGAAATGTAATTACAATAAATAAATAAATAATAAAAATCAATTTAATTGCTGGTGTACTAGGGGACTATGATAAACACATTGGGAAGGCAAGGAGGTGCATGGGAGAAATGTAAAATAAGCATTTAATATAAAAGACTGTTCCTAATATACATATACTGCAATGATCCTCAAGCATATTATTAAACTGATATCAGGGAAAAGTAAAAAAAAAAAGTCCAAAAACAAAAAAGCATATCACTCTCATATCAATCTCCCTAGAAAATGGCTTTGAAAACTGGAAAAAAGTTGGCTGTACAAATTGGCTGCCGGCCACAATGTCAATCAACAACAAAAAGCAAGGTGCATAGCCACAACATGTAAGCCTATGGCAAAAGCACACTAACTGGCTGGCTACACAAAATGGCCACCGACCACATGGTTAAACAACAACAGCAAGCAAGAAGGCATGGCCACAACAGAAAAAAACACACGTATGCCTATGGCAAAGACACGCTGGCTACTCAAAATGGCCTCTGACCACATGGTCAAAAATAACAGCAAGCAAGGAGGCATGACCACAACAAAGAACACATGCAGGCCTATGGCAAAAGCACACTGGCTGGCTGGCTACACAAAATGGTCACCAACCACATGGCCAAACAACAACAGCAAGCAAGGAGGCATGGCCACAAAAAAGAACACATGCAGCCATATGGCAAAGGCACACATGGCTGACTACACAAACTGGCCTCCGATGACATGGTCAACAACAACAGTAAGCACGGAGGCATGGCCACAACAAAGAACATTTGCAGGCCTATAGAAAAAGGACACTGGCTGGCTACACAAAATGGCCACCAATCACATGGTCAAATAACAGCAGCAAGCAAGGAGGCATGGCCACAATAAAAAACACATGCAGGTCTATGGCAAAAGCACACTGGCTGGCTACACAAAATGGCCACAGACCACATGGTCAAACAACAACAGCAAGCAATGAGGCATGGCCACAACAAGGAATACAGGCCAGCTTATGGCAAAAGCACACTGGCTGGCAGGTTACACAAAATGGCCACTGACCTCATGGTCAAACAACAACAGAAAGCAGGGAGGCATGGCCACAATCCCAGCCACATGGCGTCGAGAACAAAGACAAATTATGGCCTATGGCAAACACAAACACACACATACACACACACACACATCTACACACACACACACACACACACTGGCCAGACAAAGGAGACATGGTAACACTGAAGAAAACACTACCATTCATTCAGCAATGTGTAAAACAAAAATTAAGTGAGCTATGAAACTTTGACTACACACATCCTCCCAAGCCAACCCCACCAAAATACACTTTTTGCAGAAAAAAAACATGAAATACTAAAAATAAACCCCACATTTTAAATTTAATCCAATGCCACCCCTTCCCTAAATGATGTTTTAAAACAACATATACCACAGAAACAGTTGTTTCAAGTGCTCATGACTAGTACTGGGCCTACTGACTGGATGGCCCGAAAGCAGTTTAGGTAACATACTGAAATAAATGAATGGTGCAAATTTAACGAACATGGAGAAAATTTACTGAAGTGTGCAACCTTTTTCCTTTACAAAAGTTAAAAAATGAAATGCAAATAAATAACTAGGCCCCCACTGAAATTACAGGCCACCCACCACAATAAAATGCAACGAATATTGGTATAGCCAATAGGTCTCGCCTTTGGGACCCTATAAGTGTTTAGCCAGAGCTATTGGCTTTGCCAATATCTTTCAGCTATGTTGTAGAGCAGTGTGGCTGCTGTGCAGCATGTTGAAAAATTATAATAAAAAAGTGTCATAAGCATTTTTGTTACCTTATATATAACCTTATATATAACCAAGAAGACATTATGAACAACTGAACGACCCTATTAAAAAAAGAATTCACATAAAAAATGTCTTCTAGTTTTTCTGTCCTTGCAATGCTGGCAACGTCTTCCTGCCTGTTCTAATGCTTGTTTGTTATAGCATTTTTTTGTTATGGGGGGCATAAACAACGGTAGGGTGGAGATTGGGAAAAAGTACCTGAATTACAACACGAGTAGCGGACGGACACGATGGGAGAATCGACCAATGCCAGATTCCGAGTGAAGACTGAGGTTGTGCTGAGTTATGCTGAAGTGGTGCTGAGGTGGTGGTGTGCTGGTGTGGAGGTGATGGTCAGGTGATGCTGAATTATACTGAGGTGGTGCTGAGTGACACTGAGGTGGTGGTGTGCTGGTGTGGAGGTGATGCTCAGGTGGTGCTGAGTGATACTGAGGTGGTGCTGAGTGATACTGAGATGGTGCTGAGTGATGTTGAGGTGGTGCTGAGTGATGATGTGGTGCTGAGTCATGCTGAGGTGGTGGTGCTGAACTGGTGCTCAGGTGGTACTGAGCTAGTGCTCAGGTGGTGCTGAGTGATGCTCAGTTGGTGCTGTGCTGAGCTAATGCTGAGGTGGTTCTGCACTGATGCAGTGGTACTGCATTGGTGCTGAGTTGCTTCTGAGGTGGGGCTGCACTGATGCAGAGATGGTGCTGTGCTAATGTTGAGGTGGTGCTGAGGTGGTGCTGTGCTGGTGCTGAGGTGGTGCTGAGCTGAAGCTGAGTTGGTGGTGCACTGATGAGGAGGTGGCGCTATGATGAGGAGGTGGTGCTGTGCTGATGCTTAGACAGTGCTGTACAGATCCTGAGGTGGTGCTGTGATGGTACTTAGGTGGTGCTGTGCTGATGTGGTGCTGCGCTGGTGCTGAAGTGGTGCTGTGCTGATGCTGTGCTGGTGATGAGATGGTGCTGCACTGGTGCTGAGTGATACTGCAGTGATGGTGTGCTTGTGCAGAGGTGGTGCTGGGTGATACTGAGGTGGTGCTGAGTGATGCTAAGGTGGTGCTAAGTGATGCTTTGGTGGTGTTCAGGTGATGCTGTACAAATCTGTATTTATTAGAGGTATTCGAGTAAGTGCAAAGGACAGCTTGGAACGGGGATGCTTTCGTTTGCCATCATACATTTAACAATAGTGAAAAGGTATGTGGTTTTTAACAACTACAGAGAAAACGTGAATGTGTTCTTTACTTCGACCATTTCATGGATAATGCATCTTTTCTTCGACCATTTCATGTATAATGCAGTAATCTAATTTTGGAAAAACAAACAAACTTTGCTTCTGAAAAAAATACAGTACATTTTACCAAAAGATTGCTAGGCTGCAGATAGTTCAGCAGGCATATGTGGCCCAAAGGGGGGAGCAGAAAAACAAGGATGTGTGCACAACAGAACATAAATGGTCCAAATTATGGAATCACATCTCTCAAAGATTAAATTATAAATATTGTTGAATATCAAATGCAAATGTGTGCAAATGCTGTGCAAAGCAGGGGCGAAACCTTTAAGCTAGTGCTGAAAAGTTTGGGCCTGATTTGTCCCCTCCCTCTGCCTCCCAGACGGAAGCAGAACCAGTATATGTACCATGCTATACAACACAGTTTATTGACATGACGAGTTAGGCAAACATTGCCTAGGATGCATGGAATACATCCACAGATTATAAATTATATTTTATTTAATAGACTGGCTTGCCACATTTCAGGTTGTTTCCTGGCATGTGTACTTTTAAATGGGGCTTGTTAAAGGCAGTCACACTCCTAAAGGAGTGTTTGCCTCAGGCGCAGAGGGCTGATAGCAGGAGAGTCGATGAAAGGAGAGTGCTAGGGAATGGGGGCATAGGAGTAACATTAGAGACTCCTTCGTTCACAGAAGGATGGGGAATGCAGGGATCAGCCTTCCTGGAGAAGTGATGCAGGCGTGAGCACTAAATGAGTACAAAAGGACATCGGAATTGCAGAACAGTATGCTGGTCTTTTCATGCCCTCTTTAGATATAGTGCTCTGAAACCCGGTTGGGTGAAGTTAGAGCTATATAAAACAATACTTAAATAAATCGGTTGTGTAGCTGCATGGACAGAAAACAGCTGTCCTCCTCCGTTCTCACGTCTTAAGAATACCTCCAGCGAGCCTGGGCACTTATATCCTCTTTTCTACCCACGTTTTAAAGATTGAGCATGGGTAAAGCTGTGGACTGTCTGATACTTGTGCATGGACATGCTGATGTAGTGCCAATCATGAGGCTAGCATGCAGACAACTCTAAGACAGATCACACCTAAAGCTTTCTCTGTATACGGACAGAAATGCTTGAGCGACCTCCCTTCGCATATCATGCTTGCTACTTCCTTGAGGAAATTCAAACCTCGCCCTTTCCAAATATTCCTCCCATCTTAGACTGTATTGTTTCCCACTTCGCTTCAAGCCGTTATGAGATTGCATTTCCCATCTCATCTGTATTTGTAAGGCAGGACAAATACAGGCAGGATAGATAGCGGCTTCTCCGGTCCTGCGAGCAAAACAGCTGTTCTAAGCACTTTACTTTCAAGCAAATGAACACAAATGGAGGACGCAGCTTTTTGTCCTGCTGAGTTTTACTGGCCCCCATCCAGCAAGGGGGCTGACAGCAAAGGAGAGAGCTGAGGAAAACGTGGACTAGAGTTTGGGGGCTGACGCAGCACTTGGGACTTCCGAGGGTCATAGGTGAATGGTTTACCCATTGAGAATACTTTCTTAGCAAGACAATAATTAAAGATCCTTCATATTACAGAACAGCAAGTTGGAATTACGGCTGAAAATGTCTATTTTCTGTGCAATGCCAGCTATTATGAGACAATCTAAAGTTTAATAATATGCGTGCATATGAACAGAAATCGATTTAGTGCCTGCATGCAACACCAAAAATACAGTTTCTGAGAGCCTAGGGACTAATAGCATACACAGTGCTTTTCAAGTGAGAGGATGTGGTGTAACATATAGAGCTGTTGACTTTGGGACTGGGGAAACGGGTTCAAGTCTCCGCATCGGCTCTGCCCGTGCCTACAGAAAACATGCAGATCGGAACAAATATAACTAAACAATGGCGAAACTGAACAAAATTACAAAAATTACAGATGACTTACAAATGCCGATTGTACTGCGGCAATGGTTAAGCTTCCTTCGAGTGAACGCATATGGGGTGAACGCATAGAGGAACAAATGCCCACGTGAGTGGCCAGGAGAGAGCGGAAAGAAAAAGTAGTGCGCCAAAACTAAACATATGGCCAATAGTGAAAGGATCCATGTAGCAGGGGCAGTCTCTAGGGCGGAACAAAACACTCAAAAGCAGGACAAATGTATACTATTCACCAACAAAACCCCAGAAATTTCTAAAGGCAGACGAAAGAACCAATGGTAAGCGATGGGTGTGTACAAAGCCCATAGACTGAATACCACATGTCTCGAAGACAGCGTATGCGAGCTGCCAAGGCTCGACCTAAATTTTTTATAAAAGTACAAATAAATACTGATGCATGCCCTCTATCAAACAAAGAGCACTTTTATACAAATGTTTTTTAACTTACTTGTGATATCACAAAAACAAAGTCCTTAAATCCAATGATATATATGCAAAGATAATGATCCTTCCACCTCAAAATCCAAATGAAAAGTGACCAGGAGATTGACATAACACTGGGAGAAGCCTGCTGGACAGCAACAGGAAGTTGGAGTCTCTGGGGCACTTCCTTCTTGTTGAAACAAAAACTGGAAATAAAAAAAACGCTTCTCGCACTAAAAAACAACTTGAATGCGTGTTGGAGAATATTAACTCGAAAGGTCTTTTCAATTAGATTTAGCTGCTTCTTGAGTAGAGAATCTGCTTGAGGTGCAGCCGTGGTCGACCGTGCTCACCAGCATCACGAAAATGACGCCTGAAGGCGCTGTTGCGATTGGAAGCCACGCTAGTGGGCAGGAAATCTCGCACTCACTCATGAGCAGCTGGCAAGTCTTGTGTCACTCGCCAGTGTGTACCAAAACAAGTTTAGCGGGAGCCAAAAGGAAAATAAAATGCCACCCGCCGGATGGAGGAATTTAGCAGGGACTCCACGTTAAACGCATCAAGGTACTTTAGTTCAGCAGGCCCAAGTGGGTCCATGTATCCGGCCTGCACTTCATCGCGGTCAGCCTGAACTTTTGGCTTTGCCCCGGTCTAGGACGACCAGATAACCCATTTAAGCGCTTATTGCCTTTAAGCGCTATTTTTAACTTTATTCTTTGAACATTCATATCTCTACTTCTACTTGTTGGGGTTTTGTTGTTTTTTGTCTTGTTTTATTTTTTAAATCATAATCTATTTGTCTAACCTTGTGTGGAATCTTTTAGTGGTGTTTTCACTATATTTGAAGTGGTTCACAAATACTTTACACATTGTCCCTTAAGTTAAGCCTGACTGCTCTGTGCCACGCTACCAGAGTGTGAGCACAGGATAATTTAGAGTGTGTTGTGACATACCCTGACTAGGATTGCAGTTCCTACTTGGACAAGGTGCATACCTCTGCCAGCTAGAAGCCCAATTTCTAACAATGTTGTAAAGTAATATATAGAAAGCAAAAAGAGACAAATGAGCATAATGGAAGCAGGCAGAGAGAAGATCGAACTGGAGAAATGGAAACACTAGTTAGGAAAAGACTAATGAATAATTAAAAATAGGCTGCAGGGGTGCTTGGGGTCCAAGAAAGAGGAAAGGCTGTTAGCCTAGGCAAGATAGCACAGGAGTGGAGACAAGGATATTGGCATCATAGAAAGTCAATAAACACCCTTGGCAGTGCTTCATAGTGGGTATTGCCTTTAACTTGATCTGTGGCGTCCAGTCAGATCAACAAATAAATCTACCCAGCTCCAGTTCTAGAGTGAAAGAGCCAGTCAGCCATTTCCTAAATATTCTCCAGAACTATCTTTCCCTGCACGGAGAGGAATTGGTATGCTGGTGAAAAGAGGGCTTCTAAATCATCTGGCATCGTGCAGCCCTATCATGCCCAGTACAGGACTTGTGGCAAATTGTAGAAGAGGCATTAAATGCCTCACCGCATTTCCACTCCAGCAATGGCTCTTTTATCAGCCAAAAGCAGAAGCTTAACTGCTCACTTACCTTTTAGCCCACAAGTATCATTGTTGTCCACAGCTGGTTCCTTCCTTCTCTTGGGTCCCCGCTGCAACAAATGGGTGAGCTAAGGAGCACTCTGAAGGGACTGGCTCAGCTTCATAATGTTTTTTCCAGACTGAAACCAAATGCAGTTCTAACCATGTGTTACTGCAAGGAGAGCAGCCCCCTGCACCCCTTCTACTGGCCGCCCCCTCTGCTCTGTGATGACCAACAATATGTTGCCATCTGCTATTTCCTTGTCCTCATCAGCCAGCCCCACCCCCAGCCTTTGAAGTGAATTAAGTTTTGTTAACTCCTCCCAGGGCCACTGTACATGTGCCCCAAAAGCAACCGGATCAATGGCATGCTAATTCAACATGCCCCCTCGTAGAATGTCACTGCTGTAGCTTGTGAAGGTCAAGAAAACCTCTCCCAACTGGCACTTGTGCAGCAGGACATCTGCAAAGTTCATTACAGTTTAGCAAAGAGATACAGCAAACTTTGTCTCAGAGCAGTAATTTCTTTTCACCCGATCCCTCTTTTCAGCTGCTCTGTGTTTTTTTCCCCCTGTTCTTGCCTTACTGCCACACCCCCGCAAGGTGGCAGGGTGATGCCCCTTGCGCCCATTAATGCCTGTCGCCCCTGAGGACTGGGACAGCAAATCAGCCCGGGGAACCAAAATTTAAGTGGCCCCCATTAGTGAATTAGATGGCTAAAAAGTTTGCAAATCAGCTCAGTTTTGAACGTATATAAACACGCTGTATCGGTGTTTGCAAGGTATTGGAGACTGCATGCATTTGTAATTTCTGCAGGCAAGGTTTGTGGTAATATCAGGGAAATCAACATTCAAAACCAGCCAACCAGATCATGAAACACACCCACAAACAGGCAAAAAACAGCATATGCATTTTGCTGTCAGACCAGCCCTTCTGTCACTGTCAAATTGTCCTATCGGCCAGTCTGACTCTGAATAAGGATAATAAGTCAAAAACTTGAATGAAAGCTTATCAGTAGATGGGAGCTTCGTTAATTCTTCAGCACAGTGGAGGTGTCCGGTCCCTTAAAAAAGAGTGCACATGTTCAAAACAAATCCTGCCGATGAAGCGACAGTCACTTTGGACAGGTTAGGCGCCAGCAGTTAATTTGTAAAAAAGAAAGTGCCTGGGCCCAACTTATTTCCCAGAAAGCCACATGCCAGCTTACTAATAACAATCACACTGTGTATATTGATTTTATTTTATTTAAATAAATCAATTACAATATATTTTTAAAAAATGGTAATCTCAAAATACATTGAAACACAAAAAAAGTAGAGGGAGGGTCCAAGGGAAAAAGTTTTAAAGACCTGCAAGAAGTGATTCCCCTTAGAGTAATAATCTTAAACACAATGCTTCTCGGGTCTATTATAAAGTGAAAAAGTGTCTCTCAACAAAGCTCCAATGGGGAGCAATCCCTTTCAGGATGAATGCCCTCACCCACCATAGGTGGCATGCTTCATCATATGGGCTTCTCCTCCCAGTGAGAAAACCTAGTCTCACTGAGGGCTACAACTCCCTCAATGTGAGGTAGGAGCTCTGGGATGTTTTCATAAGGGTACTAAAGCCCCATCTGTGAATGCTAGGCGTTGTGAGGTGCAGCGCTGGGTGTAATTGTGATATAAATGTGAAACTAAAACTACCTAGAGAGGACAAAATATATTTAATGGCTTGTCCAAACTGGCAGGGTTAAAAAGCAGTGCAAAGCAGTATCAATTAAACTGCTAGGTTGGTCAGATAGGTCGACATGTTTCAGCCTTAATGGTCTAATATAGTGTCCAGGCTTTCTTCAGGACCATAAGAAAATTAATAATGCTGCTGCATAAGTGAAAAGATATTAGCAAAATACAGTGATATCAAACCAGTAATCCAAATGTTTTAGGCTCGGTACTACTGGAACTCATCTGTAAATGTGAGACACAAAAACACAATACCACCAATCAGAACAGTTGGTCAAACAATTCAGTTATTCATCAATGTAAAACATGAGATGAAACCATGTCCTTAGGGTACTCTTTTAAATTCTACTCACCCGAATTGATGGATAAGTAGACCCGCCTCTACCTGGTAACAACTCAGGGAAGGGGCCCCGCTCTATAAAAATATATACAAAAAGATCATGTATCACTCATTCTCAATATGTGTGAATACATGTCTAGATATAAAGACAACAAATAAATGCCGGTGGAAAAAACATCATTTAAAGCAACCAAAATAAAAATAAAAATAATAATAATAATAAAACAAGAGTTCTCTCCTGACTTGTCTTATAGCCATAGTGCAAAAAGCACTACCACATATAACTCATCAACGGTGTTTAGAAAACTGCAAGTTCAAATAAGATTGTATGCATGATCCAATTTAAACAGTCTTAAGTGTTAACTCATAGCAATATGTCCAATAATGCATCATGACTAGTATCTCCACAAGACACTCATGAGCAAAGCATTTGCCTGCCAAAAACGTATTGTGTTTGAATTAACGCTCTCCAAAATACTCTCCATACCTACAACTATAGCGTCTACCCGTATAGAAGCCACAGGCAAATACTAGAATAGAATCGTTTTTAAGGTAAAGCGAAAAAAGAGCCACATTGATAGAGCACTACCATTCTTACATGCCAGGTGTTTAAAAGCAATGCATGTAGACCGCAAAGGAGTATGCAGAAGTACGTTACACTCTGCATCTACATGTGTCTCTGTCTAGTTAGCTAACATTCAAATCTGCGCTACAGAGTACGCATGGGAGACACTATCTCCGCGCATGCGTACTCTGGCTATCGGGCATTCATCACAGACAACTTGGGGTCCTGCACAACGGTGACTGGGCATTTATCCCAGTATTTAACTAAGAACAAACCTCCCGTCGGTGCCTCCGGTTGCAGCTCGTGTACCACAACGGGGTACCGACGGAGAGGTAAGTCGGGCACTGTGAAGAGTGTTATTTTGAGAAGTGACACGATAGGCGCCTTAGTGTGGATAATGGCATTTATTTATTTCCATGTGTAGTATGCCGTTTTTACCCCGTTTGTAGCGCAGATTTGAATGTTAGCTAACTAGACAGAGACACATGTAGATGCAGAGTGTAACGTACTTCTGCATACTCCTTTGCGGTCTACATGCATTGCTTTTAAACACCTGGCATGTAAGAATGGTAGTGCTCTATCAATGTGGCTCTTTTTTCGCTTTACCTTAAAAACGATTCTATTCTAGTATTTGCCTGTGGCTTCTATACGGGTAGACGCTATAGTTGTAGGTATGGAGAGCATTTTGGAGAGCGTTAATTCAAACACAATACGTTTTTGGCAGGCAAATGCTTTGCTCATGAGTGTCTTGTGGAGATACTAGTCATGATGCATTATTGGACATATTGCTGACTGTTTAAATTGGATCATGCATACAATCTTATTTGAACTTGCAGTTTTCTAAACACCGTTGATGAGTTATATGTGGTAGTGCTTTTGCACTATGGCTATAAGACAAGTCAGGAGAGAACTCTTGTTTTATTATTATTATTATTTTTATTTTTATTTTGGTTGCATTAAATGAGGTTTTTTCCACCAGCATTTATTTGTTGTCTTTATATCTAGACATGTATTCACACATATTGAGAATGAGTGATACATGATCTTTTTGTATATATTTTTTATAGAGCGGGGCCCCCTTCCCTGAGTTGTTACCAGGTAGAGGCGGGTCTACTTATCCATCAATTCGGGTGAGTAGAATTTAAAAGAGTACCCTAAGGACATGGTTTCATCTCATGTTTTACATTGATGAATAACTGAATTGTTTGACCAACTGTTCTGATTGGTGGTATTGTGTTTTTGTGTCTCACATTTACAGATGAGTTCCAGTAGTACCGAGCCTAAAACATTTGGATTACTGGTTTGATATCACTGTATTTTGCTAATATCTTTTCACTTATGCAGCAGCATTATTAATTTTCTTATGGTCCTGAAGAAAGCCTGGACACTATATTAGACCATTAAGGCTGAAACATGTCGACCTATCTGACCAACCTAGCAGTTTAATTGATACTGCTTTGCACTGCTTTAACCCTGCCAGTTTGGACAAGCCATTAAATATATTTTGTCCTCTCTAGGTAGTTTTAGTTTCACATTTATATCACAATTACACCCAGCGCTGCACCCTCACAACGCCTAGCATTCACAGATGGGGCTTTTAGTACCCTTATGAAAACATCCCAGAGCTCCTACCTCACATTGAGGGAGTTGTAGCCCTCAGTGAGACTAGGTTTTCTCACTGGGAGGAGAAGCCCATATGATGAAGCATGCCACCTATGGTGGGTGAGGGCATTCATCCTGAAAGGGATTGCTCCCCATTGGAGCTTTGTTGAGAGACACTTTTTCACTTTATAATAGACCCGAGAAGCATTGTGTTTAAAATCTCAAAATACAACCATTGAAAACCATTATATACAATATAGACGTCCTTATAACTCAATACAGCAATAAAATATTTCACAACAGTCATAGAAACTTAATTCATGTTTTTTAGTCATTGGTAGATAAATACACCATCTTATAAGTCAATAATTTTTTATAATTCTCCTAATAAAAGATTTAGGGGCATATTAGCAAGGCGATTATCGCCACTTTAGCGGGACTTATTCCCGCTAAAGCGGCGATAATATTATCGCCTTATCAACAAGCTGTCGCTAACTGCTGTTAGCGACAGCTTGTAGGCGATAGCGACCGGGTTGGGTGCCGCTTTGCATGCCAGCGATATTTATCGCTAATGGCATGCAAAGTAGGCGTTCTCCACCTAACAGCGACTGGAAACAGTCGCTAAGGTCGCTAACGCCTATCAGCGAGGCAGGGGCGGTGATTAGCGAACCAGCGCTAAACACGTTTAGCGCTGGTTTGCTAACACCTGGTCCCACCCTGACTTAGCCATGTAATCCAATGAGAGGTGGATTACATGGCTAAGTCCCCCTCGCACTATCAGCAAGCAGAACTGGGGAACATTGTGAATATCGCCTGTTTTCAGGCGATATTCACACTGTTCTCCAAGGTTTCTATCGCTTTGGAGATTAGCATTGCTGATTGCACGCTAACTCCGCGATAGAAACCGGCGATGCCTGGCGATAATTATCCAAGCGCTAATTGCGCTTTGCGATAATTATCGCCAGGCATTGCTAATATGCCCCTTAGTTTTCAGAGTAAAACATGCTCTAATTGCTTCCCTGACAGATCCTATGTTTGATTCTATAAAGAGATATCGACATTTTGAACAAAGGCAGATGGTATGTTACAGTGATCGAGTTTGTAACCATACAACCTGCAGTCCCTTCCAGCAGTGAGCAGTACTTCCATGAACCTTCAGATTATTGTATCTTAATGTAGAGAAGCCAAATTCTCGTATACTTTGATTTTGCCATCAAATTCGAGGTTAGATATCCTTTTCTTGCCACTAGGTAGGAGTCTAACGTCAGTTCCAAATGTTTATATGCTGAAAGTGTTGACAAGTCTTCTTCACAGCTATTAACTCTCAAGATGTTTCTTATTATCAGTTCTCATTCAACACGTGACCTTGCTATGAGAAAATCCAAGTGTGGGAGATTTTGTTCTTGAATAATATTGATTCTTAATTGTGTTTAGAACACTGTTGTTCGATGATTCAACCATTAACTCCTTTGGGGTCAGATGTTTTAAGGCATCCGGGTCTGCTTTCCTACACTCACAGAAGTAATTGATTATTATGATAAGTAGTTAATGATTTAGTTCAAACCTGATCCTACAATGTGGCGTCGAAGTGTGAAGATTTAGTAAAGATCTTATATTTTTCATATAGATTTTGATCAATTCTAGCACTGTTTTCATTCAAGTTCTGGAGATGCATACAGTAGAGAAGTCATCAGCTTAGAATTTATGGTAGTGATTGATGGGCCAATGGCACTTCTACCATAATTATCTGCAAAAACGTTTTACTGAGTTAGTTATTATTCTGGATCTCTGTCTTAAGAAAATATGTTCAGACCAGAAAAGTTTATTTTTGATAGTCATTCCAAGGTAGTCATATTTGTTAACTCAATCTATAGTTGCTTCCCTTGAGAAATGAGATTCCTTTTTGTGCCCGTTGTCGAAACCCATGATTTTGGGTTTTTATTGAGTTTATGATTACACCATTTACGCGATGGAAATAGTTCAGTCCCGACAGTTGTCACTTTATACTTTTTTTTTAAACACAGTTTTATTGAGTTTTTCAATTATTTGATGCATATACTGTACATTGTTTGGCAATCATGTACAATAATTGAAACAAAGTAAGTTCGAGAGCAAAGCATACACAATCTGCAAGTGCAAAACATAAAGACTTATACATACTAACTGTAAACAGTAGCATAAAATAAGTGTCATATAATCATTCAGTTTGCACAGTTACATAATAGCCAATTGTTATAAATCTCCTACTTATGCTGCTATCTATGAGCTACTATATACGAACTAAAACTACCCCCCGGTTCCCTGACGTCCCATGTTGTACATGACGAGAAAATAAAACAAGAAACAATATATTCCTTCGCTACAAAAACGGATATACATGTTAATCCTTTACATTGATAGTCTCCAGGACATTAATAAATAAACCGTAATATGACTTTATACAGAATCGGTCGGGATAAATAATAAGGATGTGGGGGGTGTAAGCGGTGTGGGTATGGATATAATCGAAGATATCGGGGGGTTAGCGGGTCTAGGGCTTTAAAGGCTTCTAGCATTTGATCATAGTCCATAGAGATAGGGATGCTGCGTAATCCCCGAAATTCTTCCTGTCTAATAATCGCACTCTCTGCAGCGCCCCAGCGGGTCATTTCTGTGTGCCAGGAAAGTGGTGCCGGAGGAGAAGCAGACTTCCACCGCATGGTGATGGTACGTTTCGCTATTAACATAGCCAGGTCCGCAAACCTGTACTGGACCTTCTGCGCTTTGGTGCGTTTATGCAGCCCCAAGAGACAACTATCTGCCGTTGCCCAGACATCAGTGCCAGTGACGTTGTGTACTCCATACTGGACTATGTGCCAGAATAGTCGTAGCCGCGGACACCCCCACAGCATATGGAGCAGATCTGCCTCCTGGCACCTGGGACAAGAGAGTTGTGCGTTCGGGTAAATGCAATTGAGGCGGTGTGGAGTAAGATATGCCCTATGCAAAATCATATACTGTATGTATTTGAATTTAGCGTTTCGGGAAACTTTCTTAGGAAATTCCAGAATAGAAGCCCATTCCTTATTCGACATGTCCTTACCCAATTCTAAAGTCCACTTAGCTCGAAGAGGAGCTAGTGATGTGCCCGAGTGTGCTCTGATGCCCCTATATAGCCACAGTGTAAGGTGGCGTCCCACTCCCATTAGGTGTATTGCATAGACTAGTTCATGGGTAGGGGGTTCGGTCCCAGTAGGGGACCAGCAGAGTTTGATGTAGTGTACGATAGTGGCATGGAGGAGAAACAGCGTTGGGGGAACCCCTTGGGTGCGAGTAAAGTTATCATGGTCTGCTAGCGTGCCCTATATGAATAACGTACCAATCGTCGTCACCCCTTCTCGTGCCCATGGGTTAACGGCTCTCTTTGTAATCAACCCATTTACGGTGGGTATCCCGACCAATGGTATGTTAGGAGAGTATGGGGAGATCCTTTTGGTATATTGGAGTGTCTTCTTCCAGTACAACAGCGCTACCCTAAGCAAGGGGGAGACTGTGTTTGGAATCTTAGCATGCGGAAGCAGTAAGGTATGAAGGGTACCTCGGTTGAGGAGCTGCGGTGTGTAGCCTATTTCATATGTATGCCGTCCTGCGAGCCAGTAAGATAGCCATTGAAGCTGACTGGCCATACAATATGCCCGAAGTCTGGAGCACCGAGACCTCCCTCCCCAGGCCTCAATTGTAGCTTAGTCAGACTCCCTCTCCTACGGCCAGCCCCCCAAATGAGTTCCAACAGAAGTGTATCGAGTGTATGAAATATTTTAGGTGGAATCATGACCGGTATATTAGTAAAGAAATATAATAATCGAGGGAGCATTACCATTTTAGAGATTGCTACTCTACCCATCACAGACAACGGTAACGATGTCCAAAAAGAGACCTGCATCCGGAGTGACCTTATTGCTTTCAACAGGTTGCCATCTATCAGATCTTGGGGAGTTCTATATATTTGCATTCCCAAGTACTTAAAAGTGTGGGAGGCAGTTGA
Source organism: Calotriton arnoldi (assembly GCA_963921515.1). Lineage (NCBI taxonomy): Eukaryota > Metazoa > Chordata > Amphibia > Caudata > Salamandridae > Calotriton > Calotriton arnoldi. Next base: position 107,087 of record CAWUFW010012336.1, on the reverse strand, counting down.
TAGGGTAAGGTCACCGAACGTGATTGGATCTGGGGTGTCTCTATGCCGCATGTAGAAGGCATGGGATTTATTTGCATTAATTGTCAGGCCTGATATCTGTTTGAATTGGGTAAATATGGCCGGGATAGGTTCCAAATCTGTAGTAAGATCTTTTATGAAGAGTTTAATGTCATCCGCATATGCGGACACTATATGCGGTGTATTTCTAATTGAGATCCCAAACTCTGCGGCCTCTTTTCGGATCTTAATGAGAAGGGGCTCTAATGCCAGGACAAATAGTAATGGTGACAAGGGGCATCCCTGTCTGGTACCCCTCACTATAGAATAAACTGGAGATATATGAGAGCCAGTCCTGGCCCGTGCCGTGGGGGCAGTATATAGTATTTCAACCCATTGTAAGTAACCTTTTGGAATACCACATTTTTCCATAGAGGCAAGCATGTACCTCCAATTAAGGGCATCAAACGCTTGTTGCATGTCCAGAGAGATGCACCCAGCTGTCCCAGACAGAACAGCTGCAGATTCCATTATATAATGGAATCGTCTGATATTTAGGGATGTGTTGCGGCCAGGTATAAACCCGCATTGATCGATATGGATTAACTTAGGGAGGTACGGAAGGAGACGTTTGGCAAAAATTTTACCAAGTATTTTATACTCGGTAGGTAATAATGAAAGGGGGCGATATCCTGACATATCATGCGGGTCTCTGTTCGGTTTGGGGAGGGAGATAACCAGCGCTTGCATAGTTGTCAATGGAAGAGCACGCTTCTCCAAAGCTGTCTTGTAGAGATTCTCTAGGCATGGAGCCAGTTTCTCAGCATATGTCGAATAAAACTTGGCCGGTAGGCCATCCAAGCCCGGGGTCTTGTTTTGGGAAGGTCTTTGATGGCTTCTTAGATATCAGTTTTAGTGATAGGGGCTTCTAATTCTGATTGGGCATCCGCTGTGAGTTTAGGGTATGTGAGGGTATTCAGAAATGTTGCTATTTTTTTCGTGTGCGATAGGAGCTGGGCCACTATATAGATTTTTGTAGTATGCGCAAAATGCGAGGTTAATCTCTGCTTGCGTAAGGGCTACCGTACCATCTGGGAGAGAGATTTCTGGTATCTGGACCGGGGGGAGCATTGCGGATAAGGCGTGCCAAGAGAGTGCCTGATTTGTCTGCGTCTTTATGACTACGCTGGGTGTAATTCCGTGTGTTTAATTCTGGCTTCTTGTAACTGGGCCTGTTTAGTCGGGTCAGTGAGAGCTGCGTTTTCCAAACTATTAAGAGAAGCCTCTACCGTGGCGAGGCTTTTGTGTGTTTCTTGCCGAGCCCCCACCGTTGCTCCAATAGCTGTACCCCTTATTACTGTTTAAAGGCATCCCATTCGACTAGCCGGGAAGATGCAGAATTGTCATTTTCTGTAAAATAGTTAGAGACGGCCGTACTTAGTGTGTCTCGAAAAACTGCATCTTCAAGAGTTTGTGGCCAAAGTCGCCATGTTGGGACTGGGGTAGAAACCCTCCCCCATCCAAGGGTGAGTTCAAGTGGGTTGTGGTCGGATAATGTTTTTCCGAGATATGTAGACTCAGAAACCTGAGATATCAGGGACACGGAGCAGAAGATTCTGTCTATCCTGGTGTGCAACTGATGTTGGGGGGAATAGAATGAATATTCCCGACTAATTGGGTGTTGTAAACGCCATACATCCTGCAATGTCCACCCCACAGCCCAGGCTTGTAAAAAATCTGCATTTTTTATGGAAACTGCTCCCTTCACCGGGGGGTGAGACCGATCCAGATGAATTTCTAAGGCCGAATTATAGTCTCCACCAATGACCCATGAGTAAGTCGCCCAGTCTGATAAGACTACGTTTAGACTAGTGAGGTAGTCATTTTGTTCATAATTTGGCGCGTATACACTGCCAATGACTATTGGAATACCATCTAATCTGCCCTGTAGCAGCACATAACGCCCTGTTGGGTCTATTCGCTGCTCCGCAAGAACAAAGGGGACCCCATGCCTAATCCAAACAAGCGAGCCCCTTGCAAAGGCAGAGTATGATGTGTTAAAAATTTGTCCCCTCCATTTTTTACGCATTTTGGCCACTTCTGAATTAGTTAAGTGTGTTTCTTGGATTAGTGCTATTTGAACTTTACGCCTATTCAGATGGGCATAAATTCTATGCCGTTTGTGGACTGATCCCATTCCCCGCACATTCCAAGTTAGTATTTTGTATTTATCCAACATAATCGTCCCTTATTAGGCAGGTAGAAGGAGATGACCTAGGGAAGCACGAGGAATACATTTCATTATAGAACATAGGATGTGCCAGGAACCAGTAAACCCAACAAAAACAATAACACCCAATACTAGGTCCAACGGGTGAACTATATTGGTCCAAACATTCTCTAGGTCTAACTAATTCCAAACGGTTATACAATGCAGTAATTGCCAGGGGGGTGGGCCCTTTACTGCGCATGACGGTACAATTACACATAGAGCTACACTCATAGCGGGACCCTGTGTCACGTTAGTGTGAGCAGAAATCTGGGGAGAAAACACATAATATTAATGCATCAATAATGTCTTACTTCCCTTCAGCATAGTGGGTTAGGTTTGTAGATGTGGGCGTGCCCGGTACATTGATAGAAAATGTCAGCCAAATAAGTCTTTCACGATCTGCGGGGTGATCGAGGGAAACAGGATATCGTTACTTTCTGAGTCCGAAGGCATCGTAGTATCATCTGATTGTTCCGGGGACGTAGGCCGTACAGGGTCACGCATGGAGGCAGCCTCCGCCAGCGCCGATTCCTGTTCCAGAAGGGCCTGCTCCGGTGATGATTTTTTGGTGGAAATTGTTCGTGTCAATCTGTTACGGCGAAATCCAGGCCTATTTGTCTGTGTTTGGATGCGTCGCAGGCGTTGGTCGATGTTATCTAGTGTCTGCGAGGGGAGAGTCAGTTCTAGCCAGTCATTTGCTGCCTCAGGGCATTCAAAAAAGTGGGATTTCTGATTATAAATAATTTTTAGCCATGCTGGAAATAGCAGGGCATATTTCAGATTGAGAGCTTGAAGTTTCCGCTTAAGTGGTTGATAGGAAGATCTTTGGCGTTGCACTCGCACAGTGTAGTCTGGATAAAGAGTAATCCGTGTGTTTTCATACTGTAGAGGTGAATTTTCTCGGGCTTTTTGGAGTGAAAGATCACGGTCCTTAAAATTTAGGATACGGGCTATAAGTGGTCTGGGCGGGGTTCCTGCTGCCGGCCTGCCCGTAGGAATCCGGTGCGCACGCTCCACGCAGAAAAAGGTGGAAAGGCCCTCCGGGGCAAAATAATCTTGCAGCCATTTTTCCACAAACTGGGTCGGGTTAGGGCCTTCTGTGCGTTCCGGCAGCCCAATAATGCAAAAATTATTACGTCTGGCTCTACCTTCAGCATCTTCAACCCTATCAAGGAGGGTAGACAATTGCTTTTGCATTTGCGTCAGTTGATCGGAATGTTCCTTTTGCTGTGGTACAATATCTAATAGTGTTCGAGTATGGTCCTTGACCGATTCCGAGAGTTTGTTGTGATCCGCACGTAAAAGGGTGAAGCCAGCGGTAAGAGTGCCAATCTGGTGCTCAACAGATTGACGGGAATCTCGAATTTCCTGAAGGATTTGGTCTAACTTGTCAGGAGGGGGTGTTAAAGCCGTCGGTGGGACACAGCTTATGGACGATGTTTGAGAGGCCGGTCTGAGTCTCCCTGGGTGAGTGTGTCCGGCGCAGACACATTCAATTGCTTCCCTTTTGTGCGGCCCATGGTAATACCTGTACTTTGACTACGTGAGTAGGAAGAGCCCCTAGTAACGTTGCCACAAGGTGCTGGGCTAGCCTGATAGATGGATCTACTGCCCAAGCTGGGATGTTGCGATAGCTATAGTAGGTTATTAGTGGTTAAGCCAGGCAGTTCTTACGGTACTCGTCTAGGACCCTGTAGATAATTCGATGGTCTAGCGAGTAAGATCTGCGCCAATTCCTCTCCGGTGATTTCACACTTAGGGGGGGAGAGGTTCGTTTAGGCTGTACAGCGGGTGATTAAGTATTCCCAGTGTTTGATGGAGACTAGGTGATAGTCACAGGACAAGTAACACCCCTATTGAGGTATAGATAATAAGACCATATATTGCGTGCTTGAATGCCAGGTAATATACTCCAGTGTAGTTCAATATCACCGGGCTCCGGTTATCACGCTCTCTGCGGTGGGGGAAGGCAGTCATCCAATGCAGTCCGGTCAGCTGCTCGCCCTGCAAGCACACTCTATCTCACCTCAGCGTCGGAGTGAAGTTATGGCCCCGGTGCGATCAGCCACTTCCCGGCTGGTCGCCAACACAGATCGAGCTCCGGCCACGGCACAGCGCAGGTGTGTGGAAAACGTCCTGCTGTGGGATACCACACCGGCCGGCGCTTGCAGCGGGCGCGTCTCGCCAGTCCCAGTGCGCACCCCGTCATGTTGGCAAAATGGCCAAAGCCACCCCGTAGACCACAGTGTCGCAGTTAGGCAGTCCAGTAATGGCGGCACCCTGTTCAAAGCGAGATTGGCTCTGGGATCGCCGGTTCCAGGCGAGTGTCACAAGTCGAGGTCCACCAACAGCGTGGCGCCCCGGGCGCAGCCTCGCCCGAGATAAAGAGAAGTGTTGCATCTCACTCACTTGTAGAACGCCATACTCGTCGTCCTAGTTCGAGAAATTCCACTTTCGCCGTAAACCCAGCTCACACGCACCTCCGGGCAGCTCCTGAATCTGCTAGGGTCGTCTCCACGATCCCACAGGGCGATATTGTAAGGCACTCGGCGATCAGCCTCCGATCGCGTCTTCCAAGAGGCTGCGTCCATTGTCTCCACCAGGCCTCGTGGTGCGATGGGAGGTTTAAGCAGCCTTGCTCCACAACCAAGGGTTTCCTGCAAGATCGTTCCTGCAGTCAATCGGCCCCAGGGACCTCACCGTCAAGCAGGGGGATAATTACAGGAGAATGCCCCCCAGTTCCGCCGTAAATTATAGGATTATGTGGGCCCCAGCCGGGAGCTCCGCTAGTGTGCGGCCGCCATGCTTGGCGGTTAGACACGCCCCCCCAGTTGTCACGTTATACTTAACGATGTTAGAAAATAAATAACCAAATCATCTGCATAAGCAAAATTGGTGATTTCTTGCTGTGCTAAAAAAAAGACTGATTTAACCCAGATCTGTGACAGGGGTGAATGTTTGATTTGTTCAGCATTCTCTCCATCATCTGTTCTTTTTGCATTTATTGCCCTAAGTGGGAAGGGTACGCAGAGATGTGGTGCCCGTGCTCGCTATGCCACTCGATTAAAGCTAGCCTAGCTGATGAGGGGTGATACCCCAAACCCAGTCCCAAGATGCTTGTTTCTGGTCCAGGGAGGACCTGGCAGTTCAGGCTGGATTGTTCCCATTGGTCAAGATTGATTTGCATGTGGCTGGGTCGAAACTGGAATGGCATGACGAGCAAAAAAAAACAATACATTTAACTCAGAATGCAGTTCACTGACAAAATATCGATGTCAAAAATATAGATGTAAAAAATATAGATGAAAAAATATAGAATGCAAAAATATCGACACCCTATACTTAAACAGGTAAGTACAAAAATATCGAGAAACAAATATCGATGTTAAAAATTTGTTGTACAAAATATCTATTTTTATATATATATAAAATAAAATAATAAATATTAAATATATATTAAATAATTAAAAAAAAAAATTTTTTTTAAATCAGTAGGGAAGTGTTGGATGGCGGACAAGTAAAAATTACTATTCCCACTCCAGTGAGTGCAACAGTAGGGAAAGTGTTGCATAGCGGAGGCGTAGAACTTACTATTCCCACTCCAGTGAGTGCAACAGTAGGGAAAGTGTTGGATAGCGGAGGGGTAAAAATTACTATTACCACTCCAATGAGTGCAACAGTAGGCAAAGTGTTGGATAGCGGAGGGGTAAAAATTACTATTCCAACTCCAGTGAGTGCAACAGTAGGGAAATTGTTGGATAGTGGCGGGGTAAAATTTACTATTCCCACTCCAATCAGTGCAACAGTAGGGAAAGTGTTGGACTGCGGAGGGGTAACAATTAATATTCTCACTCCAGTCAGTTCAAAATTAAAAACTAACAAAATATTAACAACAAAAATATTTAAGAAACAAAATAAATAAAAAATATATATAAATATGTTAAAAGTTAAAATACAAATATATTTAATATTACAAATTTAAAAAAACATATAATGTTAAATGCATATGACACATACCTACAAATATTATATTAAATAAAATAAAAAATAATTTTCAAACAAATAAATATTTTTAATTAGAAATTATTTAGAAACAAAAACATTAATTATTACATAAATTTACTTTTTTATTTCCTACACTATAACACCACACAATTCACAACCCACATCTAAATTTAAAAGAAATATACTTACATAATTAACATAATTAATTACCAATTAAACAAATATTATTAATTAAAAAACAAATTAAAACTCATAAATTTAATAAAGTTCCCACACTTTACCCTATAACCCCCACAAACCACAGATAAAACTAAACTGTAAAAAAATTAATTACACAATAAAACTTATTTTCAATTAAAAAACTAATAGTATTTAACTAATTATAAAGTAAGTAAAATGTATTTACTCCCCACCCTTTACCCCAATAAAAGTAAAACCCACACACAAACAAACATAAACAATTTCCCTAAAAAAAAATCAATTAATTAATATTAATGATCAACTAATTATTAATTAATTGGACATAAATTACTTCCCACCCTTTACCCCTATAAACCCCACAACCCACACTTAAAATTAATTACACAATTTCCATATTTAATTTTCAATTAATTAATTAATATTAATTAAGAACTAATTATTAATTAATTAAACATAAATTACTTCACGCTCTTTACCCCTATAAACACCACAACCCTCACCGAAAATTAATTACACAATTTCCATAGTTCATTTACAATTAATTAATTCATATTTATCAACAACTAATTATTAATTAATCAAAAATAAATTACTTCTCACCCATTACCCCTATAAACCCCACAACCCACACCTAAAATTAATTACACAATTCCCATATTTAATTTTCAATTAATTAATTAATACTAATTAACAACTTATTATTAATTAAAAATAAATTACTTCCCACCCTTTACCCCTATAAACCCCACAACCCGCACCTAAAAAATCACACAATTACCATAATTAATTAGCAATTAATTAATTAATATTGATTAACAACCAATTAATAATTAATTATTAATAAATTACTTCTCACAATTAACACTATAAAATCTCAATCAAATAAATATTAATAAATACAAAATAATCATTAATTTATTATAATTAAATTACTTCCCACCCTATTCCCCTATAAACCCACAACCCGCTACGGAACAAAAAATCGCAAAATGTAATTAAAATAAAATTGATAACTACTAAAAATTTTACACATATATTAAAAAACATAAACAATTCTTATACAAAAAAATACATCACATATATTTAAAATATACACTAAAATACATAACACTAATTTAAAAATCGATATTTTAAACAACTATATTTTTGCAAACGATATTAATGACTTCTATATTTTTTTTAACTATATTTCTTACCTTAAAATCGATATTCTTGACCACGATATTCTTGCTGTCGATATTTCTGACTCACGATATTTAGGACTCAATATTTCTGCAGTTCGACATTTCCAACTCAATATTCTGTCTGCATACCCAAGAAATCATCCTTGTTGTAAATGCAGACTTCTTGGGAGAAAAACTGTTTTTGTTTGAAAGTTTTATCTTTAACCAGGCGTCTTGATGTAATGCTGTTTAAAAATCTAAAAGTGCATGATCTATGCCCGATTTTAGTAGCTTTTACCAGAACAGAAGGATGTAGAGTAATGTGTTTTTTACAGATCGTTTTCTTTATTAACAGAGTAAATGAGACAATGTTATCAATAGTGGAGCTTCCAGTTCAAAATCCAGTCTGACGTAACCTAATCAGATTATGTTCATTAGCTCAAGTTGATACTTTATTCAATACAAATTTTCCAAATAACGTGCCCTCTGCTACAAGAAGCCCTATAGGTTGAAGTCTTTAGGGTTGATTTCAGGTCCCTTTTAATAAATTGGTTAAATTAATGAGCCTTTTCAAGACAGTGGCATGTGTCCTGTTTATCACTTTGTAATTTAAAGGAAAGCGCTGACACCTTGAGCCTGAGTTGGAGGAGGTTGGAGGAGGTTCCACGTTTCCACGTTTCCCGTTTTGCCGTGTGAGAAAGCAGAGCAGGAGAGCAGGAGCAGGAGACGGAGACAGGGGACGAGAAACGCCGCTGAGAAACGCCGAGAACGCCGCGGTTGGTGTTGGCCCCGTCCCCTGCTAAGCCCAGCTAAGTCCAGCCTCGGCCCCGGTTTCGGGTTTCGGGTTTGTCCCGGTTTGACTTGGATTTCCTTGCCCGCCGGGCAGCCTTGCCGCGGGTGGGGCACGGTGGAGCCGAGCGCTGCTGTGCGCGGCTGAGCCCCAGGGGTTCTCCTGGGTTTCTTGCCTGCGGCTTTTACGGCTTCCTGGTATGTGCTGTGGCCCTTCATTGTTCGCTCTTGAGTGACTATCGGACTGTTCTGTGTTTTCATCTTGTCTGCTGACAGCTGAATGCTGACTGCTGTTTGCTGTGAGCAAGTGTGTGAGGAGGAGGACGCCGAATTCCTGCCTCGCGGCTCCCGCAAATTTTGCCCCTGTACCTCTGTGCACCATTGAGATGGCGCGTTGCTGCCTCGCTGCTTCCAGCTCACGGCCTCTGCTGGACTTTGCCTCCTTGACAATGCACAGAGACCACTAATGAGTCGCCAACGGTTGGGTAGTTAAGAGCGGTTGAGTACGACCAAGATTCGACCCCTCCACAGTGCTCCCGTCAGTTGTATTTCACCAGGCTGCCACTGCCGGTACGGGTGCACTTATTTGGCGCTGGAGGAGCTGAGGGCGGTGAGTTAAAGTGACGGCGTGCAGCGGAGAACGGCGGGCTGCAAGTACAACAGAAACAACTCTGTGTGAGAATCTGTCCCCTGTCTGGCAGGTTGGGGGGAAACTTCAGGAAGGCGTGGGGGTTGAGAGCGTGACCCCATTAGTAGGGGCCGCTGAGTGTTGTGCCCAGGCAAGTCCGCGGAAGCAGTCCAACTAAGTTGGGTGCGGCTCGCGGCTTGCTAGTGTGCCCTGCTCTCCCTTCTTGGAGTTATAACCCTGGTTGAACCTGCAGGGTAGTTGTTTCATCGTCACACAGCCTAGCAGCCTTGCAGCGCATAGTCGTAGGAGTTTCCCTGCCTTACAGCACTACTACCGATAGTGGTTACGAGTCGCAGCCAGAGTATACACCCGGCAACTGAAGCCGAAGTTTGTCAAAGCCCTCTCTCTCTTTTCTTAAGTTTCCAAGCTTTACTTGAACAATGACTGCAAAAACATTACGCTCAGGTAAATTGGTGTATATAAGAGCCTGTAAAAAAACTAAAGCCAACCCTCTGAGAAATAAATCAGTACAGATAAATACTCTAAAAGGTTTTAATGCCATCTCCACCTATTTTTCAAAAAAGGAGATAAGTCAAAATAAGGATGCAAATATGGAGCCTAAGCCTGAATCTCTACCCCAAAAGGTAGAAGGAACAATGGAAATTATATCTCTATCTGCTGTCTCTTCTCCTGGAAATAGAATGGCTGGAGTAAGAGTTGTGGTAAGCCCCGAAAGTAGAGTGGAAGGCCCTTCATGTGAAATCTATTCCATTCACTCCACTGAAAATAATGTGTCTCCATCTATTATTGACTTATGCTCAGAGTCTAAAGTGGATGACCTTATACTGGAGGATTTTACACTACCTGACTTAAATATTGATGTAAACCACTCCTCAAGGGCTTTGAAATCACCTAAGCCAAATACTTCTGTTATTTCACATTTTCCAAATTCTCAAACTCATCTTCCCGGTTCTCCCATTAAAATGCGTCTTTTTAGCAGTACGCCTAGCGGAGTGGATTCAATAAGCTCAAGAGCTTCTATCACTCCTGATTTTCTTTTGGATCCTGACCCCCAATTATGGAGTCCGAAGATAAAATATTGATGTTGGAATCCTTGGTTTGTCTGGAAAGAGTCTTATCCTCTATATTAGCTCTCATGGAAAGATCCGTAAACAATTCAGATTATATCTTGAATTCATTGCTGTCATTGACTAAATCAATAGTTCCTGACCATATACAGTTACTTAGTAAAGTTCCATGTCCTTTAACTGATAAGCATAATTTTTGTACAGAGAGCCCTTCTTTATTTTCACAGGTATCTAATTCGAACCCAACGAAATCTACTCAAACGAGCTTTATCACAAAGCCAAATTATCAGGACTTTGGTGTACAGGCTGACATACCTCTTGACTACTTAAAACATAAAGATAAAAAAAGTGTGGACTTGTTTGATGACCACCAGCTCTTTTCATTACAACAATTTTTTGAGCCTGAGGTTTTCGTGTCTTCTCCTGTTAATCTATCTCCCCTGATTACAGAAAAAGATAAAGTTAATGTAGAATGTAAAGTCTATCCAATATTCTTTAAAAAAACAGGGACTAATAAAACTAATAAAATCTGATCATTTGTTTCCACAAGAGAAGGCCTTAAGAAATGAAGAAAAACCTGTTAGAAGAAAGAAGAAAACAAAAAGAGGAAATACTCGGAGGATTAAGAAGAAAAGGGCCAAACAGGGACCCTAATTTGAACTTATCTCTTCCTCCAATCCCTGTTGTAAAAGACCAGAAAAGGGAAGAAGCTCAAGTGGAAATTTCACCATCGGACTGTAACCCACTTCAGCTGAACTCTAGTTCAGCAATCTTGGTGTCACAAGAAGTTACTTCTACAGAGCCAAGTACTGCAGCAAGTACAAAAAGCAGCTTGAATCCTGATGCGGTACTATTCACATCCGCCATGGGCAGTGATGTGATTTATAATGTCAGTAAACAGTCTAAGGGAAATCATTATGTTATCATTCAGCCTTCTGCCCCCCTTTCGTTGGATTTTATTTTCATTTTTGATTACGAGCTATATATGAATAGGTCTTACTTATTGAGTTGTTTTGCCGAAATTTACGATCTAAAGATGATACATTGTAGCGATTTGGCTTTGGTTCAAGTTTTAAAATATGGCAATCTTGGGGGTGCTAGAGTGACGTTTGGGTCTAAGGTAACGTCACATTTAATTATCTCAAACTCAGATAAATTACGGTGCTGTGGTATTGATGTACTGGTCCCCAAGGAGGAGAAAGCCCCTGAAAAAGAATCTATTAATAGACGGCTTCCCCCTATAGAAGATCTATCGTCTCTTGATCCGTACCATTTGGAAAGAGAAAGGGTATTGCAGATTTCCCTCTGTAAGGATGGAAGGAGAGTTTCCCTCCAACCAGAGAAAAAGAGCGGTAGAGTACTACCTGTAGATGAAGAAAACAAGAAATGGAGTTGGGTGGCAGGGGCCCTGAACACAAATAGTACAGTAGGTCTAAGGTTTGGGAACTCCTCCTAGCAAGGGCCTTAAACTGGTCTCCTGGAACGCAGCCGGCCTAAGCACAAGTAAAAATAAATGGCTGTTTTTGAAAGAACAGGACGCCGATATAATATGCATCCAAGAGTCCTGGATTATTACGAATTGGTCCATGGAAGATTATTATGTGCTGAGCCACCCTGCGTCTCCAGTGAGTAGGGGACATGCGAAAGGTGGCATCGCCATTCTGCTGAGATCAAGCCTTAAGTGGTCCTACAAAACAATTCCACATTCTTCTAATTTATTTCAGGCAATTAAGCTAGAGACTAAGGTTGATTCTACGAACTCCGAGTCCCTCTTAATTGTGAATGCATATATTCCTCCAGGCGCTTCTAATACACACGTACTGAAAGATTTGTTTGCCTTCATTTCATTCATCTTTGAAAATTTAGAATGCAAGAACCTACTGTTGGTTGGAGACTTGAACGCTAAAGTCTCCACCCATAGTTTGGGGCTTTTTGCTAACTCCACTAAGGAGGAAGCATTAAATATATCACCGGCTCAATTCCCAAATCATAGTCGAACGGATAAAAGAGGAACAATTTTATTAGAAGGTTTAAGAAACTTGGAGGTTTTAGTAGTCAATGGGAGACTAGGAAAAGACATTCCAGCGAAAAATACACATAAGGGACCAAAGGGTGGCTCCATTATTGACTATGTAATTTCCTCCGCCGATTTCTTTAATAGACTATCAAATATGGACATTTTTGAAAATCAATTTAGTGACCATATGGTGATTAGTTTAACAATAGATCTGTCCTGTACTGGGGAGAGCTCATGGAATTTTGGGGATAAAGCGGTAGCTTTTAACAAAACAAATTGCAGAATGTATTGGAATTCTTTGGCCGTCTCAAAATTAAAAGAGTCTTTAACCGTTTTAATAGGTGATAAGCAGCTTAGAGTAGTAGAATCTCAAGATTACCCTCAAAATAATTTGCTAGAATTTTATAGTCATAGTATAAATACTATGGTTGTGTCCTGTAAATCTTCTTACCCAAAAATTAAGCAGAGAGTATGTTCTAATCCATAACTTAAAAAAAATAGGGTTTTAAATAAACTAGTAAGGGCCCAATTTGGGAATTATTCTCCTGAACGAAATAGACTAATAAGTTTACTAAAGAGGAAAAGACAACGGAAAAAACGCTCATTACAACAAAAGAAGGAGGATTATGAATGGGTTCAATTAAAAGAAGCTGCGGCCAAATATAACTCAAAACGATACTGGGAAATAATTGCGGAAAGTTGTGGCACTAGAATTAAATCTCTTCCTATTCCAATAAATGAAGAAGAATGGAAATCCTACCTAGTAGAACTTTATTCCGCAAATTTAAATTCCGTTTCGCCCGACTTCTCTCGAATGACCTCCTCAGAAACTTCAATCTATCCCCCTACTAAGGAAGAAATTGTTAGATTGATTAAAAAAATGAGAGCCTCAGGGGCAATGGGTCTAGATGAAATCCCAATGTCCATTATAAAAAAAGAGCCTGTATTATGGGCAACATATCTTACCCCCTTGTTTGAACACTGCTATCGGTATGGGCGGACCCCCTCGCCATGGTCTGGTAGTATCCTAATTCCGCTGCATAAAAAGGGCGAAAGACATCTCCCAGGTAACTACCGACAAATAGCTCTATTAGACGCAGTAGGGAAAATCTTCGCCCGCAGTATTCTCGAGAATCTTACTGACTGGGTAGTAGAGGAGAAAATCCTCCCCATTGAGCAAGCAGGGTTTAGGAAAAATCATTCCACTTTAGATAACATCTGCTTGTTGAAATTAAAAGAAAAGAAATATACGGTCTTTCGCAAAACAAATGTCTATGTAGCATTTATAGACTTTTCCACTGCGTTCGATAAAGTAGATCGGCCACTTCTTTGGAAAAAGTTATATAAAATGGGGATGCCTCCTATTTTGTTATCCTTAGTTATTGCTTTACATTCGCAAACATGGTGCCGGGTTTTAATGGGGGAAATCAGGGCCTATTTTCAGTTATTACTACGGAAAACGGACTGAAGCAAGGTTGCCTATTAGCACCTCTACTGTTCTCTTTATATGTAAGAGATCTACCGGATTGTTTTTCCTTAACGGAAGGAGATGCGCCAAAGATAGGTGGCCGCTCCTTTTCTTGTCTCATGTATGCAGATGATATTGTAATTATGGACCTGACCCCTATAGGTTTGAATAAAAAATTGTCATGACTACAGAACTATACATCTGTACAATTTTTGAAAATAAATGTTTCTAAAAGTAAGGTCTTGGTTTTAAAACAAGGGAAAAACAGAAAATTTTGTAATTTTAATTGGAGAATTGGTTCTGAAAAATTGGAGATTGTAGATTCCTACCTTTATTTGGGGAAAGTTATTTCAAGTAGTACGAGGATTAATTCCCATATTGATCATAGTTCTTCTAAAGCAACGTTGCATGCAAATGGCCTACGTCTATTCTATAGTACGATGGGCCGAAGTCATTTCTCACATTTGCTTTTAGTGTTTAAAACTAAAATTCCCCATACCCTGTTATATGCAATTGAATCTATACCAGTAAGTGAATGGAGTTTTTTGGACAAGATCGAAGGCCAAATTTTTCGTAAACTATGTAATTTTAATACACTTGTTCCAATAGCCGCTATTAGGCTAGAATTTGGCTTGGTAAGCTCCTTTTCACAAGGTCTAGCTAGGGTAATTCGTTGGGGATATCAACTAAAGAATAGTGAACCTTTTTCTTTGAGGAGTTCTATCCAACAGGAAATTTTTGATGGACAAATGTATAAATACTCCTTTTGTAACGATTTTTTTGGCACTGCAACATTTTAATGTGCAAGAGGATTTTGTGTTATCTCTACCTCTTATAGAATTAAAATCCTTTTTAAAGATTTCTAGTGGCTTAATTAGCTATCAGAGAGATATTAGTATCTGCAGAATGAGAGCCAGACTGGAAACAATAGTTAAGAATGCCTCCCGAGAGTTTCTCAGAAATATCTCTCGTGGAACTTAACGCACAGTATTCGTAGATGGATTATTCTTTACCGCATGAACCTCTTACCCCTAAATGATTTAATCGGAAAATGGTCATCTAACAGGGCAGGTGGAAAAAACTGTAACTTTTGTGATCAGGCTACTCAGAATCTCGATCATGTCTTGTTTGTATGTCCGGCTCTGATTATATTTCGATTTAGGTGGCTACGTCCAATGTTTATACAGAATGGCATTAAAAATGTTACATCAGCTAGAGAATTTCTGCTTTGTCCAAAAAATGAAATAGTATGTACCAAACTTTTTAACTTTTTTAGGGAGTTTATGAATATATTTTAAATGGTTTTATTAGACCCCGAGTATGGTTGGCTATACAACTTATTAGTTTGTGTCCGTGTATTTATCTTTTCATTTGCGGAAAATTTAAAATATATGATTGTTGCTAATTTCTCTGCTGTTTGCACTAACTATGTTCCTTTTCCCATCATAAAAAGTTTTAAGGGAAATATCATTGCTGCTTTTTGATGCACTTTAGATAAAAATATATGGTGCTGCTATGATAGGATCTCTTTCCTAATTGTATTCATACTTAACAGGACCTGATTCTTTATTGTTCTGGTATAGGAGATAATTGTTTGATTGTTGCTACTTTATCGCTGTTGTAAGATGCACTTTACTTAATGATTTGTTATATTTTTACTATATGAAGCATTTTATTCCACAATATGCCATTAGATGAAACTGCTTTTT
The DNA here is from genome assembly GCA_963921515.1 of Calotriton arnoldi. Taxonomy (NCBI): domain Eukaryota; kingdom Metazoa; phylum Chordata; class Amphibia; order Caudata; family Salamandridae; genus Calotriton; species Calotriton arnoldi. The sequence continues at coordinate 91,750 of CAWUFW010012336.1, read as the reverse complement.
AATGTTAATCTATCCTTTTGTACATGTTCTAAAAACCATCATGGTGTGATTATTTTAGCTCTCCTTCACTGTAGGGCTTTATTGATGTTTTTATAATATCTTAGAGGTGATTTTGGAAACCCTTTATGTCTTTTTATGACTAACTTTGTATAAATTGATGTAATGGTGTAGATGGAATGGTTTTATTGAAGTATTGTTTTAACGGTTGCTGGGTTTATGCTATGATTATTCATGTATGTTTTAAGTGGACCTCATTAGAGATCCAAATGCTTAATAAATATATTGAATTGAATTGAATTGATTAGCAGGGTACTACACAAGAGTGGGGTATGCTTGATTACTGCAATTGGAATGCCATTTGGACCTGAGCATCGCAAAGAATGGCTTGTTTTTATCAAATTGGTAATTTCTACATGAGAAATACAATATGTGCTGTCAGAGTATGGTTCAATAATAGTTGGTGTAGTTATATTCTTTGAAACTAGTCAAATTATATGTTTTTCCTGTTCCCATTTGAAATTTAATAATCATGGGGCATTTTGTGAGCACACGAGCCAAATCCATTCTTTTGTATTTCCTGACATGATAGTCTCATGGATATTTATCCAAGCATCGTCTTGTTGATTATACCTAATTCCCTTTAAAAAAATGTATATATGTTTTTCAGCTGTCTTATTTGTCTATCTTGTTCACTTGAGCGGGGGCTTTATAACAAGACATTGCAATTTCAAGTATCTTTTGGTAAACAATATTAATTGATCTTACTCGTCAAAATTTTGGATATGAAATCTGGGACGACGATTGCTATTTACTTTAGAGGAAAGAAACTCTAGAATTGAACTTAACAGCAATTCCCACTCCAATATCCATGCATAAAGTGCTTGATCTTTGGTACTGGAGTTAATGAATTAAGCAATTATAAAGACTTGAATTCGTAATTGACTCGGTTTGTCTTTTAAGCCACAATTCAATCTTAGTTTTGAGTTATTAATGGTGTTTATTAGTTAGTTACCAGTTTTAGGAATGTCCATATGTTAGATATTATTATAAAATAAATAAAGAACTTCTCTGTTGATTCTGGTCACTTTCCTGCTGAGGGGTTATCTCAGAATTTTTACTCACATTAAAATTAGAAAAATGCATAAAAGTGTAATCTACAGTTGTTAGAAATGGAGGTTCTGGTTGGCAGAGGAATGCACCCTGTCCAAGCAGGAACCACAATGCTAGTCAGGGTAAGTCACAAACACACCCTAAATTAACCTCAGACCAGTCAGGCCTAACTTAAGAGGCAGTGTGTAGAATATTTGTGCAAAACTTCAAACAGTAAAACAGTGAAAAGACCACACAAAAAGATTCCATACCAGGTTCGAAAATTAGAACTTAATTTAATAAATAAATCAAGATGAAAATGACAAAAATACAATAAGTAGAACTTGCTATATGAATTTTTAAAGAATAAACTGTAAAATAGTGCTTAGAAGCAATATGTGCTTACTTGGGTTGTCTGGTCATGCCGGACGAGGACATAGTAAAATTTTCAGGCCGACTGCGCTGGATACAGGGACCCAGTGAGGCCCGCTGAACTAAAGTACCTTAAGTCTTGTTGCGTTGACGAAGATGCAGGGTGCAGTGGTGCGTCAGTTCTGAAGTCAATGCGCCAGTTCCGAGATGCAGTGATTCCGAAGGTGATGCGCTGGGTTTCTGTGTACAGTAGAGGTGATGCGTCGAAATTCTCCTTGCAGTGGAGTTGATGCATTGGTTCCGAAGCAGCAGTTCCAAGATGATGTGCTGCTTCCCAGGGTGATGAGCTGGTCCTCTTCCTGCAACAGCGGTGATATGTCGATTCTGCTCTCACAGCAGAGGATGTGTCGGTTCCACTGGAGCAAACACCTTAGGCCCACTTCAAAGCGTCCAGAACTCGGGTGGCACCACTTGGCAGGGCCGACTCACAGATTACAGAGTCCAGGTGTATGAGCACGATGGATGGAAGTCTTTTCTGTCTCTGAGACTTTAATCAGGAGGCAAGCCAGCAAGTACCTGGAGTGTCTGGGCTCAAGTGATGCAGGTCCAGTACTTCTCAGTCAGGGCAGAGGAGCAGCAGACAGCAGGTCAGCACAGCAAGAAACCAGTTCTTCCAGAGCAGACGTCCAGTAGAGTGGCAGCCGTTTACTAGCACAGCAGTCCTTCCTGGCAGAGTATTCACAGGTCCAGAAGTGTACTGAAGTGGTGTCAGAGGTCCAGTACTTATACTAAGTTGTGCCCTTGAAGTAGGGGAACTTCAAAGAAAGGCCTTTGAAGTACACAGTGGTCTTTCCTTCCCTCCCTGATTCCAGACTCACTACAGGGGGGTATGCAGCCCTTTATGTGGGGACAGGACACAGCCTATTCAGGTGTAAGTGTGAGGCTTTGCCCAGCTCCTCCCTCCCATCCTGCCCAGGAAGGCCCATCAGGATGTGGATGTCCTATCAAGTCACACCTAAGCTCCCTTTGTGTGTAGCTGTCTAGAGGGAATGCACAAAGCCCAGCTGTCACCCAACCCAGACATTCAATTCAATCAATATATTTTTTATTGTATGTGATTAATAAAAACCTTTTACAAATTTGTTATAAAAAGCTCAAATTACATAATCAGATACATTTTTATAAATAGGTAAAACGTTAAAGGTTTAAAATTAGAATTTAAATGGTAAGAGGTTAATAGAAACGTCTTATTCTAATTGGCCTTGGGTTGCATAGTTCTGCCTTCCCCGCTGACCGTGAGGGTCCCCAATGCACTTGCTTCTTCCATTTTATTATCTACAATGGTTAAAAACTTCACTAGTTTGAAATTCAGTTGCGGATCGTTGGAGTTGAAGCACGGTATCACTGCTTGCTGTTGTGTGCAGATTCCAAGCGGGCATTAAATTCTGGTTTGAATAATCTGACCCTTTCTTGCTTTAAATGCATACAAGTGCAAATCAAGTGTGCCATGTCCTCCATTCCCTTTTTGCAAAGATGACAGTTAGTTGTAGCTTGCCCCCTCTGCCATGGTGGTAGATGCAGGATAGATGGCAACTTCACTAGTCGATGTTTGAGAACTTTTTCTTTTATGCACGTGCATACCCCAAGCTGAAATAGGTTTGTGGGCTGAGTGTTTTATAGCTATTAGAAGTCATCCATGCATGGCTCCGTTTTGCGAAGGTAGCTTTATCGTCTATTAGGGAAAGGGTCCTGATTGTCCTTTGTACTGCTTTTTAAAAAAGTGTATGCGAGGTTGGTGTCTCCCAAAGCGAGGAAAGCCCTGTAGTTGCTAGGCTGTTTTTTAAATAGTTCCTGGCCAGCCGCTGTGAGCTGAGCTGCAGCTCCTTCCATAATAGATGGTTTAAAGTGTTCTTAGTGGCATCCCTAATTTTGTGCCAGCTTGTTAGGTAGGCCCCTTGTATTGCTAGTTGTTGATTGGTGAGCCCAAATTCCAGTCTGATCTGAGCCGCTGAGGCATAAGTAGGTATATTAAAAAGGATCCTATAAGCTCTAATCATAGTGCTGTCAAGATGCCGTAGATATTTATCGTTTGTGACATTCTGAATTCCGACGTTGACCAGATTTCATGCATAGGAGCCTTTTGCGGATCTTTTTATAGACATAATTTTTGTTTTGTCAAGATTTACTTCCAAGACGTTTTCTGTAGCATAGCTCTCTAGTGCGTTCAGGATGTGCTGCAATCCTACTTTCGTGTGGCTGATCAGGACCACATCATTTGCATATCAAATTCTGGACAAGGCCTTGCCGCCTATCTTGAGGGCGTGTGCGTTGGGTAAATTTAGAGTTTGCATCAGGTCTGCAACATACAATTTGAATAGAGTTGGGGCGAGCACACAGCCATGTTTGAGCCTGTTAGTCGTAGGGATACACCTCGATAGATGTGTACCATTGCCCAAATTAACCTACACCCAGGTATCAGTGTGTTGTTGTATTATCATTTCGAAGAGAGAATTCGGAATATTCCAGCCGGACAGTTTTTCCACAGCCTTGCTTGGTCAATATTATCAAAAGCGGCTTTAAAATCTATAAAACGGAAGTGCAAAGCCTGTTCTGTCGCCTTGACTTGATCGATAAGGAGTGACATTGTTAGGATGTTAGTGGTTGTGCCGGTTGCTTTGCAGAACCCTATCTGGTTGTATGGAATAATACCCTGGTCCTCAGCCCATTCCTGTAACTCCACTAGTAGGGTGCCTGCAAAGTATTTAGCTTCTACATCAAGCAAGGCGATAAGACGGTAATTTTTTGGAAAGACTTTGTTGCCTGATTTATGAATTGGTGAAATAATGGAAGCTGGCAGCTGGCTCGTTTGCCTGATATGGCAACAGATTGGGTCAATCTTAGGGGGCGTGTGCGTTGGGTAAATTTAGAGTTTGCTTCTGGTCTGCAACATACAATTTGAATAGAGTTGGGGCGAGCACACAGCCCTGTTTGAGCCTGTTAGTAATAGGGATACGCCTCGATAGATGTGTACCATTGCCCAAATTAACCTGCACCCAGGTATCAGTGTGTAGTTGTATTATCATTTCAAAGAGAGAATTCAGAATATTCCAGCCGGCCAGTTTTTTCCACAGCCTTGCTCGGTCAATATTATTAAAAGCGGCTTTAAAATCTATAAAACAGAAGTGCAAAGCCTGTTCTGTCGCCTTGGCTTGATCGATAAGGAGTGACATTGTTAGGATGTTAGTGGTTGTGCCGGTTGCTTTGCAGAACCCTATATGGTTGCATTGAATAATACCCTGGTCCTCGGCCCATTCCTGTAACTCTACTAGTAGGGTGCCTGCAAAGTATTTAGCTTCTACATCAAGCAAGGCGATAAGACGGTAATTTTTTGGAAAAGCCTTGTCGCCTGATTTATGAATTGGTGAAATAATGGATGCTGGCAGCTGGCTCGTTTGCCTGATATGGCAAAAGAATGGGTCTAAGTTATCTGCCCAAAATGTTGCATCCTGTTTGAAAAGGGCTGGTGGGATTCCCTTGGGTCCTGGGGCACCTTCTTTACTTTCTTTTGATATTTGTTGTTTCATTCTATCTAAGTGGATTGCCTTTACATCCTCCCGATGATGTAATATAGTTCCCTGGGTGTTTTTATTCCTCCGTTTGCTGGTTGTAGTGGGGCCCAGAGAAGTGGTCACCCGTGGGTTGGCTGGTGGGAGATTGAAATGAGATTCCAGGTACTGTGCCCATATCTCCTCAGGAATGTGTGATGACACTCCACCATGTAAGGGGCGCATTACTTTGTTCACAAGCGACCAAAAGCATTTGCTGTTATTAGTTTTGGAGTCTTGGAGTAGCCTGGCCCAAAGATCTTCTTCCCTGGCTCTCTTAATGTCCCATTTGATTTTTTTCAGCTTTAATCTATGCTGGCGTAATGAGAGGATTAGGGTTGAACCTCCAGGGTTATATCTCAGAAGTCTGAGGGCCTTGTTAATTGCTTTTTTTTGTTGTCCTTAGGGAACTTTGATGTCCGGTTTGTATCCTTCCTATTGCACACCCTTCAATGGTCGATCTCTGCTTAATTTTTGTAGAGTATTCATTTGATAGCTTGGTGATGAAGTCTTCCCATTCTCTGACCAGGCTCTTTTTTTGATCATTGCAGTCATGTAGGAGAAACCTTGCTGCCTCCAGAAATTCCTCGGTATGTGCCAGTGAAAATGTAACTCTTTTAAGGTTAGTTGTGTAAATGGAACTGCATCCCCCTGGTACAGATTTGAAAAGGGGAGCGCTGGCCTGCAGAAGTACTTCTTGTGGTCGATAATCACTGTCCACCTTATCGCCCAGAGTAAACGAGGTCACATAATGAAAAAGGGGAAGACAAACCAGAGTGTAGTCAAGAGTCGACGCTGTAGTCTTGGTGTAAAATGAGGCTGCTGGTGGTGAATCTTCTGCAAACCTGCCATTTAATACTCTAGGTCCTCCAAGAATCCCCTGGAAATTTTACTTGCTCTGCCATGTAGGCTCTTCTTCTAGTCGGGGATGCTCCAAGCCAATGACTGGGCAAGGATTTCTTCTGATGCTGAATAGACCAAAAGGTGGAGATTGAAATCCCCTGAGAGAATATGGTTGGAGGTCTCTTGTTCCCTCATAATTTCCGAGAGCTGTTCCAGCAGGTGCTTGGTATCTCTGGTTTTACATTTCGGGTTTATGTATGAGTTGAAGATTATAACTTCCTTGTTTTTTCCTTCGATGTAAAGTTAGATTTTGATTGCCTTGACTGACAAGGAGGCAGAAGGCATTTCCACGGCGTTAAATGATCTTGTAACCGAAAGGGAGGTTGCCAGTCCACCTGAAAGCCGCCCACATTTTGCTTTCCTAGTTGCCGGTGTATGAAACCCTATGTACCCCTCTAGGTAGTGTGGATCGGATGCTTATGTTTCCTGAAACAGCACTACGTCATAAGATCTTATAAATTATAAGAAATCTGCGCTCCATAATTTTGCTTCTAAGGCCGCTGATGTTCCAGGATCAGAGGCGACAGGTGGTACCAGTGTAGCAGACCGTTCCATCCTGAAGAACCATTTGTCAGTATGTAGTGCTATTGAAAGATCTATAAATATGTTGGCTAGTTGGAGATACCGATTGTTGACATAGTGGTTGCCTGGAGTGAACGGAATAGGCTGCGTCCCTCTGTTCCCTGGACAGTGGGTGGAGCCTCTAATGTACCTTTTGCTGCTTTTATTGTTCCTGTTGCTAAGAAGAGGGTATCTTTCTTTGCCATAAGATGAAAAAGTTATCCCCCAAGACTTGATTGTTTCACTTTCCCTTACCACCTGGTTGGCTAAGAGGGAGGATTGCCATGTAGCTTTGGTGACTTCTCTTCCTACATGTGAGACCGGCCTGATGAACTCTCTTGCAAGTAGATCAAATGATTTTATATCCCTTAGAGCTGAGATTGATGCAAATAGATGAAGAATGAGAGTATCACAATTCCCCTTTGATTCAAACTCTGGTGTAAAGAGGAGAAATTTCCCTGTTGATGTACTTCCTCATCTTGGTGCCAATTAGATGGTTGAAGACTCTGCAGCCTATCATCTCCGATTGATTGGACAGGAGCTGGGATGTAATTCTTGGCCTGTTGTGAACTGATTGACCGCCAGCTGGGGCCTTCTAAGCCGTATTCTCCTTGCTTTTGTCTTAGTACAGTGTCATGCACATGTGATTCCCTTTGTGTGTAGCTGTCTAGAGGGAATGCACAAACCCCAGCTGTCACCCAACCCAGACGTGTATTCAGAGACAGGAAGCAGGCATCAAATGGCTAAAGTAAAAAAAAATGCCAACTTTCTAAAAGTGCCATTTTCAGAACTGCAATTTAAAATCTGACTTCACCATCAGTTGTGATTTTAAATTGTGAGTCCATAGACACCAAACTTGAAACGTCTATCTCTTCACAGCTGGGAATTACACTTATAACATGTAATAAGGTAATCCCAATGTTATCATATGGGAGAGATAGGCCTTGCAGTTGTGAAAAAATGAATTTTGAGAGTTTTTCACTACCAGGACATGTAAAACTTGAACGTACATGCCCTGCCTTTCAAATACATTGCACCCTGCCCTCTGGGTTTTCCAGGGCCTACCTTAGGGGTTACTTATATGTAAAAAAGGAAATGTTTGGGCCTCGCAAGAGGTTTATCTCATACCTCGCCATGAAATCACCTGTACCCAACTATTTACTACAGAATACATTTTTAGGGGATGTAACATCCCAAAAACCCCATCTTAAACTATGGCCCTGATGGTGAAAAAAGATATCTTAGTAACCTGCCATGAAAGTTCTGCAGCTATACTTAAAAGTGAAAATGACATACGTTAACAGTATTGTTATTTAACAAACTCTCTATATTCTGGTTGTTACTCGTGAAACTGAAACAAAACACTAGATGAGTGTCTTTATGTATGTTGATCATGACTTCTCTGACGTCTCCCCTATTTATAGGATAACTACCTCTAGCTTTGTTCCTATGTGCTTTCTGATAAAGATAAGCTTAGCGTCTACTTGACTTTTGCGCCTCTGAAAAAGTAATTAACAGACGTTCATATTTTGTGGTTCCTATTGTTAGCACTTCATATTTCAATCGTTACGATTATGAGTTAGGAATAAACATGCACACAGATTTCGGGTGGATGGAATTACAGTTTATGGCCATAACACTGCACATGTTTACTCCTATTATGAATTTAACTCCACGTAATTGGTAATAACTTTGTGGATACATAATTACTGTTCACAAAACTGCATGGAATTCCCACTTCTGTGGGGTTTAAGGGTCCCATTTATCACCTGCTTACAACAGGTAGTTAATGGGAGCTTGTGCTTCTGTGCCAGGTGTGATGGAGGGAGAGGATTTGGGAGCCTCAATCGATTTTACCATCCGGAATTATCGCTTGATAAAATTGGGTCCAGTGTTCCTGCATCAGCAGAGTGGCATCCCACCCGCAAATACTGCTTTGCATTACTGGCAATCATTCATAATCAAATACGCATATAATGAGGAACCATTATCTCAGCAAGAACATTCTTCCAGTTCCTTCACAGAATCAAACCTCAAGTTTGAATGCAACAATTCTTAAAGCCGTTAACAATGCTAAGAGTCAAATGTTCACAATAGTTTTAAAAAAATATTCTAAAAATAACCTGATTTTCCCAATACTTATCTGTAGTCACAAACTTTCCTCCAGCCAACTCTCAGGGAAGCATCTGTTCTTTCAATTACGAATCCAAGTAGATATGTGCTGGGTCCAGCAGCATTGTGGTACCGTTGCCTAGCAAGGACGCAGTGAAGCACGAGAAAAGTCACACCAGGTGACCCAAGATTGTTGCCCCTGTCTGCAAACAAAGTGAGAAGTAAGGATTGCTGGAAAATGCCATTCATCAACAGGGCGCTGTGGCCTAGTGCTTTCTAGGAACCTGTAAAGCCTCACACCAAGCTGTGCTGACCCTGAGCACTGCCAGTCTTTACATTAATGTGGCCCAATTAGGTTAGGAGTATGGCACCCACTGCTCACCGGGCCACAAGCAGTAAGTCATGCCTCCTGATGCATGAATCTGAAAACCATTGGATACATAGGGGGAAAGCAGGGATGGGGAGATTCCTCTGGGACCTCAAGAGCCTACGTCTTAGAATTAGACCACTTATGGAAGCATGGGACATCCTGTCCAAAAACCAAGAACACCGCATTCCCATCACCCTTTGCACCTATATATTTTAACAAGGAGTGATCACTTTTCAAGTTGGTGGTAGAGTGAAAGCGGTAATCTGTGAGACCTGTAGCAGTCAGGAATAATATCATTCGAAACATGCGAAATAAACTTTGCAATTGACTAGAAGTAAAGTCTACATTACCTTCAAATGTGAAATTGCCTATTATTAAGAAAGCAGGTGTAAGGGACATGACTTCATTTGAAAAGCTTTTCAGAAAGTTTTAATCAGTGAAAGGCTTACTTTCCGGTATTCTTGCAGCATAGTAGGACACATGTACCTCACTGAAATGGGCACATATACATAGGTGAGAGAAGGCACGGAGAATGGAAATGTCACAAAAACAATGCCAAACATTATGGAGGGACCTAATGAAAACATTTAGAAGTGTCCAGAATCAAGAAGCCTGATGAAAGATAATGACTGGACACGCTTCATGATAACAAAGCCATAGCAGCATTCCAACAGAAGACGGCTCCCTCTTCCATGACTAATTGCTCTAATCGTTTATGGAAAAGTATAGCAATGGAGATGTTGACATTTGATGTCAAAGATAATAGAGATCCATTAATTGAGCATCTATGGCACAATTCATTTTTAGTATCATGCCCTTTGACATTAAGAGTGTTAATACTGTGATGAGCCCCATTACACTAGCTTTTCAACATGTCTCATTGAAATTGGTAACAAATTATGAAACCCAAAATACTGCTTTTGAATGTTCTTCTCTTTTTTAGGTCTCAGCTGCAGACAGCTTCTCCTGTCACTTGGAGACCTATTGTTTCCAATGCATGACACATTTTAATTGTAGCCTTTTGGTCAGCTCCTTGCTCATGATTGGATGGCTTTGCTTTCCATATCACATTCTTGCTCCTGATTCAATGCATTTCCTCCCTGTTCTTGTGTTTGTCCTGCCCAAGATCATTTTTGGCTTGTGATTGGTTGTGGTATCCTTCCACTAGTGACATCAAACATTACATTTCAGTGCAGGAGAGGGATAATTTAGGAGAGTGACTAGTTTTGTCTCTCTCTCCCTGCTCCCCCTTCTTCCATAATCCCTTTCTTTCATGCCCTCCCCACCCAGCATCCAGTTCCACCATACTAGCTCTCTAGCCTTCTGGTGCATTGTTTTTGCACCATCCTAAAGTAGCCATTTTAAAATGGTTTTGTACCCACATTCTAGCTGGCCACCCCAAATTTGTTATATTTGAACAAATCCCATTCAAAGATGGCTGCTGGCCATCTTTCAATACGATTTGTGAAAATTAGAGGTGTGCGACATTCACCTAATTTGCGTAATTATAGAAAATTTATAAAATAATTGCACATAATTATGTGAAATACAAAACCGGCCTTTGATGCAATATTATAGTGTGCAACACTCTCCATGACCCAGCAAGTCAACGCTGTCTCCTCCTCCTGCTTCAACACCCTCTGCATGCTCCGCAAGATCTACAGATGGATCCCCACCGAAACCAGAAGGACGGTCACCCAAGCCCTCGTCAGTAGCAGGCTGGACTACGGCAACGCCCTCTACGCGGAACCACGGCCAAACTCCAGAAAAGACTCCAACACATACAAAACGCCTCCGCACGCCTCATCCTCGGAATCCCTCGCCACAGCCACATCACCGCCCACCTGAGAGACCTGCACTGGCTCCCGGTCCACAAGAGGATCACCTTCAAGCTCCTCACCCATGCGCACAAAGCACTCAACAACGCCGGCTCACCTTCTACACCCTGAACCACCAGCTTCGCTCCGCTGACCTCGCCCTTGCCAGCGTCCCACGCATCCGCCGAACGAACACCGGCGGCAGATCATTCTCCCACCTCGCCGCCAAGACATGGAACACCCTCCCCACCCACCTGCGTCAGACCCAAGACCTGCTGACCTTCAGAAGACTTCTCAAAACTTGGCTGTTCGATCAGTAGCTGCGATATCCCCCACCCCCTCCAGCGCCTTGAGACCCTCACAGGTGAGTAGCGCGCTTTACAAATGATTGATTGATTGATTGAATGCATTTTTGCATCCAGCTTGGATACGAGGACATATTTTGCACATTCAAAAAGCGCAGAAAACACAATAGCCGCAAATAGCAGACACTCGCGTTCTGATTGTTGTCATTGTTTCTGTGCTCTTGTGCTAAATTTTTGACATGAGTGACATGAAATTACACATCGAGGCAAAATAGAGTAATCTCTGGAAATTTGCCTAACAAGCACAATGCAAAATTGCCAAAATTATGCAAAATTTGCTGGCATAACAGAAATTTTTCTTCTGCCTAGTTAAAATATTATAAAATGCATTGCAAGATAGTCGCCTCACAGAAGCCGTCTTTAAATGCGTTTGATAATATTTGACAAGTTACATGGACTCTTCTTCGTTGAGTATATGTGCACTTTTTCATTCTTACAGAGATGCAAGTTTCTCAGAAATTAAGCCTGAATGGTAAGCACTTACAAACATGAACATAGCCTACTTGAAGCACAGCTGATGGTTCCAAAATATTACCACTTCAGAATATTCAGGTGTGCCAAATCCTCTATCTGTTGCTCTCTTTTTCCCACCACTTCTCAAGAGCAGTTGTTTGGCTGCTGCTTACATGTGGACTCTGCTTGAAGAAGCATATATACACTGTATTATTATGAGAGAGAAGCACATTTCACAGAATTAAAACTCAACAGCAAACATTTACAGATTCGGACATAGCAGGTTCCCCAATTGAACCTGCGCTTCTGTTACTTTCCACACGATTTGAAATCCTTGATTGCAGTAAAGGCATTGTATTGACTTCAGGGATCACAATCAGGCTGTCAGGGGAAAGGCCCTGTCAGGGTGTGGCCGCTCTACCTTTCTATAGCTGGAGGAGCAGAGCTGATGGTTTTTCCTTTATTCACTTCAGAAAATTCAAGGGTGCCAAAACACCTGAGCCACCGCCCTCTTTTCCCATCATTTTTAAGGAACAGTTATTATTAAGAAATGCATCCAAAGATGGTCAATGTTGATGTGTGCTCATTCACAGCAACTATGTTTGAACATGCTTTCTTTAAAGAGTAGAACATGTATTAAAAGATGGCTGCTCTGGATGCTCACACATTCGAGGCAGCCATCTTTGAATACATTTAAAAGAAATAAATTTTAAACTACAATTGGCTAAACCAGGAGGTTTGATGGCAAAGACATATTCGCTTTGTGAATGCTTGTTTTAATTGAAGCCTCGGGTGCATAATTGAAGCCTCGGGTGCATAGAGTGATTTTGTCTTCTGTTTACTGACCGGGTAAACCGGAGGGATGAGGTTTGGGAAAGGCAAAGAGAGTTTTAAAACTGCGTTGATTACTCGGAGTACAGGAGCTTACATTTCTCTTTATTGCCAGCTCCGTTGTCAGACAAATGCAAATCAATATTGACACAATGTCAAGTGACAGCGGCAGAAGCAGAGCACATGACATACTTCAACGCCTTTTTTATTTACAAGGCTCGGTGTGGATGCCAGGCCTGCTGGCCTAGGGTCAGTACTGGTACAGTGCAGACTGGTGAACATGTAAGAGGGTGTCTCACTGAAGTAGAAGAGGAATGATCTCAGCTTGAGAAAGAAACAACAGTGTGGGAAAGTACCAATACAGACCAAGCGTCACCACTCTTGATTCCAGGTACCCAACAGTGAAAATGACACCTCACAATGAACAATGGAGCTTACCTCTCCAAGAATACAATTGTGTGATTGTTCACAAGCCAGGTAAATGACACAATCTAGTGGGCCCCATGCCACAGCACCCACTGATAGGGTGACACCCTTCGTTGTTTGACGAAAACAATGAATTATTGTGATGAAGCAAAGTGTGATTACATAATTATGCCCCAAAGACACAAATCTGGAAACAGACTCCTCCTTGCAGCAAATTACCCCCACCTTGGCCTTTCAACCTCCTTTGTTTACACATCCATCAGCTTAGCTCTCATTTCGACCACACCCATCATCTTTCCCTTGATCTACCACCGCCCTGTCTACTATAACAAATTAACTCAAAATTCACATCTGGGGTTACCAGTGACAACCCAACATCACCTTCCTTTTCCTCTGTAGATCCCACTTGTTTTTTCTACAAAGGTTGCTCAAGATTTATGGAAATGCTTCAGCTATCGGGGCTGCCGCAGTCACCTTCTCTCACTATTTCCTGGTCATTGTCCATTCAGCTAAGCGGCTTCCTTAAAATACAGGTTCTTTCTCTATTTTTAAGTTTTGGACATTTTTACATTTCATAAACACCGCTAAAGCAAGTATTGGTTTGTGTATAGCGATGGAGCCCCTGAGAGGAAGAAGCTTGATTAAACACCTTGTTGAGACAGATAAATCCCTTGCATGGTAATGGACGTGTACCCCTACCCAGACTGCCTCTGCTGAGGTGATATCTGTATTCTTGGTAACAACTTTTGGTCATGGGCAAACATAGATCATGCATGTGTGCCTTGACCTAGGCCTGTCTCATGAATTGCCATCTTGCTAAGACCGGGAGGGGCACCCAAAGCGCTACCCTTGAGTGGTGGAAGGCTACCACCTTCACCCAGAGTTAAGTAGCACGAGTGAGGTGGCAGCATACTGTGGGGCATATTTACAAGGAAATGGCGTAGCGAAGAGCTGCGCCAAATTTGGCAGCGCCGCACCCCGCCATTTCCAAAACTCAGGGATGCGCTGTATTTATAACAATACAGCGAACCCCTGTGCTTTCCCTAGTGCTGGTGCTAAAAATAGCTGCCTAACGCCAACGCAGGCACCCTTGCACCATACTGCAAGGGTGACTGCTTTGCAGGGAATGATTGTTTATGTGCAGGAAGGTATCCCTTCCTGCACATAAACAATCAATAATGGTGATTTATTACTTCTTTGTGTGCACACAAAGAAGTAGCAAATCATCTTTATTAAATTATTGTTTTGTCACATGGCCCATGTGTACATTGTCGTCTTCTCTAAGTTAGCATGAGCACTCTGCAGATGTTTGCTGCTTTGTGCACATTACTACATGACTTTATTTTTGCAAATGCCTCTTTTGCCGTTTTCACATGGGAACCTACCGCTGTGTTCACACTCTGCAGGATCCTGGGATTTAGTCTGAACATTGTGAGCAGGGTCGATAAACAATGCCCCTTGTTATTCTGTTCTGGTCAGGCCCTAGCACCTAGACAAAACATACCGATGCAGCTGTTGTTTGGGAAAACATACTTTGGTCTTATTGGAATACACAAATAGGTAGCGGACACTTGGAGAGGGAGCTTTCCAGAAAGAAGAGCAAGGCAGCACCTATGATGTAGATCTACCATCTATAGACTGAGGTACGGGGTCTGCAGATAAGGCCCAGAGTTCTTCTAATATATCATCATTCTGCTTCTATACAAGGGGAGGGAGGTTAGGCTACACTGTCTTTTCATAATGACAGCTCCTTTCATGATTTATGGGCTACTTGCTATGCAGACTGTATTTGTGTTATGCATTTTCCTGCTTGTTGTGGCACATTTACTGCATATTTTAAACTTGTTCGTGTCTCTGTCAGATCTTATTGTGAACAAGTACAAGAGTGCGAGTGAAAGGGTGTGTCTTGTAACCGCGATTCCTGAGAGATTCGGGAGTGTTGTGTTCTGGGGTGTCTAATCACTTGTTTCTCTGTGAGTGAGTAGGAGAGCAAGTGAGACACTATAGCTAGTCAGTCCTGGACTCATGGGTACTAAGGTGGTAGGATGACTCAGTCCCTATGCACTAAGGTCCCATAATCCTACGCATAGTTCTGTGTTTGAGCAGAATCCCTGTAACAGTTAACTGCAGGAAGGGACACCTTTCTGCACAATAACAATCATTAATTGCGTTTGGCTCTTTCTATGTGTGCTGCAGAATGCAGTACATATAGAAAAAGCAAAAACGAGGAGAAATTGAAGTATTTCTTCTCGTTTCGCCATTCTAACGCCTGCTATTGCATGGCGTTAGCTTTTGGCACTGCCTCAGATTAACAGATCCGTGTCAATCTGGGGCAGTGTCAAAAAGCAATGAGTGTTGCGGTAGAACGCCCACAGCAACACCCATTGCACGCCCCTTTCGCGCAAAGATGTGTGTAAAGGGACCATATTTGCAAGGCAGCGTTAAGCCACTCAAAGTGGTTTAGCGCCACTTTGTAAGTATAGAGAAGGGCATAGTGCCACCAGAACGTCACTAAAAGTGACATTCTGTTGGCGCTATCCCCTAGTAAATATGCCCCTGTGTTTTGCATTTTAGTGATCAGCAGAGTGACCAGGCCGTTTTACTGTATCTCTGGAGTGGTGCATCCTGGCCAGCTCTGGTAAACTTGCGCTGCTGTGTGCTTAACTCACAGGTGGCCTGCATTGGGCTGTATGCAGTGCCAGACAATGTGCATGGATGCGTGTGTGTGCTGTGATGTATATGGGCCTGTGAAGTGGTACAGTGCATAAGACTTAGGGCCAGATGTACTAATGTTTTTTGCGGGCGCAAATGGGTTTTAGACCCATTTGCGACTGCAAAAAACGTGTGGCTCATGTACTAATCCTATTTTGAGAGTCGCAAATCAATTTGCGACTCGCAAAATAGGATTAGCGACTCGCTATTAGGAAGGGGCGTTTCCAAGGGCTTCCCTTCCCAATAGCGACTCCTGAAGCTATGTATGACTGTTTTGCGACCGCAATTGCGGTCGCAAAACATTCGCAGTTTACCACCCTTCGCAGAAGGGTGGTAAACCACTCGCAAACGGGAAGGGGTACCCAGTGGCTCTCAAAATATTTTTTACGGGCAGGCAGTGGTCCAAGCCTTATGTAGGCTCTGCTCTCTCTCCACAGGCTCCCATTAACAGCCCTGTGTTCATCAAAACTTCGAAAACCCCGGCGCTGCATGGAATCACTCGACGGCCAGCTGCCCTTCCATTCTTCGAGTCCCTGATATTAATTTCAGCTGAGCTCATTGTATCCCAGGAACCTTTCCCGCTACAGCAATACCGATCAATTCTACTTGCTCACCTTGTATGTCCTGAAGATGAACTCAAATAATTGAGTTCGAAACGCTCGTCGACCCTCTACAACAAGAACTCCTTTTACTTTGTAAAAATGTTCTAAAGGATGTTCTAGTATTGTTGTCAATGCGATGTCTTTATTTTAATTTCACTTTCACCTGTCACGTCACGCTTATTGTCACTTGATGTGTGAGCACCTATATATTATTGTTGTGGAATAAATTTCTGTCATACATTGACCTACATGTCCCTAGTATATTACTTATTGCTCTCTTCTAAGAATTAAGTTCCATTCAATAACCTAGTGCCCCCTAGCTGGGTCACTTCAGTTTGGACCTTTTTGGGCCACATAAGAACCATTGTTTCTCTAAACATTTCATTACCCCCGGTTCATATATTGGGGTACCCTTGTTCTCTTTACTACCACCATTATATAAGGCAACCCCAGATGGGCATGGCTGGAGCCCCTGAGCTGAATGGGGGTGGTGGCCCGGGTACTAATAGATTTTGAGACGGCATTTGATCCGTTCAACTGCCATTTGTGTTTCATATCTTACAGCGTATGAACTTTGGTCCTTGATTCCTGAGCCACAGACACACACTATACTGGGCTTCTTGGGCTTCAGTGTAGGTGAAAGGAACGTTGTCTGGGCCATTTCATATAGAAAGGGGTTAGCGGCAGGGGTGCCCTCTCTCTCCCTCCTATTTGCACTAGTAGTGGAACCGCTGGAAGAGTGGATTCAGGCTTGTGGGGTATAAGATGGCGCTCGGAATTCGAAGACTGTGTCTGTTTGTACGCTGGTGATCTGGTATACATGCAAGACCGAAATGTTCTACTCCTCGGCTTCTAGAGATGATCCAAATATATGGAGAGGCATCTGGTCTGCTTGAGAACCTCTCCCAAGTCACAATATGCTCCACTCACTAAGCATTATCCGTCTTTCCAGCTTGGGTGAGTCTGAGGGATCCTGGGAACTATTTCACCTACTTAGGTGTCCACATAATCAAAGATCCACAGCTCAATTGGAACCTCAACATTGCTCCTCTCCTGACACGTTCTAGGCGTGAGGTCTTGGCATAGGATAAACTGGTTCTCTCTCTTATGGGTCAATGGACCCGTTTTATGATGGTAATACTGCCTAGGTTCTTATACATACTTCAAAATTAATCCATACATTGCAGGAGACTCTAAGGAAATTAACGCCATACTCAGTAGGTTTCTATGGGTGGGGTCTCAAACTCAGGTCTCACAGGTGTAGTGCACTCAGAGTCTTTATGATGGTGAGTTAGGAGTACCCAATCTACGCTTATTCTACTGGGTCACGCAAATGGTGGTCCTCATTGACTGAATATTTGGGGATGTTAAGGACCAAGCATTCCAACTCGAAAGGGATATTGTGCAGACTTGGAACATAGAAGCAATCATGTGTGGCTCCTCAATACACCGGGGCATTCCTGAACCCAATAGAATCACCTTGTTGTGTTGGTATAAGGTAATGAAACACCTGTTAGCAAACATGTGTACCACCTTGATTAATATGTTTTCCTTTTTGAATGTAACGTATGCTTTTGTAAGAAACATGTAAGCTTGTAATATGCATAATATGTCTTAAAAACTTAAAAAACAGATCAAACAAAAAAAAAAGGTAATGAAACACATTAAGTGGTTTAAAACAATCGCATGTGAACCCCCACTTTGGAGGGGCACCTGGTTGCCTGAAGCTTCGAATCTGGAGGGCTTTGGGCCGTGGGACCAGATTGCCATCTCGAAAGTAAGTGACGTTTGGGATGGGGTAGCACATTAAATCCTTTCCCCATTTGGCTGAGAATATACACTGCAGGGAACCCAATTCCTTCACTATTTAAAGCTTAGGTATGCACACCAGCCATATCAACACCTTACGCAGCCAGTCCAAGAATCTAATCCACTTGAGTACAAAATTGCTATTGAACCATTTGGTTCAAAAGGCAAATTCCTCATATATAGATCCCTGGTGATCAATTCCCCAGATCAACTCATACAGCTTCAGGCCAGGTAGCAGACTGATGTAGGCCCCATGGAGGATGAGGAATGGGTTGAAGCCAAGATGGCAGCAAAAGTGCTTGGCCATTTTAGTCAGAATGAAGATGATCAATTCAAATATTTTCACAAGGCGTATTACGACCCCTCCATAATGTGTCATATGGCCAGGAGAAAGTACTGCTCATGCCGTCGACGCCAGGAAGAATGTACAATCTTCTTCCACATGATATGGACCCATCCTAGGATCATCCGTCTCTTGCCCACAATTTACACCACCCTGGGTGGGATCCTGGTCTCTCCCATATCCCCTAATCCTAAACATGCCATCTTGGGAACAAAGGGAGACGGAAAAGAGAAAACTTGACTGCTGCCTAGTGGCTATGAGCCTGATGGCGGCCAAACAGGACACTGCCCGACACTGGACTTCACTGGAACCTCCCTCAGTAACAGGGAATGGACATATGTATGGTGGCTGAGCAAAAGTTTATAGAGAATAGGGCTGCCCACAAAAATATCACAATTGATGGGATGTGTGATGGGATCATTGTGGCTGATGGGAGGTGACTTGGGGGAGGTGTACTTTATTTGAGGTTGCTGGATTGGTGCAGTTTTTGTTTTCTTAAATGTATGAAAACTTCCCTAATATGGCGACTGAATCAACTGAAGTGCCAAGTTTGGGAGCCAGGCACCTCCCGTAAAGCATGCTCGTGCTACGAGGAAAGAAATAGACTAATTGCGAGTAATGGAGGGAATGAAGCTACCTCCTGGAGCTGCGCGGACATGCTGTTGGTCTGTCTTTGTAGCCCGTAATACGTCGGGGGCATGTCGGGGAGTGAAGGAAGCGCTCTGAGTGCAGCGCAGTGAGATATTTTAAAACTAAACCGTGAGGGCAAAATAAATGTTCAAACCGGGGTCCAGCAACCATTACTGTCATACACTGGTTACCCAATGAGTAGGCAGCTACTAGTAACTCAAACTTAACTAAAATAACAGTGTGAACACTAAGGAACACATAAAATCAAAGTTAAAAAGTAGAGAGTACACCACCCTAACATGGCAACTGACTCGACTGAAGCGCTGAGTTTGGGAGCCAGGCACCTCCCGTAAAGCACGCTCGTGCTACAAGGAAAGAAATAGACTAATTGAAAGGAAATAAAGGAAATGAAGCTACCTCCTGGGTGAATTTAACTTTCATCTTGAGAACCTATTAGATGAAGAATCGGTTAATCTTTGCGACACGTTGGCAAGTATTGGTCTTGCTCAACTGGTAAAAGGACCCACTCACTTAGCGGCCCATCAATTAGATGGCATTTTCTCAGACAATCTACATCTATCTTTTTCTATGTCTATCCCTCTAGCATGGTCTGACCACTTTGCGGTTATGTTTCAGCTAAAATTGACCACAAAAAATGAAACTAATTATCCCAAAATGCTCGTCAGAGCTTTCGACATTGGCACAAAATCAATACTGGCACATTAAATCGCTCTTTAGCTCAATCAATGCCAGAAAATAGTCTGGATCACAACAATGCTCCTCACATCTATAATCAATGGATCAATAACGTAATTAATCTTTTCGCCCTAATAAACTATGTAAAAATCATAGAGCTTCTCCTTTGGAACCCTGGTTTGATGACTCGCTGAGACTACAAAAACAAATCTGTCGTCGACAGGAAAGGAAATGGCGCATCTATTACAATCTGCTAGATAGAGATTCATATAAAATGGCCATTTCAGTTTATAAGGATATGATCTTGAAAGCTAAATCGAGTTACTTTACATCAAAAATCCAGTCTTCAGTAAATTCTTCTAAAGCACTTTAAAAAGTAATAAAACAACTAACAAAGGCTCCAGATCCCAAAAATATTTTGGCTGATCAAGTGTTTTGTAATGAGCTAGCCTCATTCTTCAGATCTATGGTTGAGACTATCTATAAGGCACTCTCATCTAGTTTATTTCTCTCCTCTTATCTTGAAGAACAGGACATCCGCCTTGAGCAGGAATTCACCACTGCTACTCCCTCCAACAACCTGGCCCCTCAAGATACTAGCCTTGATGGTTTTCCAGTGGACAACAATATATTAACATCCTTCTGCTTGCTTTCTACTACATTTGTTCAGAGATTACTTAGACAGGTCAAGTCTCGTTCTCCACTTGACCCTTGTCCCCCTATAATTCTCCACCTTGCACCAGAAATCATAGATAAATACCTTACCAACATCTTTAACAGGATGTTTGAGACAGGAAATGTTCCTAAAGAGTGGGAAAGAGCATCCACCATCCTCTTCTAAAAAAGCCCACATTGGATGCTAAAGATCCTAATAACTATCGCCCCATGTCATGCCTGACCTTTCCAGTAAAGGTTGTAGAGAAGGCTATTAATATTGAACTGTCTGAGTTTATCAGCAGCAATGGTCTTTTGGATGACACCTAATTTGGCTTTAGTAGCCAAGACAGCACCGAATCAGCTCTTATTACAGCTTATGAAGAACTTAGACAGACACTAAATGCAGGTGGGAATGCTGCCCTGGTTTTACTGGACCTCTCGGCGGCATTCGACATGGTAAATTATAGCTTTCTTATTGACTGTCTGTCCTCTCTTGGCATCAGAGACAAGGCCTTTCAACTTCTAAAGTCCTTTCTCTCAGACCGTGAGCCATTCGTTGCCTTGTATGAGTTTATCTCCCCAACCTTCTCTTTACTTTTTGGGGTTCCACAGGGCTCGTCTTTAAGCCCCATGCTTTTTTATCTTTATGTCACCCCGTTGACGCATTCGATTAAAAGGTTTGGTTTTGCAGTAGTGTTATACGCAGACAACACCCAAATTGTGGTGTCAGTGGCCAGTAATCCTGATGACACTGCCTCCAAGTTCCCTGACTGCATGTTACAGTTTGGAAAATGGATGTCCCAAAACTACCTTCAACTGAACTCAAGCAATACGGAGGTGTTGCTGTTCAACAGAAATTCATCTTTCTGGTCTCCTAAATGGCGGCCACAGGACTTTGGCACACTTCCCATTCCAGTCCCTAAAGTAAAAAACTTAGGGGTTGTCTTCGATAGTAACCTTTCCTTTGAGGGGCGTATCAACACCGTCACATCTAGGTCATTTTACATGATCAAAATGCTTAGGAAGGTACTTTCCTTCATTACGAATGAACAAAGAAAAAGTGTAGTTTCCACTCTTATCATTTCAAGAATAGACTACTGTATCATCAGGAAAAAGATGCTTACAAAAAATACAAATACTTCAGAATGCTGTGGCACGACTTCTTTTGGGAATTCCCAAGTTCGAATCTGTTTCCCAAGGTCTTGTTCAGCTACACTGCTGCCTATAAAAAAACGAATTGACTTCAAGGCACTCTGTATCACCTTTAAAGCACTTCATGTTGTACGCCTAAATATCTCAGACAACACTTTAAATGGTACCTGCCCAGCAGATCTCTCAGATCATCATCAGCTTGAAACCTAATGGTCCCTAAATTCAAAAGATCAAAATGGGGCGGCAGAAGCTTTATCACCTGTACTGCCAAGCTTTAGAATTCAGTGCCTTTATATCTTAAAGAAAAATACTGAGTTGTTCTCCTTACGAAAAGCTCTCAAAACAGGGCTTTTCAATAAGTAAAACTAAGGACTCTGGCATTCGCATCTTCAATGGATTATGATTTATCTCCAGAGCTATAGCGCCTAGACACCTTAGGGTAGTAGCCGCTTTATAAATTTAATTTTCATTCATTTAATTTCAATTATTTTGACTTCCTCCCTTGTCACTAAAGGAATTTTCTTCATGCCATTTCTCAACAGAACTGATCCTTCTTTAAGCTTGATCCCGTGCACATAACACTTCAATTTTCCAATGTTATTTTGAAATATGCTTTGCAAGTGACAGTAAGAAATTGGATTATTATTTGGGGTTGGCAACAGCCCACTCCAAGGAATAATCAAAACCCTTGTCATAGGGAAACCTCAAAGTCACTTAATTAGCCTGAGTTCAACCCCTGGTAGCTATGTCAAAGAGCAGACAGGCTTAACTTAGGGTAATTTGTAAAGTATTTGTGCAGTACCAAAAGAGTAATAAAATCAAAATGCTAAACAATAAAAATCACAAATGGAGTTAAAAAAATAGAGTAAAATTTAGCAAAATGACACCAAAATAGCAACAATCCAATAGGGGGACAAGGGATGTGAATTTTTAAATATTGAAGAAGATATAGTGACAAACAGCACAAAACACCAATGATAGTATATGGTTGTGGTAGACCGGGATCTAGGCGCAATCTGAGGCTGACCACAATGGAGTGTTGGTCTGATACACCACCTGGTTTGTCCTGAACAAAGATTTTACCATCTGACTTAGGGCCTGATTTATATGTTGGTGGATAGTGAACTCTGTCGGAACAGAGTTCCCTCCCTACCAGCACAATGGTCCACCCGCCCGATTTAGACACAGGCGAACCTTCAGTTTGCCACGGAAGTGATTGCTCCTTCACTACCGTGTTCCAACTTCTCCGACAGCCTGGTGGAGTAAGGCTTGTCAGAGAATTGGTTATATGTGTGTCCGCCCAATTAGAATGGGAGGACATATAGCTGTTTTTTTTACTGTCTGTAACCGCCAGGAAAACCTTGGTGATGAGATGCGGTGAAAAAGAAATAATGCCCCTCTCGCCATGGGGGTGACTTCCGTAGCGAGGAGAGCATTATCTTTTTTTTTTAAATCCTGTTTTAGGATTTTCTTTTTGAATAGAAAAAGAAAATAGTTTGGTGCAAGGATCCGTCATGTTGACGGAGCCCTGCACTAAACAGTGAAATATATTGACAGGAGCCACCGTCAGGGCGGTTCCTGCCAATGCTTTATAAATGACCACCAGCTTGGTGGTCATTTATGAATGTGGTGGGTGGCACATCGGTCAGGGCGACGGAGTAATTGGCTCACACTCTCTAGTGTAACTACCCAACCTTTGACGATTTTGCAGTTAGACGGGTAGAAATTCTGTATCGGGTGGCACAGGTGCTAAATTCGGGTGGAGGTGCTGAGGCAGCGGAAATAAATAATAGCTCACCCAGGGCTTTAAGTGGGATGAAAAAACTGGGGGGGGGTCTCTCAAAGGGGCGTGGCCGATGTAATTAATGCATGGCTTAAAAACAAATAAGCTAAAAATCTGTGCTTATCATATTGCGCTGCCCGACTTATATTTCGCTGCTTCTGATATATAATACAACAAGTAACATTGTACCTACAACAGGCCAGGACTATTGGCTTTATCAATGGTTGTTAGTTGCATAAGACAAATAAGCAACAACTACGGTTTTGCTGTATGTAACCTTGAAAATACTTCAGCTCTGAAATGGTGATACTGTGAAAGAACTATAGCGAGTCTCTTTGAAGTTACCTCAAAGATAGTGAAGGATGGTACTGCTGCAGAGTTAAGATTTATTTTTCACCCTGAGGGTGAGGGCAAAAATAGAGAGCCCGAAAGGGACCCGTCTCAGCACCTGCTTTTTAGAACTGCCGGTGCTGAGCACTGTCAGGATTGGCCCACTTAAAGCCCTGAGCTCACCTCGATAATTGGTATCCCCCAGTGAACCAGTGAGGTGGTCGGTGAGGGAGTGGCAGCTACGAAGTTGGTTCTGCTCCACGGGTGCTGGTGTCTGGCCATGCAGGTCCAGGGTGTCACCAAAATGAAGTAAAGCTTTCCTCACAAATTTGTAGTCAATAAAATCTTCTTTATTAAAAATGCCCGCAAAGCTTAGAGTCTCCCGTGCCTGTCCAGAATCAACTGCCATCAAGCCCAGCAAATGGAGATGTCATACAATAACATCTGGCTGATGACAGATGTATTCTAACAGATACATCAGCTCTGCCTTATTATATACATCAGTATGTTTGTGGAGTCCCACAAATGCAGTAACCAGTTTGAACTCCACAGTACAACAGTAGGCTTCTTGATTCACACATCAGGATAGGTTTAAGAAAGATCAGGTTCAGTTGCAAGATATAAGAATATGTCTACAGGATACCCCACCAGGAGCATGGGACTTCCCTGCTCGGCCTCTGGCCTCAACTGGTGTAACTGTCAGGCCAACACCCCAAGTGAGATAGCAACCTTCCATGCAGCATCATACTTATGGTGCTGCTGGGACACAGAGAACAAGGATAGCAAGAAACAACAAGTATAACAAAGATTACTTGCACTTCTATATTTCCATTTCAAGCATTGGACTATTATCACACAGAACGCATTCTCGACATATTGGTCTTATCCGCGCTCTGCTGCGTATGTGATCCAGATAGGCATGGTATTACCAAATTGGTGATGCCAAGCCTATCTGGATCATATACTCAGCAGAGCGCGGATAGGAAGTAGCTAGGTGGGACCAACTGCAAGGCTGACAGCTATGGAGCTTGAGTAGAATGGATGTTATAGAGATGTTCGCTAGACATACTGCCTGGCAAACCTAAGTTGTAAAGGTAAGCAAGCCACTAAAATCTCGAGCCAGCCTCGAGTCAGAAGTTTGGCTCTGGCTCAGCTCAAAGTCCTGGAACCTCA
The DNA here is from genome assembly GCA_963921515.1 of Calotriton arnoldi. Taxonomy (NCBI): domain Eukaryota; kingdom Metazoa; phylum Chordata; class Amphibia; order Caudata; family Salamandridae; genus Calotriton; species Calotriton arnoldi. The sequence goes on along the minus strand of CAWUFW010012336.1, from coordinate 66,959 downwards.
AGCCCAAAACGAGCCAAGCTTTCACAGGAGGTGGTGATGTGGCTTAGTAGATGCCGACCACGTAACATGGATTTACCAGGTTCAAATCCCGGCCTCGGACAGGCATCCTGTAAATCACTGCAAATCTCCCTATGCCCCCCAAAAAAATGTGAAGTGCTCTTATGTCCTTAAACAAGGTCTGTGCTATGTAAAATTGCCAAAAATAAAACGTGGATTCTTCCTGTCATTCATTTCCAATCTCATCCTTCAAGAATTAATGGCAAAACATTATCCTTTGATGTCACAAAAAGATACCCATCCAGTGGCTGATTTGTACAGCGTGAAACTGGAAAATCTGGTATCAATCCTGCTTCTCTGCTTGACCAAACTGTGACCCTAGCTGATTACTTTATTTCACCAGCTCTCTTTTTTAGTTCATTAGCACATACGAGAACACATTCAACTATATGAGTTCAGGATGTGTGAGCTGAGCAAAAACCTCTCATCTTTGATTTAATAGATGATATGTTGCTTGTGCTTCCTCTATGATAAGAATCTAGGCCACATAAAAGGTACACTTGACAATTAACTTGCCTCTAGGTTCGCGTGGTGCCAGGAATGTTTCTCATTACCTGTTGAAAAACTCACTTCTAATAAATCTTAGTGCAATGTACTAAAAGTGAAACGATTCCGCGTGTTAACAAAATACACTTTCTTGAATTTTTGAAGTTATCTTATCATATACTAACATAATAATCGTAGCATTAATTACATGCCAATCATTTTCAAGGTATGGCTCCTGCACGTGCTCGGATAGCCAGAGCCGAGCGACCTCTGGCTCGGCTCTGCTCTCTTAATTTGTGGGCTCGCCCACCTTCACTATTCACGCGAAACCATCGCTCAGGCGCGCCTTTCGCCTCGTCAAATCAATCTTTGATACACAAAACATGCCACACGATGGCGCCCTTCCCATACTTTGTAAAAAGGCATCTGTAAGCACCGATACTTCCACGCTTCAAATGACCATAGGTGTGGGAAACTTCATATTCACACCGCAGATGCTCCACTCAAAACCCCTGGCGATAAACCTGTCCCTCGAGGTCTTCTTGGCTGGAAATCTGTTGAGTCTGTTGAAAATGTACTCCGATAATCCGAGATCGTAGGGGTCCGGTTCTTGCGCCTGGCACCGGCGAGGAGAGATACAGTGTCTCGCGCAGGGTTGAAATTGGTCCTCACAGAACTAGAACCCGCGATTCCAATTTCATCAAAGCCGAGCTGGTCCTTTCACAGACATATGAGATTTAGTGACGGGCTGGCAGGGGCGTACCTTGGGGGGCGGGGGTGTTTCACCCCCCAATAAAATGTATTATTTAGTAAATAGTTGGGTAGATGGGTTTTCAGTCGGGAATGGTAAGGTCAGGGCTTTAAGTGGGATGAAAAAACTGGGGGGTCTCTCAAAGCGGCGTGGCCAATGTAATTAAGGGCGTGGCTTAAAAACACATTAAGCTAAAAATCTGTTTTTAGCATAGTGTGCCGCCCGACTTGTATCTTGCTGTTTCTGTCATTGCATCCAGATATATGACACAAGTAACATTATACCTACAAGTCAGGACTATTGGCTTTGTCAATGGTTGTTAGTTGCATAAGATAAATAAGCAGCAACTATGGCGTGTATATTATTGAAAAAGCTTCCACTTAAAGCCCTGGTGACACCACAACAATGTTGCTGCTCCTGAGTTTCAAAAACAGAAGGGAAATCCAGAGAGAAAATGACTCCTTTTCCCCCCCTGTTTTAAGCCTTTTTTTGGCTATTTGGGGTAGTTCGCGCTTAGGCCCCTGTAACTTTTTGACCACATAAAGTATCCAAGCCAAATTTGCGTCCTTTTCTTCCAACATCATGGGGATTCTAAAGGTACCCAGGGTTTGTGGATTCCCCTGGAGGGGACCCAGAAATTAGCCAAAATACAGGTAATTTTTTTTTGGGGGGGTGGGAAAAATGTGAAAAAAGTGCTGCAAATGAAAGTGTCTGTTTTTTTCCCTGCAAATGGTATCAACAAAGGGTTTGTGGGGCTGAAATCACCATTTTCCCAGCTTTCAGGGACTGACAGACTTTTGTCAGAAAACTAACATTTTTTACACAGTTTTGGCATTTTACTGGAACATAGCCTATTTTTGCTATTTTTTGTGCTTTCAACCTTCTTCCAGTTAATGGTAGAAATGGGTATGAAAGCAATAATGGATCCTGGAAAGCTATACATTTTAGAAAAGTAGACAAAATTCTGAATTCAGCAAGGGGTCGTTTGTGTAGATCCTTCAAGGTTTCTTTATAGAAACTAACAGTTGAAAATAGGAAAAATTGAAAATGAGTTGAAAAAACAGCCATTTGTGCCAACGTTTTCACCTGTATCTTCTTCTAATTATGACAGATGTTTGAAAGCAATATACCGTGACATCCGCTGGACCTTTCTGGTTGTGGGGATATATAGGACTTGTAGGTTCACCAAGAACCCGACGAACCCAGAGCCAATAACTGAGCAGCGTCTTGCAAAGGTTTTTTATTATGTACCGGGTATATAGCAATTAATTTGGGAAAATATATACAGTGAAAAATCGGAATGAAAGACACCTTTGTATTTCTGAAATTGGAACAAAATATAAAGTTTAAAAATAGTAGCTATTTGCACATTTCCGAAATTGTGAGTACCCATACTAGCTTGAGAATTATAGGACATTTTTCAGTGACTTCTTTTTTACACATTGTCTTTCATTTGGAGGGCAGAAATGCATCGAAAGTCAATAGGTAATAACAGTTCTGTGTTACCCTAAGTCTCCCGATAAAAACTGGTACCTCACTTGTGTGGGTAGGCCTAGTGCCCGCGACGGGAAACGGCCCAAAACGCAACGTGGACACACTTTATTTTTACAGTGAAAACTGACCCTTTTTTTGCAAAGTGCCTAGCTGTAGATTTTGAACCCTAGTTCTGCCGACACCTAGGGAAACTTAGCAAACCTATACATTTTTGAAAACTAGACACCCAGGGGAATCCAGGATGGGGTGACTTGTCTGGCTCTCACCAGGTTCTGTTACCCAGAATCCCTAGCAAACCTCAAACTTTGTAAAAAAAAAACACATTTTCCTCACATTTCTGTGGTGGAAAGTTCTGGAATCTGCGTAGATCCACAAAATTCCACCCAACCCGCATTCCCCAAAGTCTTCCAAGAAAAATGGTACCTCACTTGTGTGGGTAGGTCTAGTGCCCGCGACAGGAAACGGCCCAAAATGCAACATGGACACACCACATTTTCACAGTGAAAATGGACCCTTTTTTGCAAAGTGCCTAGCTGTAGATTTTGAACCCTAGCTCTGCCGGCACCTAGAGAAACCTAGCAAACCTATACATTTTTGAAAAGTAGACACCGAGGGGAATCCAGGATGGGGTGACTTGACTGGCTCTCACCAGGTTCTGTTACCCAGAATCCCTTGCAAACCTCAAACTTTGTAAAAAAAAACACATGTTCCTCACATTTCTGTGGTGGAAAGTTCTGGAATCTGCGTGGATCCACAAAATTCCACCCACCCCGCATTCCCCAAAGTCTTCCGAGAAAAATGGTGCCTCACTTGTGTGGGTAGGCCTAGTGGCCGCGACAGGAAACGGCCTAAAATGCAACGTGGACACACCACATTTTCACAGTGAAAACGAACCCCTTTTTTGCAAAGTGCCTAGCTGTAGATTTTGAACCCGAGCTCTGCCGGCACCTAGGGAAACCTAGCAAACCTATAAATTTTTGAAAACTAGACACCTAGGGGAATCCAGGATGGGATGACTTGACTGGCTCTCACCAGGTTCTGTTACCCAGAATCCCTTGCAAACCTCAAACTTTGTCCAAAAAAACAAATTTTCCTCACATTTCTGTGGTGGAAAGTTCTGGAATCTGCGTGGATCCACAAAATTCCACCTACCCCGTATTCCCCAAAGTCTTCTGAGAAACATGATACCTCACTTGTGTGGGTAGGCCTAGTGGCCGCGACAGGAAACGGCCCAAAATGCAACGTGGACACACCACATTTTCACAGTGAAAACTGACCCTTTTTTTGCAAAGTGCCTAGCTGTAGATTTTGAACCCTAGCTCTGCCAGCACCTAGGGAAACCTAGCAAACATATACATTTTTGAAAAGTAGACACCCAGGGGACTCCAGGATGGGGTGACTTGTCTGGCTCTCACCAGGTTCTGTTACCCAGAATCCCTTGCAAACCTCAAACTTTGTAAAAAAAAAACACATTTTCCTCACATTTCTGTGGTGGAAAGTTCTGGAATCTGCGTGGATCCACAAAATTCCACCCACCCCGCATTCCCCAAAGTCTTCTAAGAAAAATGGCACCTCACTCGTGTGGGTAGGCCTAGTGCCCGCGACAGGAAACGGCCCAAAACGCAACGTGGACACACCACATTTTCACAGTGAAAACTGACCCTTTTTTGCAAAGTGCCTAGCTGTAGACTTTGAACCCTAGCTCTGCCGGCACCTCAGGAAACCTAGCAAACCTATACATTTTCGAAAACTAGACACCCGGGGGAGTCCAGCGAGGTATGGCTTGCGTGGGTCCCCCAACGTTTTCCTACCCAGAACCCCCTGCAAACCTCACATTTAGCTGAAAAAATCACTTTTTTCTCAAATTTCTGTGTGGGAAAGTTCTGGAATCTGCGTGGATCCACAAATTTCCTACCACCCAGCGTTCCCCCAGGTCTCCCAATAAAAATGGTACCTCACTCGCGTGGGTGGGTCAAGTACCCGCGACAGGCAAGGGCCCAAAACGTATTGTGGAGACATCAAAATTACCTATCACAAAACAACCTGGTTTTGCAAGGGGGGTCACCTAGGTTTTTGGCTCCTGGCTCGGCGGCCATCTTGGTAAACTACCAAACCCACACATTTCTGAAACCTAGACACCCGGGGGAGTATAGCGAGGTATGGCTTGCGTGGATCCCCCAATGTTTTCCTACCCAAAATCCCCTGCAAACCTCAAATTTAGCTGAAAAAAACACATTTTCCACATATTTATGTGTGGGAAAGTTCTGGAATCTGCATGGATACATAAAGTTCCTACCACCCAGCGTTCCCCCAGGTCTCCCGATAAAAATGGTACCTCACTCGTGTGGGTGGGTCAAGTACCCGCGACAGGCAAGGGCCCAAAACATATTGAGGAGACATCAAAATTACGTATCACAAAACAACCTGGTTTTGCAAGGGGGGTCACCTGGGTTTTTGGCCCCGGGTTCGGCGGCCATCTTGGGAAACTACCAAACCCACACATTTCTGAAAACTAGACACCCGGGGGAGTCCAGCGAGGTATGACTTGCATGGATCCCCAACGTTTTCCTACCCAGAATCCCCTGCAAACCTCAAATTTAGCTGAAAAAAACACATTTTCCACATTATTTTGGGTGGAATCACCATGCCGGCACAAATGTCCTACCCCACAGCGTTCCCCTCAGTCTCCCGAGTAAAATGATACCTCACTTGTGTGGGTGGGGCAAGGGCCTGTGACTGGGAAGTGCCCAAAACATAGGGATTGAGGGTATAGCACCGAGAATTCTAAGCGCTACATTTAAAATAAAAAAGTTTTTAGCCAATTCTACATTGGCCACCCACACAAGTGAGGTATCATTTTACTCAGGAGACTAAGGAGAACGCTGTGGGGTAGGTCATTTGTGCCGGCAGGGTGATTCCACACAAAAATATGTGGATAATGTGTTTTTTCAGCTAAATTTGAGGATTGCAGGGGATTCTGGGTAGGAAAACATTGGGGATCCACGCACGCCATACCTCGCTGGACTCCCCCGGTTGTCTAGTTTTCAGAAATGTGTGGGTTTGGTAGTTTCCCAAGATGGCCGCCGAGCCTGGGGCCAAAAACCCAGGTGACTCCCCTTGCAAAACCAGGTTGTTTTGTGATAGGTCATTTTGATGTCTCCTCAATACGTTTTGGGCCCTTGCCTGTCGCGGGTACTTGACCCACCCACGCGAGTGAGGTACCATTTCTATCGGGAGACCTGGGGGAACGCTGGGTGGTAGGAAATTTGTGGATTCACGCAGATTCTAGAACTTTCCCACACAGAAATTTGAAAAAAAGTGATTTTTTCAGCTAAATTTGAGGTTTGCAGGGGATTCTGGGTAGGAAAACGTTGGGGGACCCACGCAAGCCATACCTCGCTGGACTCCCCCGGGTGTCTAGTTTTCAGAAATGTGTGGGTTTCGTAGGTTTCCCGAGATGGCCGCCGAGCCCGGGGCCAAAAACCCAGGTGACCCCCCTTGCAAAATCAGGTTGTTTTGTGATAGGTCATTTTGATGTCTCCGCAATACGTTTTGGGCCCTTTCCTGTCGCGGGTACTTGACCCACCCACGCGAGTGAGGTACCATTTTTATCGGGAGACCTGGGGGAACGCTGGGTGGTAGGAAATTTGTGGATCCACGCAAATTCCAGAACTATCCCACACAGAAATTTGAGAAAAAAGTGATTTGTTCAGCTAAATTTGAGTTTTGCAGGGGATTCTGGGTAGGAAAACGTTGGGGGACCCACGCAAGCCATACCTCGCTGGACTCCCTGGGTGTCTAGTTTTCAGAAATGTGTGGGTTTGGTAGGTTTCCCAAGATGGCCACCGAGCCCGGGGCCAAAAACCCAGGTGACCCCCCTTGCAAAACCAGGTTGTTTTGTGATAGGTAATTTGATGTCTCCACAATACGTTTTGGGCCCTTGCCTGTCGCGGGTACTTGACCCACCCACGCGAGTGAGGTACCATTTTTATCGGGAGACCTGGGGGAACGCTGGGTAGTAGGAAATTTGTGGATCCACACAGATTCCAGAACTTTCCCACACAGAAATTTGAGAAAAAGTGATTTTTCAGGTAAATTTGAGGTTTGCAGGGGATTCTGGGTAGGAAAACGTTAGGGGACCCACGCAAGCCATACCTCGCTGGACTCCCCCGGGTGTCTAGTTTTCAGAAATGTATGGGTTTGGTAGGTTTCCCAAGATGGCCACCGAGCCCAGGGCCAAAAACCCAGGTGACCTCCCTTGCAAAACCAGGTTGTTTTGTGATAGGTAATTTTGATGTCTCCACAATACGTTTTGGGCCCTTGCCTGTCGCGGGTACTTGACCCACCCACGCGAGTGAGGTACCATTTTTATCGGGAGACCTGGGGAACGCTGGGTGGTAGGAAATTTGTGGATTCACGCAGATTCCAGAACTTTCCCACACAGAAATTTGAGAAAAAAGTAATTTTTTTCTGCTACATTTGAAGTTTGCAGGGTATTCTGGGTAGGAAAACGTTGGGGGACCCACGCAAGCCATACCTCGCTGGACTCCCCCGGGTGTCTAGTTTTCAGAAATGTGTGGGTTTGGTACTTTTCTAAGATGGCCGCCGAGCCAGGGGCCAAAAACCCAGGTGACCCCCCTTGCAAAACCAGGTTGTTTTGTGATAGGTAATTTTCATGTCTCCACAATACGTTTTGGGCCCTTGCCTGTCGCGGGAACTTGACCCACCCACGCGAGTGAGGTACCATTTTTATCGAGAGACCTGGGGGAACGCTGGGTGGTAGGAAATTTGTGGATCCAAGCAGATTTCAGAACTTTCCCACACAGAAATCTGAGAAAAAAGTGATTTTTTTCAGCTGAATTTGAGGTTTGCAGGGGATTCTGGGTAGGAAAACGTTGGGTGACCTACGCAAGCCATACCTCGCTGGACTCCCCTGGGTGTCTAGTTTTCAGAAATGTGTGGGTTTGGTAGGTTTCCCAACATGGCCGCCGAGCCCGGGCCAAAAACCCAGGTGACCCCCCTTGCAAAACCAGGTTGTTTTGTGATAGGTAATTTTGAAGTCTCCTCAATACGTTTTGGGCCATTGCCTGCCGCGGGTACTTGACCCACCCACGCGAGTGAGATACCCTTTTTATCGGGAGGCCGGAGGGAACGCTGGGTGGTAGGAAATTTGTGGATTCATGCAGATTCCAGAACATTCCCACACAGAAATTTGAGAAAAAAGTGATTTTTTCAGCTAAATTTGAGGTTTGCAGAGGATTCTGGGTAGGAAAACGTTGGGGGACCCACGCAAGCCATACCTCGCTGGACTCCCCCGGGTGTCTAGTTTTCAGAAATGTATGGGTTTGGTAGGTTTCCCAAGATGGTCCCCACCCCTACGTATAAAAACGCCAGCATAATCGCTGGCGCCTAGTGGACTTTCTGCCCCCCTGGGGGGCAGATCATGGGCTACTGCCCCCCTCTGCCTCCTGAGGGAGGCATAAAGGCTGTGGTATCTTTTTTGGGGTGGTGGGGGCATTGGCATGCCCATTCTGGGCAGCCCCCACCCCGAACTTTGTAAAAAAAAAATCCCTGGTGGTTAGTGGGCTTTCTGTCCCCCCCCCCAGGGGGGCAGATAAGGGGCTATTGCCCCATCTGCCTCCCAGGGGGGGCAGAAGGACTGTATCATTTTTTTGGGGGGTGGGGGCATTGACATGTCCATTCTGGGCAGCCCCCACCCCTACCTATATAAAGAAAAAGCCCTGGCGCTTAGTGGGCTTTCTGCCCCCCCCCGGGGGCAGATCAGGGGCTATTGCCCCCACCTTCCTCCTGGAGGGGCAGCACGTCTTTTGTTTTCTTTGGGGGGTAGGGTGGGGGCATTTGCATGCCCATTCTGGGCAGCCCCCACCCCCACCCCGGGCCAATAAAAAAAATAATACCTGGTGTCTAGGATGCTTTCTGCCACCCCCTCCCCCCCGGGGGCAGAAAGACTGGAATTTTATGTGGGGGAGGGGTGGGGTCATTGGCATGCCCATCTTGGGCACCCCTCACCCCTAAATTAATCGTTAAAAAAACCCTGGCGTCTAGTGAGCTTTCTGCCCCCCCCGGGGGGGGGGGCAGAAAGACTCTAATTGTGCAGGGGGGTGGGGGCATTGGCGTGCCCATATTGGGCAGCCCCTACCCCTAATTTGCGTAGTAAAATAAATCCCTGGTTTCTAGTGGGCTTTCTGCCCCCCGGGGGGGCCGAAAGACTGAATTTACCCCAAAAATTATGGGGGGAGCAAAGGCCCTTGCCCAAGGGGCCGCTCCCCCCTCCCTGGTGCCTAGTGGTTGGATCCCCATGCAGGGGTCCACTAGGGAGGGGTACCATTGGAAAGGGGAGATTCTCCCCTTTCCAATGATACCTGTCCGGTCTTTTTACGTGCTCGGGGGGTTGAGATAGCCCCCTGAGCACGTAGAAAGTGAAACTGAAATGAGCCTCAAGGCTCATTTCAGTTTCGGTTTCACTGAAATGACGCCAGCGCGACGTGCGCGCTGATCGTCATTTCAGGGAAACCAAAGAAACTGCCTCGGGAGCTGGGAAAGCTCTTCCCCAGCTCCCGAGGCTGTTGGGGGGGAAAGGGAATCCCCCTGGTGCCTGCACCAGAGGGATTCCCGGTGCCATGTGATCGGACGGCCAGGGGCCGTCCTACGCACATGAGCACTGGTGCGTCGGACGCCCCCTGGCCGTCCGACGCACCGAAGGGGTTAAAGGATTTCCCTTTCCCTCCAACGCTCACCTGGCATAACGCCATGCCGTAACTTCTCCACTAGTGAGAAGTGAGCAGTCTGAGCACCGCACATCGATGTGCCTGCACTCACTGCAGTCGGGAAAAAACGGACCGCCTGTGCCAGGGCACAAAACAGAGCCCGATGGAGACCCGTTATGAGGCCTCCATTAAAAAACTGCTGGTGCACCGGTGAGACCCGGCCTACTTAAAGCCCTGGGTTAGGTATCTGTCGGATTTCACCTGGGTTTTTAAAATACTAACTCAGACAAAAACACACACACTCTTCTGTTTTGAAGGTCTCAAAAGATGGGTATTTTACAAACTACTGTGTTTTAAGTACCGCTTACAAACCCCGCACTCGTTTCCCTTTACATTGACCCTTAAAGCCCACCTCAAGGGCTGGTTCTCATATAATAATTAACATGATATGCCAGCATGATTGTCGGAAAATATGAAGATCATACCCCCCAGTGTTGACGACCAAGCTACGCCCCTGCGGGCTGGTGACTTTGACAGGTCACTAAGGTTAGCATAGAAGCAGTCATGTTTCAAGTGTGCCCATCTTAAAGGCCAATAGGACTGGTGAACGGTCAGTAATATGTGAAGTCCCAAATGTGGTGCGTACTGTGCAAAGGGACTGGGAGTATGTCTTGTCTTCGGGAGAGGGGTGTAAGGAAGGTTTATTTCTTCTTGTTTTGGGGAGAGGGGCGTGAGGGAGGTTTACTCATTAGCTCCAACAAGGAAGAGTGCAACAGTGGCGCCTAGTGGCAATGGCTGAACCCACAGTATAAACCTGCAAACTCAAGAACGGGGGTACCGCAAGAGACGTGTGCGTAGCATGTCCGTGGTTTCTTTGGGTCCAGCTCGCACATGCTAAAGGCAGGCCCTGTTGACTCTCCAAGAAGGGGGGGCGGGCGGTGGTGTGCGTGGACTCAAGTGCTAGAAGGCCGTTTCCCCTCCTCCCGGATCATGCCTACCATATCACCAGCTGCCTCCCTTCCTGTGTAGAATTACAGTGAAAACCACAGCACACGGCCGCTCACTCCCTCCTGGACCACCACCGCCTCCAATCTCCTCTCTGCTACCATGGCAACCAGTGGAAGATGCTGCTGAGGAAGGATGCTGGTCCCCAGAGACAGGAGGAGGGAGAGAAGGGAGGAGGGGAAGGGGAGTCCGGGATGGAAGGCAATGAGGAATGGAGGTATGGGTGAAGAGAAGGCAGAATGGATTGAGAGAGTGGGGAGGGAATGGAAGGCATTGGTGAAAAGGGTATGTGGGGAGAAGTAGAGGAAGGACGACTCGAAGGGAGGAAAAGATAGGGAAGAGAAGCGATGGTGGGGAAAGAATGAAGAAATGAACTGGGGGAAGAGGATATTGCAAAGGATGTGGGAGAGAAAGGAAAGGAAAGCGGTTGGGTGGAGTAAATTTATAGTAGAGCGGTGAATACATGAGGAAAATGGGAGGTTGCTCAGTGTAGATATGGTAACCAGGCGCACACATGACAGTAGTGTGCAGGTGTGGTGGCAGTGTGCATGTGTAGCCCCCTTTTGCACGTCTGGAAGCACTGTTAAAATACATAGTGGCATCGTGTACAGGCGCGGCAGACTGCTGCACGAAGACGGTATAAGAATATATTGAGTACGGGCGTGTAGTAGCATGTTTTTACACAATGTCTACGATGTGTGTGTGTACCTGTGTGGATATGTGTTAGAGGTAGTGAAAGTAGTGTAGTGTGAATATATGGTAGCAATAGTTAGTCACTGTATAAGTAAGTTAGGTATGTGTGTGCAGTGTGGACACCTGGTAGAAATGGTGATGCAAGTTAGCAGGTTCTGTGTATGTCTGGTAACAGTGGTCACACGTGACAGTAGCCTGAGTGGTATGCTTGGCGGCTGTATGCGAGTTAGCAGCATGCATTGAGCGAGCCTTGGTGGTAAGTGCTTACAAATGACGGAAGCGGTGTGCATGTCAATGCTTAAGGCAGTAGTGAGCACAGCCGCAGCACTGGAGGGTTTGCCCCTACGTCTGTCTACGTGTGATAGTTGTGTGCACGCAGTGTACACATGGTGAGGTGGGGATAGAGGATATATCGAAGGGATGTTGGGATGCACTGAGTGCGCGTGGTAGCCATGTCTGTGAAGTAGTGCGCGCAACGCGCATATGTGTAGTAGCAGTATGCAAGGATGGCAGCGGGGCGTATGCAGTAATTATGTGCACGAGGCAATATGAGCGCAAGTATGTGTGCGTTATTTCAATGTAGTAGCAGCTAGTGTGAGCAATGTGGACTCTTCATAGCAGCGCTTGGCGCACGGTGCGAAGGAACGCAACGTTTGTACGCTTGGTAGCAGCGTGTGCGTAGTGTATGTACACACGGCAGTACAGTACACGAGCCACAGCAGTCTGTACGTAGCGCACACGTGTGGACGTAGTCTGCCCGCAAGTATTTACGTGTACCTGCGGAAGTCATCTGTACGCAGCGTACAGTGGGTGACGGTGAGTGTGCGCGCGCTCTCTGCACACGCCATATGGACAGCAATGGGCCCTAGCCGTCTCGCCTGGCACTCCCAGTGGGCCCCTACACCAAAGGGACGGCCCGGGTCTCTCCTCTCCCGCGAACCCTCCACCCCCTGGTGACGCCGCTCTAACACCGCCATTGATTTGCTCCAGGATGAGCCCTCCTAGCGGAAGGTGGGGGGACTCATCGTACACCTGCCGACGCCAAGAGCGCGCAACCTACCCGGCAATTAATGACTGTTATCCTACATCTGTCCATCGAATACCTGTTCTTTTTTGATTAAACAGCATCCTTATTTTCCAAAAACCCATCGGGTCGCACGGTCACATTATCCAGTCTCATTTTACTCCATCTAGCGGTGCCTTCCGCGTCCCTCTCCGTCTGGGCGCTCCTGCGGGCTGTAAACACAGCCACGCGCGCACGTCCCCGAGATGGACCGTGCGCCTCTGGCCGCCCTCCCTGCGCAGGGTGAGAAGCGCGCATCTATCACTGAATGAGACCGTAGGGATGGTGGTCTGCGAATGTAATATCACATTTTCCAGCACTGCTCGCCTCGCCTGCCTCCATAGAGTGGTCACCTGGGGCACACGGTCGGTGAGTGGTCGTCTTCGCTTTAAGAAATGAGATGTTGTGAGTGAGGGGTGCTGCTGGTGACATGCAGTGGGGTCTTACTCATGTGGGGCCGTGGGAGGATATAGTGAGAGGGTAAGTCGTGTCTAGATCTGGAGAATGGTATGTGAGGGGTGCCTGTCGGAAGATGTGGTATGAGGTGTCAGTGATACTGTCACGGGATGTGATGTGTCGGCAGTACTGGGGGTTTGGTCGTGTAGGCTGTGAGTAGTTGTGAAGGATGGGTATGAGTGTTGGGTGGACACCATGAAGAATGGCGGGGGGTTAATAATTTTCAGCAATGGGGGAGGGGTGAGGGTGTCGACGGTGGTGGTATGGTATCAGTGTGGGTGGTGGGGGATGGGGCGTGTGTGGTGTTAAAATGGGATGTAAGGAGGGAGGTATGGCCGAGGATGAGGTGTCAAGAGGGTTCCTAGTGGTGGAGAATGGGGTGGGGGGAGTTACTGGCGGAGGGTTCAGTGTAGTGTTTATCCGGGAGGCAAGGGTACAAGTGCACAGAATTTAAGGGGATTCGGGGTGGGAGACCGGTTGTGGGGCGGCATGTTAGGAGGGGTATGGAGATTGCATAAGAGTGGATGCGGGTGGGATGTTGGTTGTGGATATGGTGTGAGGGGTTTCTGTGTGAAAAGCCAATACGGTGTGAGCGGTGTCTGTCAGCGGTTATTGAAGATAAAGTGTGAGTTATGTCAGAGGGTGGAAAATTGGGTGGGAGTTGGGAGGTTGGTTTGGATTGAGAAAAAATGCATAAATGGATTGGCTTCAAGCGCAGCACTTGGAGGTCTGAGTTTACGCAATACAACTTTGAATCTCTGTGTATTGATTTCCTTGTACATGTATACCCTTTCTGTGTGTTTGTGTAGCTGTGTGAAAAAAACCTTTGACTCTCTCAAGTGCACTACTCAGTCTCATCCTGTGCCTCTCTCAATATATCCTCTATCTATACTCTCTGACTCATCCTGGGCCTCGTTCTGCTGCTGTGATCTCCAGAGTGGCCCTTTCTGGGCTTTTCCCTTCTCTATCCATCCTTGGCTCACCCCAAGCCTTGTTTTGGTATTGTGATTAGGCCTGGGCGGTAAATTCCGTTCCGCTCGCGGAATTTGGGTAATTTCGCGTTCCGCAGAGAACGCGAAATTGCCAAAAATTCCGCGATCCGCGGCTTCGCGGAATTTTTTGCTTGTTCGCGCTTTCAAAATGCGTGTTCGCAAGATATTTCTCCCCGAGCACGCAAACAGCATTCGCGAACAGGAAAAAAGCATCGCGAACGGGCGGAACAAGCAATTCCGTATGTTCGCGGAATTTTTGTGTGCTCGCAGAGATTTTTTACCGTTTCGCTGAGCTTTGCGTAGCGCGACTACGCAAATTCCGCCCACCTCTAATTGTGATCTCCCAAAACAACTCTCTCTAAATTCTTCCCTCATGAATCTCTCCTTGAGACATCCCAAACCTCATCTTACTACTATGATTTCCCAAATAAACACTTTCTAAACTCTTCCCTATTCTATCCCTCCATTATCCTACTCAATCCAACTAACAGACTTGCATGTCCACCACTCGAGTGAACTCATATTTCCCTATACAAGTCCACCCATAATCCTTTTTGGGTTCCAGAGTAGCATGCTACTTGCCATTAAGCGCTTCAACGCCTCATCAGGGGTAGTAGGCGCTATATAAATACAATACAATTACAGAACGGGGTGGATGGAAGCTAGTCAGAGTGTATGGTAGGGAGTTAAGTGCCTTGGTGATGGAGTAGGAGTGTGAGTGGTAGAAGATGCAATAATTACTTGTGGTTGCAGATTGCATTTCAGAAGTGGTGGGACTGAGTTATGTTTAAGTGTTGCTGGTGAGAGATGTGTTATGGGGAATGGGGTTGTCAGCAGAGTATGAGGGGTGTCAATTGACAGCGAGGGTGAAGTTTGAAACACGTTTGTGGTGGACGGTAGGTTATAGGACTGACAGTGCTTTTTGGTGGTGGATGATAGAATATGGCCTATCGGTGGCAGTGGATGATCGGCTGTTAGGGTTGTTGGTGTTAGTGCAGAATGAGGTGTGGTGGGTAGTGGAAAATGATGGTGGTCTTGGTGAGGATGATGGTGGTTTTGGTGAGGATGTCATGCTGGGGAATGTAAGAGGGGTGTAAATGAGGAGGATTAGGTGCTGTCCATAAATCTGGTGAAGGATGGGTATGAGCGTTGTCAGTTTTGGTAGTATTGTAGGCTCGGCTTTGCACTGTGCTGGTGCATGAGGGAGTGTGATTTGTGTTGGTAGATGATGTTGTGTGAGGGATGTATGTAATAGTGAAGGACAGCGCCTGAAGAATATCAGTGGTGGAGGACAAGTTGTAAGGGATGTATGGCTGTGGTGGATGCCAGGTTGTTTGTGATGTGAGAGTGGTGGAGGAAGTCGGCAGTATTGGCTTATAGAAGGGATATGAGGTGTTTTGATAATAGTGAAGTTTGGGATGTATGACATGGTTGAAGAAGCGGGCTGTCAGTGATAGTAGTGAACGCTGGGTAGCAAGGTGCTGAGGCATAAGGTGTGAACGTTGCTGGAGGATGGAGTATGAGGAGTGTAAGTGGTGGACAAAGATGTTGAAAGTCTCGATGGGAGTGTAAGCTTGGGAATGATGGGTTTCGGTGGTGGCGCACATAGCTGGGGTACTGGAAGGGGAAGTGAGGGCGGATTTGAGAGATCCTGGTAGTTGCAAAGGATGGAATTGGGGTTAATGTTTGTGGTGGGTGTGCTAGAGGATATAGTGATGGGGATGAGTTCTTGTGGTGTTGGTAGATATGAGTTGTGTCATGGTAGTGGAGGCTGGGTTATATGTGATATCAATACTTGTGAAGAAAGTAGTGCGATTAGCATCAGTGGTGGATACGTTTCAGTGGGCTCCATTTGTGTACGATTGAGTATTTATTATTTATTTCTAGCATGTATAAAGTGCAAACAGGGCCACAGTTGCAGTGAAGTGACATACATGTAAAAGCTAAAGATACATTATAACATCACATATCAGTCATACAACAGAACTATATACACCTTCATCATTACATAGCTCAAGGTGACGAAACGTTGGAAGGTATAGCTTGAACAAGTGAATTTTGCGATAGTCACAGAAGGTCAGAAGATCAGGAATTGTTGTTATGTCTTTGGGAATTTGGTTCCAGAGTTTGGGTGCTAGGCTACAAAAGGTCTCTTCAGCAGTTTTCCTCTCTGATTAGGGGATTTCTAAGATTATTCTTTCTTTCAGACCTGGTATTCTTTGCCCCCTGCGGCGTGAAGTGGTACTTTCATATATTCTGGTAGTCCTGAGTATATAGCTCTGTGCATTATGAAGGCGATCTTCAAGATAATTTGGACTTCTGGGGTAAGCCATTGGAGAAGTTTCAGGATTGGCACTATGTGGTCTAATCCGTGACACGTAAGATGTCTTTAAGGTGTAAAACTGTAGATTTAAGGAGGCCTGTCAAGATGGCATCACCACTGTCTATTTGCGAGAGTAGCAGAGCTTGCACTGATACTCTGAAATCCTCTGGGTGATGGAGTTTTCCATTTTCTATGGAAAGTGTCATTGGTATGTTGCTGCTTTTGAGAGGCTGTTGATATCATTGCAGATTAAGGATGGGTTGGGGGGCTGAGCATGGATGGTTAGTTGGTGTCAGTGGTTGAGGATAAGGTGCAAGTAGTGTCACGGTGGTAACTGTGGATGTGTATAAGGGGTGTCAGGTGATTTGGGGTTTTGGTATAGTACCAATATTGGCGAATGCACTTCTAAAATCTTTTTGGAGGTGGGTATACGGTGGGGGAGGGGGTGATTACAGCACTAAGAATACTGCAAGCAGCACAGTAGAGGCTGGATGCATCACCAGTTTGATTGTGTTGCCATGTAGAAGAGAAAATGTGTATTGATTGTCACTTTCTGGGGATATGGTGGCGGATCCACTGGTGACAAGTGCCTCTATAGTTATTATTCTAAACAATTTTGCAAAGCTAAAAGACTGGGACTGAAAACCTGTTTCCAGCCGACACACGTCTACAGACCAAAACATGTCAGCTGACAGAGCTCACCTACCTGATCCCTCTTCAGAAGGTCAGTGAGAGCTTCGTTTGGCTAAATACCACTATTAGTCAGATCTTTGATGCTCGATGTCCAATTGGAACAAACATTGTAAATGGTCTTTCTTGAGAAGTCAAATGGTTCTCTAGTGAACTCCAGTTTAAATCTTGAAGTCTGTCCAGAGGAGTGGAGCTGGTGGGTTAAAACCTCATGCCATTTCTTTCCTACTACAAACACTTAAGTAAGCAAAAAACTACAACCTAACGCAAGTTATCAGTGAACACGCAAATCCAGCTAAAGACCTCTGCAGGGTAGTTTTGGGTTGCAATGCCCCTTAGCCAAAAAATGGCTATGTGATAATTTAGCCTAATACCTTCCTGACAAATACTTGAAGCCCTGAATTGCAGTATAAGACGGAGTAGATAATGATGTCCTCTCTGCAGCATAGCATAGCTTCCTCATCAGTGTCTGCAGACAACACTCTAATTTTAAATCTTCATAGATGGAGGGATGATGTACTGAGCTACTATCCTCCTGTTCCTCTGGTTTACATCGACCTTTGTCAGCCCAAGTCCTACAGACCCTGGTTCCGTAAATTGCTGTGTTAACTGCAGAAATGCTGGACCCCTGCTGAAAATGCCATTTTTGGACTGAGCTGACCTAGGAGACTTCTGGGCAATTGCCCAGCTACCTTTCATGGCCAACGCAGTAGAAGCGGTAGCCACTAACCTGTTGCAAGCCTCTGGAATGATAAAATTTTAGACCTCACAAAACAATCAGTAGGGCAGCCACAAGAAGAGAGTCAGTGCTGTTTGCTGCTACTGGCCAAACTGAGAAGGGAAATAGTTGACAGCAGTGTTGGGGCACTGATTCTCTTGGACCTACTGGCTTCCATCAACACTGTCAACCACACTTCTTTTAGCTGACCAATTCTACCATGTATTTCATCTGAATTTCCACGTGTTAGTCTCTGTCAGATTATTTTTTTCCTCAGTGCCAATAATCAGTCAGTATCTGCATGTGCACCTTACAAATAAAAGACTGAATTGCATAGGGACTTGGGTGCTTTTTGGGGAATACTGGGTACTGTAGGTGGAGGGATTAATGGGTGGACACAAAAGAAAACCCTCCTTAGTGGCGCTTGGCAGGATGGACTGGTAAAATTGACTGGGAATGGTTGTGCCAATGCTTAACTTGTGAAAAAGAAAAAGGATGTGTCAGGGCCCTAGGTATTTCTCAGGCGGCCACTGCAGCTTGCACCACCGGTTGCCCCTGCCAACGCTGCGAAATTCCAGTAACACTCCTACAAATGTGACAGTTTCGACTATTCCAGTTCACCTAAAGCTGTAAAAAATGGTCTGGATGCACTGGTATTTTGTTAACGTATTAAATTGTTAAGTACTCTGTTAATGGGCTCATTGAGAAATAATCAGACAATGCCACCATTGAAAAATAATCAGACAGTGCCACCATGTGGTAGACTAGCAAAGTGTTTGAGTTAAGAAATAGGTGTTGGAGCCAATCAACGGAAACCACCTGCTCAAATTAAGCACTGCAGAGAGCTAGTGAGGTGACACTGAGGAAAGGGACTGGTGAAGATCTGATACATCAAGGACTGATGAAAGATACTTAGCGAAGGGGCGTGAAAGTGTAATGAGGAAAGGTAGCTGTAGGGCCAGACTGGTGAATGGATAGTGTAGATGGACGTCTCAGAAGTAATTGGTCAGGACTGGTGAATGGATATTGCATGATGAACCCGTGATGAAATGAAACAGTTACATCCACCAGTAGTTCTTTAAATCATGATTTTTAGCGGTTGTACCATTTTCCATTCTCAGCCAGAATTAAGTTAAGGGTTAAGGTATGGTTTTCACAAAGATATTGCACATTCATGTCCTTTTTCGTCAAATCATTTGGCCTAAAAGGCCTCTTGTAGTTTGAAAACTGTGCATAATAAATGCCTGCAGACCATTAATACTTACCAATGACGTTTTACTTACAAAGAGATTACAGTGAAATAAATACAAGAAAACACTGATTATAGCTATGCAATTACATAAAGGCTAATACAAAGGCTCAATTATATTCTTTACAGAGTTTTCTGAAAGGTTGGACAGTCACTCTTTAGAGTCAATCTAGAAACAGCCCAGCTTCTGAAGAATAAGTTATTTGGAAAAGGACCCTCTCTTGGGATAGGAATGTCCCTTGAGTGGTAACACAGACATTGAACCCCTAACATGAGTAACCCATCAGCATGATATCTAGTATCCTGACATTTTTCTTTTGGCCTAGCATGCATAAGCATCATGAGTGCATGCTATAGTGATTCTATAAGCTGTTGAGACCAAGAAAGAGTCTGGCTCTATGATCTGGAGAGGTGCACCAAGTGTAACCTCGAGCTAACATAAAACCACGGTCTTGTCCTGGGACATATACATCAACCAGAAGTGGTAGCTGTTAGATCTGGCATCCTTGGCATGGTTTCCCCTGATGTTTTTGTCTTCTGACCTGCTGTTTTCCTGGCTTCATTTTTGATGGCTTTAGGACTCTGGGCACTTAACCACTGCTAGCCAGTGCTAAAGTGCATATGTTCTGTACTTAAAACATGGTGACATAGGCTTATCCACAATTGGCATATTTATTTTTACTTATAAGCCCCTACTAAGGGACACTACCTATACCCAGGGCCTGTAAATTAAATGCTACTAGTGAGCCTGCAGCACTGGTTGTGCCACCTACTTTACTAGTCCTTTGAACATGTCTCAGGCCTGCCACTGTAGAGCCTGTATGTGCAGTTTTGAACAGCCATGTCAACCTGGCAAGTTAACCCTCTTGCCAGGCACAAAACCTCCTTTTAATACATATAAGCAGCCGCGGCCCGTGCAGGTAAGAGCGGTGGGGTGGTAGGGCCGGGTTGGGGGGGATTCGACGGACGACCACGAGGGAAAATTAAATAAATAATTAATTTTCCCTCGTCATCTGTCAAAATCCTCCCACACCCGGCCCTACCGCTGTTACCGGCACGTACCGCGGCTGCATATAAGTCACCCCTAAGGTAGACACTGGACAGCCCTAAGGGCAGGGTGCAGTGTATTTAAAATGTTGGACATGTACTTTTAAGGTTTACATGTCTAGCTAATGAAACACTCTTAAATTCAGTTTTCCCTGGTGCAAGGCCTATCTCTCCCACAGGTTAACTTTGGGATTACCTTATTACATCTTTTAAGTGTAATTTCCAATTGGGAAGTGATGAGAGCCCCAAGTTTGGTGTTTCTGGAATCACAATTTCAAATCCTAACTTACAGTAAAGTCAGATTTAAAATTGTAATGCTGAAAAATGCCACGGTTAGAAGTTGGCATTTTCTTACTTTAGCTGTTTGGTGCCTTTTGTCTGTCTCTGAATACACGTCCGGTGGGTGACAGCTGGGCTTTGTGCATTCCCTCAAGACAGCCACACACAAAGGGAGCTTAGGTGTGACTGATGGGCCATCCACATCCTGGTGGGTCCTCCTGGGCAGGATGGGAAGGAGGAACTGACACTTACACCAGAAAGGGCTGTGTCTTGTCCCCACACAAAAGAGGGATTAACCCCCTGTAGTAAGTCTGGAGCCAGGACAGGGAGGGACTCTGTGCACCTCAAAGGCCTCCCTTTGAAGTTTCCCCCACTTCAAAGGTACAACTGGGTATAAGTACTCAGGGATATGGAATTCCTATAGCCCGACGCCCAGGACATATTGTTTGGGGTTAAGGGCAACAAGTGTTCATGTGTATCTTGTCCTTGAGACAAGTAGGCCCAACCCCCTGCAGCACAAACCATTTGGCTGCTAGTTTGCAGTACCACATTATGGATCAGGGAAGGGCACTGTCTGCAGTTAAGGTAATATTTTTGTCCATATGTTAATGCTGTTCAAACTTGTATTATTGGTTCATTAATTGAAAGCCTTTATTATTAGGGTGAGCGCTCTAAATAAATCTTGTAAGCTCTGACTGCACTACTGACAGTGGTTCCAGTATAAAAATGTGTACACACGTTTTCAAAGTTTAGCAATATGAGGCTATGTATAATGCTCCCAGAATGCTCTCTGATTTGATGCAATAATTTGAAGAAGCTTCAAAGCAAGATTGATGATTCTTTGCTTTCAAAATAAAATGTTCATAAAAAAATGAAAGCAGGAAACAAAACATTTCGCTAAACCACTGTATAATTTTAGGTACCATTTCTTTGCAGCATCATTTAGTAACATGTTGATGCATGCTAGTATTTCCCAAAAATATTCATAATGGAAAATCAGTGTAACCAGTTTCAATAAGATTATGGGAAACAAAAATAAACAAGCATTGGCAAAGCCAGTAGGTCTGAAATTGGTGGTCAGCTTTTTAGTTTTGTCAATGTGTGACCTGTTTTGGCATGGTTTTTGTGAAAACTTATTGGTGTGGAAGCTGCCAGGCCCTCACCATTATAACAAACATTAGCAAAAGTTGTTTTTGGTCTCAAAAAGCACACACTGCCGCAGTAGTTACTGGCACTGAACAAAACTACTTTGTGTGCCGATATGCTCTTTGTGAAAGAGCAGAACGCTGTCACTCACAGTGAAGCCAGACGATACAGAGAGAGAGAGAGACAGAATTTTAATAAACTCAAAAGGTCACGGTCAACGCAAGACCAAATTAGGGGCCCAATTATTAAAGAAAGTCTCAAAAGTGCACCCATGGTATAAGTCCTTGCATTAAGTGCAGCTATACGGCT
This sequence comes from Calotriton arnoldi, assembly GCA_963921515.1. Classification (NCBI taxonomy): domain Eukaryota; kingdom Metazoa; phylum Chordata; class Amphibia; order Caudata; family Salamandridae; genus Calotriton; species Calotriton arnoldi. The sequence continues at coordinate 45,473 of CAWUFW010012336.1, read as the reverse complement.
TTCGTGAATTCCCAAGAATTTACAGTACTAGGACAAGAAATAGTACTCCTAGAAAACATATGTGAACTGCATTTTAGCATGAGCAAATATGCATGTTTAGATTTGCTCATGCGAAAATCTGACTGTTTGCAAGTTCACTTTCCCTCCAACCACTTTTTTTCCCAATTCTGGAAGGTGGTTTATGCCTGCCATTGTCAGGAGTAAATTGCCAACATTTCTCAGTATGGGAACAGATTAGAGAAGAGTTGTTGAAAACCCTTAAAACATGCAAGTTAGTAGGTTTGCACAGACTCAAAAGGGAATTCTAACCCTGGAACTATTGCTTACCACTCCCTTCAGCCCCAGTATGTAGAGCTGCGGAAACGCTTCAACATAAGGGGGTTGCAAGTATTCAAACACTACTATGGTATGAGCCCTGGCATAATCAGAGAGGCTATATCAGAGCTCTCATATAATGAGATTGCTGCCATAATTTGTCGTCTCACTACATGGCACCAAAGGAACAAGTGGCTTTTGTTACAGGACAAGTAGATTTATGAAGCAACCTGCCCCATGGACAAGTAGATATTTTATTAAATTCCACACCCCTGAGAACTGGACCCCTGACACCACCAACTCAGTACACGTCTGCACCAGTGGATACTCTGTCAGGAAGAAGGACTGCTGTGCTGCTGAAAGGACTGTCACTCTGTTGAACTCTGCCAGACTCCTGCTCCGTGGGCTGACCTACTGCCCTTTTGCCTGGGAGTTAGAAGGACTGGACCTGCATCTCTCCACCACTTCAACCCAAGGTTGCTCAAAGGGCTTGCCTGCTTGCCTCCTATTGGAAATATCAGGGACATCATAGACTACACTCCACTCCACAACCAGCACCTCGACTCTGACATCTGAGAGTCTTGCCCTGCCAAGTGATGCCAATCCAGTCCTGGACCCATGGAAGTGGGTTTAGCGTGCTGCAATCAAAATCCCACGTGTCGCCATCATTGCGCGGCTCGGAACAGGCGCATCTCAATCGCTGCCGACGCATCGTCGCCGCTGCCAGGATCGAGACCATCACCGGCTGCGTGGCTCAACGACGATGCATCGTCTACATCAGAAGGGTTCGACAACGACGCATCTCCAATTTGCTCGGCTTGGAACAGAAGCATCGCCTACATTTCCAGGATCGATGCTGATGCATCAACTCCTTTGCTGCCCGCAACTCGTCCTCGACATCGACACAGCCCTGAACCAAGGTACTGTTTCAGCGGGCCAAGGCTGGTCCCTCTATCTGTCCCACGCTCAATCGCGGTCAGCTTGAACTTTTGGAATTTAACCTGTCTAGCACGACCAGATAGCCCCGGTTGGCGCTTTATGCTTTTAAGCACTGTATTTCAAGATATTCTTTAACAATTCATAACCTTGGTTCTACTTATTGGATTTTTGTCATTTTGGTCTTGTTTTGTTCAATAAATTAAGGTCTGTTTTTAGGTCTCGCCTAGCGTTGCAGTGCATGCGTTGCTCGCTTTGCGAGGCATGCTGTATTAGGGTATTTTTTAGAAGTGGTGTGGAAGCCCCGCCCATATTTTTCATTGGCTGGCGTCATCGTCCATGGTAAATGCTGGCTTCCGATTGATAATGAGGCTTCTTAGTCCCGCCTTGTTACCGCCCTGTCTCCTTTTGGGACCGCCCATCAGGACTGGATCTTTTACTTGTGGCGTTACACGGTCTCCATAAGTCGGTGAGCACTCTTTTATTTTGTTATTTGCAGCGCGGTCCTCTTTCACTTTGGGGACCGCGTTTGTTTATTTAATTATTTTGCCGCGCAGGCCGCTTTCGCTTTTGCGGCCGCGCTTGTTATTAGAGTTAAAGGGCAGTGCCTTAAGAAAACATACCCTGCCGGTTATCCAGTTCTGGTTGCACACATGCAGCTATCTTCTAGTTTTAATTCTTGTTTTTTATACTAGCTGGCACGCCTTATGTTTTACAGCTTCCAACATGCAAAAGAAGCAGCATGACGCGAGAGCCCATTGTGTAGCTAAAACATTTTGTTTTTACAAAACCCACACTGTGCTTTATCTTTAATACAGCACCTGCTTTAAAAAATATATATATATTTCATTTTACCCAGAACGCATACCGCGCTTTTTCTATAACACGGGCGCACACTTTCAACAGAAGCGTGCGAAAACAAACTTTTTGAAGCCGCGCCGCCTTTCTTTTGTTTTGCACGGCACGGCGTGTTCCTTAAAGCTGTTTTTGCTTACCCCCTCCTGCTTCGCGTTATGAGCCCTCCCCCACCCTCTGAGCACAAATGGAGCCTTTCTCAATCAAGCGGCAACGCTTCCACATTCCTCCTCCTGTAGCCATTCCCTGCTCTGCCCGACCTCCTCCCGCACTCCCAACAACCCCATGCACAGGTCCCGCGGGCGCCTACAAGGTACGGGCTTCACAGCGGCATTTGTATTTTTTAAAATATAGTGTGTGTAGAAGCATTTCCATTCGCTGCTCTGCCCGACCCCTCTCTCACTCCCAACACCCCCATGTTCAGGTCCCATGGGCGCCTACAAGGTACGGGCTTCACAGCTGCAGCATTTGTATTTTCAAAAGAGTAGCGTGTGTAGGCATTTGCAGTTTGTAAATGCTCTGTCACTACAGGTAAATAAATATTTGAGTGCGTGTACTTTAGCATGTGTACTGCCAGAGCTGTGAAGGAATGCTTTCACATTCTTCCCAAATCAACCTGTCTGTGTCACCAGAACTGGCACTGAGTGACTAGTGACATGGTGAAAAGTCAACGAGAGACTTGAGCAAAACTGTTGTCTTAGACAAGTGCTATTTAACTCATGGGACGAAGTGCTCAATGCAGGCAGCGTGCAATCAAAAAGCGAGTAGACAAATTGACTTGACATCCCTGTCTGCAGAGAGTACTGTCGCTTCAGGGCTAGTCTGCTTAAGGATGCTATGTTAACCAAGAGGGCAGGAGCTAGACATGAGGTAAATACAACTCTGGAATTAAGGAGCAAACGAATCGCCTACCACAGAATTAGACTTCCACCCCTGCACTCTTGAATCTTCTTTTCACTGACTCTTCCTCATCTTTTTTAGCCTTTCAGAGTGACTGGACTGTTTGGAAAACTTTCTATTTCTCTTAAATCTACTCCAGTGCTGCAACCAGCATGTCAGCCGTGAACACAAGGTGGCCTGATCGCTTTACTCGTGATTTTTTTATACTCTGAAACTATCTAAGGAGGTAAATTGGTTCCTTGTAAAGAGCTTGTTGTTTCTGCTTACATTTCACATGCTCTACTTAATCTTGCGTTAACAATACATGTTTGCTTTTACAAGGATTTTGTCACCTTTTTTTTCCAGGCAACATATCACTCTTGTCTCCCCTCCCTCATAACCGATTTTCAGGTTCTCCAGCGCCACAGTCATACAAATGGCAATAGCGCTATGCAAATATAATTACTCCACTGAAAATAAAGACAAAAGTAAAAAACATTGTCATTTTCACCGCCAAGAGCTGTAACTTTCCCAAATGCGAGACCTATTGCATTGCAAATGCTTGTTCTATACAGGAGTGGTATATTTTTGTGTAGTGTTTTTACTGTTTTAAGTGATGCACAAAGGCTTTACACATTGCCTCTTAAGTTAAGCCTGACTGCTCTATGCCAAGCTACCAGAGGGTGAGCACTGGTTAATTTAGGGTGTGTATCTGACTTACCATGAATAGGATTGTTGTTCCTGGTTGGACAGGGTGCATACCTCTGCCAATCAGAAACCCAATTTCTAACAGTAGTGTACTGTATGATTTAGAACTGGTAGTCATAAACAAGTCTGGTTCCTTTTTAGGAAGAGTGTGGTGCCTACCAGTCTCACTCATGTAAAGTTCCACTCTAATGTAGTTCCCAGACCCTGCGCGGACATCCAGAATGGATGTGCATGTCTATTGTGTATATTTGGTGCTGTTAGCAGAGCTCTATGTTCCATGTGAGTGTATTTTTGACCAGATCAGTAGTATCCATTTTGGAAGGCCCCTGGTACAACACAGCACAAGACAAGGACATCCATTAGTGGCATTCCTGGGTTGGGGGGAACAGCCCCAGACACTGAAGTGTGGGAAGATGGAGGTAGGGCGGCTTTAAAAATGCAGTAGTGAACTTCATGGAGCACCTACAGATTATCTCTCTGAGCTTAGCTAGCAGATATGATAGGGAGCAGGAGCTGGTGAGTCAGAAGATTCTTTTCAGGTGTAAAGAGAATATTTTTGCCTTCCCCTAAGTACCACTCCCAAAAGGGCTGATAACAGCCTCACACTTTATTGTGCTGCTGTTGTAGGTGGTCATGTTGGAGACACCCCTTGTTCGTCACTGCCTGCTGAGAAGAGCTGCACCAGAGACAAAACTAAGTCTGCTCCAAGGAGCTGGAAAACACAAAAAAGGAGGAACTTCCCCATATCGTTTCCAAGCCTTTGACAGTGGGATCGACATCCCTTGTCTGAAAAATGAATGCAAAAGTGGGACCCAGACATTCCCACTCGGTTTTAATTTCCTCATTGAATAATGGAGGGAGTAATCTGAGGATTACTTGTAGAAATGCTGACACAGGACTGATGTCTTGTTCAGCCAGCCTTGAAGAGATGAAATCACATCCCCTGAAGTCTGCAATATTCCCGAGAGGACCTGTGGGTCTGCCTCTGGCCTTGGAGCTGCTGGCCTGCTGAGAGAGGGTTGGGGCAGCTGCTGCCGACAGGAAGACAACCAAGAAGGAGAGGCCGATCCACTGGAGCATTGGAGGAGCCTCAGAAATCGCAGACTGCTGTGAGGAGTATGCACCGACCAGAGTTTGGAATGGGTCTCCCCCACCTAACTTCAAGTCGACTGCTCATCCTGCCGGAGGTGTGACCGCTTCTGTATAGATGCACCCAAGGGTTCTGCGGCTAAGAGGGGCCGCGACCTGAAGCAGCTGCAGCTACAAGCGACTGTGACCTGAGACACCAACATGTAGGAGCAACTGTGTCGTGAAACACCAATAGCGACGAGCAGCCATTCTGACCCCCAGAGGACAGGGCAACCACTCTGATCCCCCACAGAGGACAGGGCAACCGCTCTGAGACCCCGAGAGGACAGGGCAACCGCTCTGATCCCCCAGAGAGCAGGGCAACCACTCTGATCCCCCAGAGGACAGGGCAACCACTCTGATCCCCCAGAGGACAGGGCAACCAGTCTGATCCCCCAGAGGACAGGGCAACCACTCTGGTCCCCCCCAGAGGACAGGGCAACCACTCTGATCCCCCCAGAGGACAGGGCAACCACTCTGATCCCCCTAGAGGACAGGGCACCCACTCTGATCCCCCCAGAGGACAGGGCTACTACTCTGATCCCCCCCAGAGGACATCACCGCCAAGTGCTAACGTGACTGGTGCTTACTGTCAACTGGCGGGTTCTCCACACAGCACACCAGTAAAGTCTCTGGGCGGATAAAAGGCGGTCCCATGACCTCCGACCAGTGCACTGATACACTGAGAGAAGTGGAGTAGGAAGGGGAAAGGGGGCTACCCCCGCGCCTGACTCAAGAATCCCAGACACACGCTCACGCATCTGAGGGTCAAAACCCAGATAAAGCTGGGGACTGGTCATCTCTCATAGGTACTTTAAGCAGTGAACTAAAGTGGGGTGAGACAGTGCCACAACTTTTAAGACTCAGTGCAAGGACATTAGTAAGGACTGGCCTAAGCCCGCAGTCGGATAGTGAGCCTGCACTGTCGTTTACATTAAACCTGGTCAATTTATGTGTAGAAATGTCCAGCAGTGCCTGTGTAAAACCGTATGCCTTTGTTATTTCTGTGTGTCCTTGTTGGAAAGTGGATTATTGGTAGGGGCAAATGTAGGTCTGCCACTGGCAATAAGGCCACTAACACATGATAGGACTCAGCATAGGTCTTAGAAAATTATTCCCATGCTCAACCCTTGGTAGCTTGGCTGCGAGCAGGCAGGCTTAACTTCAAAGACAAGTATGTAAAGCATTTAAAAACACCAATTCAGTAAATAATTAAGACACAATGCATAATAAAAAAATCCAACATCAATTTATAAAAATAGGACATATTTTTATCTTTAAAATGACACCAAAACAACAAAAATCCAATGAGGGAACTGGAGATATGAATTTTTAAAGATTTATCACTTTATAGCACTTAGAAACTTATAGCACCTTATTGGGATATCTGGTCGCGATAGACCGGCTCAAAGTCAAAGTTTCAGGCCGACCGCGATGGAGCCCTGAGCGGCTACCCCTCGCGATAGGTCCCGGTCACAGTTTTTACCTTCTGACTTAGAAACTTTTCTGGTGCTTTTTCTCGTGGGGTCCCTCGATGCTCTTCACCAGGCCGGATTCGGTGAGGGTTCAACGGCCTCGGATTTCTTCTACTCCCGGTCAAACTCTGGAAGTCGGACCTACGGAGCTTTTAGCGGGACGAACCTGGATGGCTTGGCCGGCTCGCGGTTGAAGGCAGGCGGCTTGGCTGACCAGGTTGAGTCGGTCCCCCTATGGAGCTTTTTTTCAAAGTTGCTCCAAAGTTCTCCAAACTCCTGGAACTTCTTCCTGAAGTTCCCCAAAGGGTCCCAAAGTGTCTCAAACTCACTCCAAGGGTCTGGAAGCTCCAAGATGGTCCTTGAAAGTTGAGGACTTCAGTTCCCACAATCCACTTGGACAAAACCCTTACAAATCCACTGGTAGTATTCCAGGTTGCGGAGTCTTGGTGGTGATGATCCAGGTGAGCTCTGTTAACCTGTAGCTTGCAGGGAGTCCACTCTTTACTCTTTTTCACAGCAAGGTAGTCCACAGGGCTGTAGTTCCTGATGGTGCAGTCCACAGAGGGCAGGCCTTAGCAATTGCACATCCAACTTCTCAGCATGGCACAACGTCTTGCTTTCTTAAGTTTCAAGCAGCAGATCTGAGGGGCTCTGCCCTTTTCAGATACTTATTCCAAGTTATCTGGGTCAAGCAGGAGGTCACTCCTGACCAATGGGAGCAGGGCAACTCCCCAAGGATATGACCACATCCTGTAGAGTGTGGCATTATTTTGTCCCAGAGTGCATCAAATCTTCCAAATTCATAATGGCTGATTTTTCAGCAGAGAGGTAAGAGCTGGCTAAACACACCCCTAGGATGGCTACTTTCCATAGACTCTCCCCTTGCATCTGCTCATACCTTCCTTAAGCCTAGCATCTGGCTGAGGTGAAGAGTTTAGAGTTGTAAATGACACTGCTTTCTTCTCTCCTCTTTGAAGACCATGGTTTACGACTCCTCCCCCTGCTCTGGCATTCCTGTGTAGCAGCACACTGCCCTCCCAGCAGAGCTGGTTAACCCAGGGGCTCTTTATCACCTCTTCAAGGTAGCCTGGCTAATCCACTTAACTCTGACCAATCAGGACAGACCACTGGAAGGCTGAATCTGGACTTACAAACAAGAAAGTCTTATAACTTCTTGTATGTACATTTTAGGAGAAATTCAACAATATGATATTGTTGGATTTATCACTACCATTCTGGGAAGTCTTTGAATGGAAGTTCTATCATTCTCCTATCAGGAGTTATTAGTTAATAACTTCTTGCCATGTTAACCTATGTGGCAGGATTTGCAATGGGAAAAATGACTTGGGCCATTTTTCCAGCACCAGGACTTACAAAAACATATTTTATAAGTACTCCGCCTATATCTACAGCACCCCCACCCCATGGATCACCTAGGGGACATTTTAGGGGTTCTGAATCTGTAGAAATATGGCAGATCCTCCCTCCACAGGGCTCCTAGCATCAAAGTCGAATTTGGGCAGCATTTTATCACAATGTGGGGAGTGAAATGTGAAATTTCACTTAACCCAGGGCATATAAAACTCATTTTATAAGGGTCCACCTTATAAATACCTGACCCCCCACCCCTGGGACACCTAGGGGAGACCCTGGGGGTTCCTAATATGCCAAACATTGTAGGTTATCCATTTTTAAGTGCCCCAAACACCAAAGTCGAGTTTGGGCACAATTTACTTTTTAAAAGCAGTCATGGAACCCAGGGCTGCTTTTAAACTGACCTCAGGCTTCAGCAGCGCACACATGCAAGTGCAGAAAAGGCTGCTGGCCTCTAAACTAAAGAGTGGACTCCCTGCAAGCTACCGGTTAACAGAGCTCACCTGTATCATCACCACCAAGACTCCGCAACCTGGAATACTACCAGTGGATTTGTAAGGGTTTTGTCCAAGTGGATTGTGGGAACTGAAGTCCTCAACTTTCAAGGACCATTTTGGAGCTTCCAGACACCTTGGAGTGAGTTTGAGACACTTTGGGACCCTTTGGGGAACTTCAGGAAGAAGTTCCAGGAGTTTGGAGAACTTTGGAGCAACTTTGAAAAAAAGCTCCATAGGGGGACCGACTCAACCTGGTCAGCCAAGCCGCCTGCCTTCAACCGCGAGCCTGCCAAGCCATCCAGGTTCGTCCCGCTAAAAGCTCCGTAGGTCCGACTTCCAGAGTTTGACCAGGAGTAGAAGAAATCCGAGGCCGGCAAACCCTCACCAAATCCGGCTTGGTGAAGAGCATCGAGGGACCCCACGAGAAAAAGCTCCAGAAAAGTTTCTAAGTCCGAAGGTAAAAACTGTGACCGGGACCTACCTCGAGGGGTAGCCGCTCAGGGCTCCATCGCGGTCGGCCTGAAACTTTGACTTTGAGCCGGTCTATCGCAACCAGATATCCCAATAAGGTGCTATAAGTTTCTAAGTGCTATAAAGTGATAAATCTTTAAAAATTCATATCTCCGGTTTCCTACATTGGATATTTGTCGTTTTGGTGTCATTTTAAAGATAAAAATATTTCCTATTTTTATAAATTGGTATTGGATTTTTATTATGCATTGTGTCTTAATTATTTACTGAATTGGTGTTTTTAAATGCTTTACATACCTGTCTTTGAAGTTAAGCCTGCCTGCTCGCAGCCAAGCTACCAAGGGTTGAGCATGGGAATAATTTTCTAAGACCTATGCTGAGTCCTATCATGTGTTAGTGGCCTTATTGCCAGTGGCCGACCTACATTTGCCCCTACCAATAATCCACTTTCCAACATTTGGTGCTCAGCGGTGTGGATGAGGACTTGTGTTTAAAAAGTACACCTTTCAGTAAAGTTAACTAAGATTATAAAAATCCTCTAAATTGCCTTAGAACAAAACTTTTGAGTTTGATTTTTGGAATTTGGACTAAACTGTTTTTAATCCATTGTTTTGATTTTTCCAAATTGTTCTAAGTCTGTTGTGCCTAGTTGTTGTGACCCAAAACTAGGGAACCATGGAGCTGGACCTGGCTAAACTGTCCCAGTTCAAGATGGCTGATCTTAGGGAACAGTGTAGGCTTCGGGGCTGCCTGCTTCCAAGAAGCTTAGGAAGGCAGGGTTGCTTGAATCCCTAAAGGCCTGGGCTGGGGTAGCTGAGGAGAGTCAAGGGGGATAGAGGGTGTCCCCCCAACCTCATCCAAAAGGAGGGTGAGGATGATGCCTCTTCTATTTTATCTAGTGTTAGCCATATGATTCCAGATGGTGGGAGTGGGGAGGGGTCCCTTACTCAGGAACCACCACTGTCCCTTGCAGAGAGACAGCTTGAGGCTCAATTAGCTTTGATTGCCTTGGAGAAGGAGAAATTGGAATTGGCTAAGAAGAAATGGGAGAGGGAGGAGGCGTTCAAAAGAAATGGTGGCAGTGAAAATGATGAAGATTTTCAGATGTCCAGGGGTGGTGGATTTGATCCCAAACTTCCCAAGGGTATAGTGCCCAAGTACACAGAGGGGGATGACATTGACAAGTGGCTAACAACTTTTGAGAGGGCCCTTAGAATGAGTAGGGTCCACTCTAGGTATTGGGGTGCACTCCTGTGGGAGTTGATTCCAGTAGCTGGGAGGGATAGGCTCCTGACCCTGAAGGGAGAGGATGCAGAATCATACCAGCAGATGAAGGCATGCTTAGTCAAGAGATTTGGTCTGACTCCAGAGCAGTACAGGGTGAAGTTTAGAGGCACCGAGAAATTGAGTTCAAAGTCGTGGGTAGACTTTGTGGACATTTCAGTGAAGGCACTGGAAGGCTGGATTGTTGGTAACAAAGTTGACACATATGAGGGATTGTATAATTTGTTTTTGAAAGAACATATTTTGACTCATTGTGCAGAAGAGAAGTTACGCCAGTATCTAGTGGACTCTAAGCTGAAAGAACCCAGAGAGCTGGGGAAAGCAGCTGATGAGTGGGTAAGAACCCGGGTTTCCATTCAGCACCAGGGGGGTGACCAGAAGAAGGGAGGACAGGTCCCTCCCCAAGGGAAAGCCCAAGGGAAAGAAGGTCAAAACCAGAAGGAGTCCTCCAAAGACCCACAAAAACCTGCACAAGGAGGGGGGGCCCCCGAGCCAACCCAAATTCAAAGGGAGGGGGTATCAGGGAAAGAATGGTAGGTTCTTTGATATCTCAAAGGTGGGTAAGTGCTTTGACTGTAACCAGCCAGGGCATAAACATGGAGATGCTGTCTGCGCCAAGAAACTCCCCCCTAAGGGGCCATCCACAGGGATTGCCAGTGTAAGTGTAGGGGTGGAGAGTGGTGCCCCAGAGAAGGGTAGTCAGGTGGTGGAAGCAACCTTAGTGTCCCTGGGTGGGGTGAATATTGCAACTCTTGCTGCCTTACCTCCAAACATGGACAAGTACAGGCAGAGGCCTAAAGTGAATGGGACTGAGGTTGAGGCTATCAGAGACACTGGGGCTAGTGTAACTATGGTCCTGGATGAGCTTGTGCCTCTAGAGAGGTTGTTACCTGGTGAGTTTCACCAGGTGACTTATGCAGACAGCACTACCAAACTCCATCCTATGGCTGTGGTGGATTTAGAATGGGGAGGTGTGACAGGCCCTATGAAGGTTTGATTTGATTGTGAGATTTATATAGCGCTCGAATTCCCAAGGGCGTCTAGGCGCTGCAACGGAGGAGTCTGCCAGAATTATGAAGGAGGAGGTAAGAATTAGTTTGAAAATAGCCAAGTTTTCAGGTAACTGTGTCAAAGGTGCTCCCAGTCCAGTGTTTACTGGGCAATGATCTTGAAGCCTCTGTGTGGTCAGAGGTGGAGAGAGGACTCCATATGAAAATATTGGAGCTCCCTGAGTGGGTATGTGCTGTGAGTAGGTCACAAACTAGCCAGAAGGGGGGGGGGGCGGACACTTGGACCCTGGAACAAAGGGCCAAGCATCCAAGGACAAGGGTACTGGGCCTGGTGAGCCAGCCCAGGGAACTCCAGAGATGCAGGAAGAATCTAACCCTGATGGGGAGGATCTAGCCTCTGAGGGAGGGACTCCATCCCTGCCAGAGCTGTCAGATTTGGCAGAACTGACAGGAGCAGGTGGACCCTCCAGAGAGGAGTTCAGTAAGGGACAGAGAGACTGTCCCACCCTTGAGAGCTTGAGACGGATTGCTTCTAAGCAAGAGGAGGGGGATGACAGTGGGTTTCACAAACTCTACTGGGAAGATGGACTGCTTTATACTGAGGCCAGAAACCTCAAGGAGGGGGCCACCAGGAGGTTGGTGGTGCCCCAGAAGTACAGAGAGTTCATCCTGACGTTGGGTCATGATATCCCCTTGGCAGGACATTTGGGACAGACAAAGACATAGAACCGGTTGGTGAACCATTTCTACTGGCCCCATATGTCTGAAAAGGTAAAAGAGTTTTGCAGCTCCTGTGTCACCTGTCAGGCCAGTGGCAAGGCAGGGGGCAAAACAAAGGCTCCCCTAATAACACTGCCAGTGGTTGGGGTTCCTTTTGAAAGGGTGGGGATGGACATTGTTGGTCCCCTGGACCCACCTACTGCATCAGGGAATAGGTATATCTTAGTGGTAGTGGACCATGCCACTAGGTACCCTGAAGCAATCCCTCTTAGAACCATTGATGCTCCTGCAGTGGCTAGAGCACGGCTTGGTGTGTTCACCAGAGTGGGTTTTCCAAAAGAGGTGGTATCAGATAGGGGCACAAACTTCCTGTCCAGCTATCTGACTGCTATGTGGGATGAGTGTGGTGTCAACTACAAGTTCATCACCCACAAGCAAATAGTCTTGTTGAGAGATTCAACAAAACCCTGAAGGGCATGATAAATGGGTTGTCAGAGAAACTCAGGAGGAGATGGGATGTTCTCCTCCCATGCTTACTGTTTGCCTACAGGGAGGTGCCACAGAAAGGGTTTGGTTTCAGTCCCTTTGAGTTGTTGTTTGGACACCCTGTGAGAGGGCCATTTAGCCTGCTGAGAGAGTCTTTCGAGAAGCCTCTTAAAGAAGCAAAGGACAATGTGCTTGACTATGTGCTAGGCCTGAGATCTAGAATGGCAGAGTACATGTACAAGGCAAATAGGAAACTGGAGGCCAGCCAGGAGCTCATGAAGCACTGGTATGATCAAAAGGCTACTATGCCTGAGTATACTCCAGGACAATTGGTGTGGGTGTTGGTGCCCTTGGCTCCCAGGGCCCTCCATGACAAGTGGAGTGGGCCCTATCCAATCTTAGAAAAGAAGGGAGGGTGAGGTTACCTATTTGGTTGACCTTGGCACCCCCAGGAACCCTCATAGGGTCCTGCATGTGAATAGATTGAAACCCCACCATGACAGGGCAGACATGACCATGTTACTGGTCACTGATGAGGGTGTGGAGGAGGAAACTGAGCCTGTGCCCGACCTCCTCTCCACTAATGTGCAAGATGGGTCAGTGGAGGGGGTTGTACTCTCTCCCAAGTTGACAGACCAGCAGCACAGAGACTGTAAGCAAGTGCTGGAGCAGTTTGCTGGCCTGTTCTCTTTGACCCCAGTCATCACTGAGTGGTGTGTGCACCACATTGACACTGGTGACAGCTTACCTGTCAAAAATAAACTGTACAGGTTGTCTGACCATGTCAGAGCCAGCATTAAAGCTGAGTTTGTTAAGGTGCTGGAATTGGGGGTAATTGAACCGTCTGAGAGTCCATGGGCCAGTCCAGTGGTGCTGGTACCTAAACCTAATCCTCAGGGGGGACCCAAGGAGTTAAGGTTCTATGTGGACTACAGAGGATTGAATGCAGTCACAAAGACTGACGCTCACCCTATACCTAGAGCTGATGAGCTCATTGACAGGTTAGGGGCTGCTAAGTACCTGAGTACTTTTGATTTGACTTCAGGTTACTGGCAGATTGCCCTCACTGATGGAGCAAAGGAGAGGTCAGCATTTTCCACACCAGAGGGACATTATCAGTTCAAGGTAATGCCCTTTGGCTTAAAGAATGCACCTGCCACCTTCCAAAGGTTGGTGAACCGGGTCTTGTCTGGGTTGGAACAGTTCAGTGCAGCTTATCTGGATGATATAGCTGTATACAGCTCTACCTGGGGGATCACTTAAGCCACCTAAGGGAAGTGCTTCAGGCCATGCAGCAGGCAGGCCTGACTTTAAGGCAAGTAAGTGCCAAATAGGACAGAGTTCTGTGGTGTACCTGGGCCACCTGGTAGGTGGGGGCCATGTACAGCCTCTCCAAGCTAAAATCCAAACTATTTTGGATTGGACAGCTTCTGTTACCCAGACTCAGGTCCGGGCATTCCTTGGACTGACAGGGTATTATAGAAGGTTTGTTCAAAATTATGGGACCATTGTGGGGCCCCTAACAGAACTCACTTCTAAGAAGAGGCCCAAAAAGGTGGATTGGACCCCAGAGTGTCAGAAGGCTTTTCACACTTTGAAAGCTGCTATGTGTTCAGCACCAGTGCTGCTGGCCCCTGATTACACAAAAGAATTTGTGGTTCAGACAGATGCTTCAGAGCAAGGATTGGGGCAGTGTTGTCACAGCTAAATGAAGAGGGCCTTGATCAGCCAGTTGCCTTTATTAGAAGGAGACTTCTTCCCAGAGAGCAGAGGTGGAGTGCCATTGAGAGAGAGGCTGTTGCTGTGGTTTGGTCCCTGAAAAAGTTGAGACCATATTTGTTTGGGACTCACTTCCGTGTTCAAACTGACCACAGGCCTCTCAGATGGCTCATGCAGATGAGAGGGGAGAATCCCAAGCTGTTAAGGTGGTCCATATCCCTGCAGGGAATGGACTTTACAGTGGAACACAGACCTGGGGTTGCCCATGCAAATGCAGATGGACTTTCCAGGTTTTTCCACTTAGCTGATGAGGACTACCAGGGTGTAGGTTAGTAACCCATCACCTTTCGTTTGGGGGGGTGCTATGTTGCAAAGTCATCCTGTGCCCTGGGCACCCCCCAACTTTTTGCTGACTGATACTGGTGGTAACTGACTCTGACTGACCCTGGGTTTTGCCTAACCAGGCCCAGGGCCAGTGATGGAATGGATTGCATGATGTGCACACCATGAAATAGCTATTGGAAACGCCAGTGCATCAAGCTTTTCCTTTCCAGCACATAAGGAATATGTGGGTGTCAGAACCCGTTCTGGGGTCACAGGGCAAGCAGGGGGTGGGTACTGGGCCCCAAGCATGGTAGTTTAGGTCTTTACCTCCTTCGTCATGGGGCCTGATCCACTCTGGTCCTGCACACTGAGCACCACATTCTCGCACCTGACTGACAGTGGCAGTGAGATGCGGTCCAAGCTGCTCGGGGAGCCAGTCTGGAGACAGAGACTCACAACTAAGTAGTTATGCAACAAGGACAATCTTACCATCCAGTCCGTGCTTCTTGTCGTCAAAATAAAATATTGAATGCACCTCAAAAGCAATAGGACTGTTGCAGTCATCCTGTGCTCTGGGCACCTCCCAACTTTGATGACTGATACTGGTGGTAACTGACTCTGACTGACCCTGGGCTTAACCAGGCCCAGGGCCAGTGCTATGCTGAAAACACTTAGAATACAGTTAAAACACCTACATACACTAGGTACACTATGGTTGGGGTATCCCTGTGATTGGCATGACCTACCCTATAAGACCCTAGTACATAATAGGGCAGGGGAATTGAAACTACCTATCAGTCCCTAGTATATAGTAGGGCATGGCAGTTTCAATCCCCCTGCCCTATTATGTACTAGGGTCTTATAGGGTAGGTCATGCCAATCACAGGGGTACCCCAACCCATAGTGTACCCTAGTGTATGTAGGTGTTTTAACTGTATTCTAAGTGTTTTCAGCATAGCACTGGCCCTGGGCCTGGTTAGGCAAAGCCCAGGGTCAGTCAGAGTCAGTTACCACCAGTATCAGTCAGCAAAAAGTTGGGGGGTGCCCAGGGCACAGGATGACTTTGCAACAGTCCTATTGCATTTTGGGGTGCATTCAAGTATTTTTATTTTTGACGACAAGAAGCACCGGACTGGATGGTAAAGATTGTCCTTGTTGCATAACTACTTAGTTGTGAGTCTCTGTCTCCAGACTGGCTCCCCGAGCAGCCTTGGACCACGCATCTCACTGCCACTGTCAGTCAGGTGCCGAAGAGGTGTGCGTGGTGCTCAGTGTGCAGGACCAGGGTGGATCAGGCCCCATGACGAAGGAGGTAAAAGACCCTAAACTACCATGCTTGAGGCCCAGTACCCACCCCCTGCTTGCCCTGTGACCCCAGAACGGGTTCTGACACCCACATATTCCTTTTATGTGCTGGAAAGGGAAAAAAGCTTGATGCACTGACGTTTCCAATAGCTATTTCAGGGTGTGCACATCATGCAATCCATTCCATCTGCTCATTTAGTTGCTCCGGTTTCAGGGGAGCGTGGAATCATGGCTTACTTCCTTTGGGGAAGGGGTGATCTGAAAGCAGGGTCTCTGTGATGGCCTATAGCCTCGGACATTGTGCAGTTTCCACCCCGCTCCCTTTCTCTCCCCCTGATGACTTCTAAGGAGGGCGGATCCATATGTGAGTGTCCAGGTTACATATAATCTGGACTGATTGAACCCGGCCTAAGGTGCTCAAAGACATGGATCAGGCATAGCAGCAGGAAGAACAAACAGAGTAAGATGGGAGGGGTGGGGACTATATGTAAAGCGGCCCACAGACATACAAGACCAAATGAAGAGGCCTGCTGAATTCTGGCTCTGGATTAAATACGAGCACTGGGAAACAACAAATAACGTCAAAACACACTAGGTGCCACAATATAAAAAGTCCCCCTGTGAAGAAGTGTGTGGTTCTTTGGATAGGGTTGGAGTGTAGTGCTGTTTAGCCCACTAGTGTCAGACTCACACTTCCTTAAAAACTGATGTACTCACCCTGCTGATCGCATACCTTTACAATCTGAATCAGACTCTGGCCTGCAATTGAAGTGCTTAGAAAGTCATACCCTGTTCTACTGGCTGGCCCTGCTATGCCACACAGATGACATATTAGGTGCTATACAAGTTCTAAATAGCAATAACAATGTGGTTTGAGTGTGGTGCAGCGCTGCCTTTTTCAGACGGATGTGTAGTGCTAGATTGTTCGAAAGGAGGTGTAATTCCTCTTCACCTGCTCCTGATTAATTCTCTGTTTCTCTTTCCACTTTAGCTTCATGCCCTCGAGTAGCTGGAATTATCCAAACCTTTCCTACTGGGCAAGACTGTGTTGACATCCTCTTCCTTCCATGTGCGGGCACGTGCAGGAGTGGTTCAACCAAATGCATCATCGTCTGAATCAAGATTGTTGAGGAGAGAAAGTGTGGCAACACTCAGACAACACAGCCTAACCACTGGATGTGGAGGGTGGATGCAGAGCCGCACTCCAACGCTGGCTGCAGACATCAAGCCACAACCCAACGCACAAAGGGGACTTAGAGCGCAAACGCAACACAAAGAGAAGACAACCAACCACAAGTCCAGGCCCACTGTGAAGAAAGTTCCAAAACCTAAGGCAGACATCGGAGAGAGATTCACAGCCCAGCTCAGGCATCAGACACTGTTCCACACTCCAATGCTTGTGGTGCACACTCACCAAGCCTGCAAGGCTTGTGCTGGGCAGTAGTCTGCAACAAAAGATTGCCACAGACCAGAAACGGCACCATGCTACAGATGTGAGGTTTTTGCTGCAGTGCTGTATGGGCAGGGGATGAGTTTGAAACACTTGGGGAGCGGGGAGTGACCTGCGTCCCCCCAGACAGAGCCCCCCACGGGGCGGAAGCACGGCCCATGCATGTCACACGGGGGCAAGTTTGAATTTGACGATGGCGGATGCTACGTGGGTGACTGGGAAGACGGCCGGGCGCATGGCTATGGGGTGTGCACAGGCCCTGGGCGCCAGGGCGAGTACAGTGGATTGTGGTGCCGTGGCTTTGAGTCACTTGGTGTTTACACCTGGCCCAGCGGTAACACCTACCAGGGCTGCTGGGCCCAGGGCAAGCGCAATGGCCTTGGCGTGGAAGCCAAAGGCAAGTGGGTTTACCGGGGCGAGTGGAGCCATGGACTGAAGGGCCGCTGCGGGGTCCGCCAGAGCCTCTCTGGGGCCAAGTACGAGGGTGCGTGGAGTGATGGGCTACAAGATGGCTATGGCATGGAGACATACTCAGATGGAGGTGAGTGAGGGCAAGTGCCAACCCATGCATCTCTCTCCTTCTTTCACTACCTCCCACATCTTCCTCTCTGTCCCTCCCTTTTCCTTTACCTTTCCTCCCTCTATTGCTTATTTTCACAGGGCTTGTGGTTTAAGCCATGTCTGATTTTGATAGCCTCTGCCCTGCCTTCAGCCAAGCCTTTTATGAACCTTCTGCAGGTATGGACACAATGCTGTAGATGTGTTTACCAGAGCTGCCTCCAGAAATAGACGTAAAACTCCAGAGATGGTCTTAGATAGTCTCAGAACTGGAGGCAGTGCTCACAAAAAGGTTTATTCCCTCAATTGCCTTCACGGGGCTGATATCCCTGAAGCATTAATGCCACTTTGGGAAAAGGCAATGTAAAGCTACCCAAGAGAAGGACTTCCTAATGACGCACCTCATTATAATGTGCTCTTCTGATCCCTTTACATGTGGGTGACACTCAGGCTCTGGTAAACTCGTGCTACCGAAATGCATAAACGAAGATTCAAGAACTTCTGTAAAATGTGGTGGCCACTCAGTTGAATTAAACATTGGTGTTGAAAAAGCTTAAGTGATTCTCTTGGCTACACTGGGCACTAATTTATGAGGGATGGGTTCCCTGCCTTCAGCAAAGGTTAACCATGCTATTTAAAATGACATATGGATAGGGATGATCATATAAAAGGGCCTTTTTCGGTCCACAAATAGTGGGTCCACACTAACATTAGACTTTCAGATATATAAGCCCGTCCGTATGTGGTCAGGAGTGCTGGCTTACTGAACATACTTAGCGCTCTCAGTTTCATTATGTTTTTTATTTGTCTGCCCATATTTACGTTTTGATGATCTTACTGGTACTTATTCATATTTCTTGTGTTGTGTTATGTAATATATGAAGTTGCAAGTAGGATAACTTCACTTTTATTTAACAAATAAAGTAGCACTGGCGGTTTTATTTTAGTGCTATTTCTACATCTTCCTAATACAACAATACACTCTTGTGAAAGGTTTGCACCTTGATACAAACACTTGCACGTTTGCAACGATTTAGGCTTCACCAGGAGCCCTCATAGTTAGATCCAGATCTTCTCTCCACATGTCGCAAAGGCAGCAGGAACCCAGTGGTACCCAAGAAACATATGACTGACATTGATGAAACTTGATTAGGAGGTGGCCTGATGGTTCCAAAGGAACAGGAATAAACAATAAACTAAACAAAAGAACAGGTATGTCAGAGATTTTTACGGGCCCAAGGCCCACATGTCTCTAGGACTTGTTTCGAAGTTCATAAAATGTCCTCAGGGAAAGAGGAAACACAGTTGCCCCATATCTGACACAATCCGGTGGCTTCTTACTGTGTGCACATATAGAACATCCATGTAATCAGGCATTTAGAACCAAATCCATCCCAGGCCACCAATAATATTTGCACGCCTTGCTCTTAGTAACTGACATCCCAGGATTAACTGACACCCCAGGATGGCCTTGGTGGAACAGTTTGAACAATTTCTTCTGCACTCCAGCCGGAGGAGCAATTTTGTCCCGACTTACCAAGATAACACGGTCTGAAGACAACTCATTGAACGCTTTACATAAAGCCGCCAGCAATGGACATTACACTCATGGGGCCATTTCTTACCAACATATTGCACTGATGACTACATCCTTCTCCATCTCAACCTTCTACTCATCCTCAGATACAGCTTCCACACCATCAATACTAACACATTTAACAATATCTCTAAAGGTGTGGGTTACTTCACATTCCATCCCTTGGCATTGCGGCACTCCATTCCCCTCCACAGGCAACCTACACTTGCAATCAGCATGAAAATTTCCCTGCCGGGCACATACTCAATTTTATACTGAAAGCCTTATAACATTGAAGCTAATCTGACCAACATAGCCAACAAGAAGGGCCCACCTCCTGGGAACAACATAATGACCAATGACTTGTGGTCAGTGCGACAGATTAATTTCACCTTCCCAGAAAAACATTCTAAAATGTTCTGCAGCTGAAGGACATGCAAGCAGCTCCTACTCTATAATAGAGCAAACCACACTGGTATAATGCCTGCACCTCTCTGTGAAAGTTGCTATTAGATTCCTCCGGGTCATGCCCTGACACTAAAATGTCATCCTGAAAGGCCACAGCTCCATGTTGCCTCTCCAAGGAATCCTTCATCATTTCTTGGAACACTGAGGCCATGATGGCCAACCCAAATGGCATCCTGAGGAACTGAAACATACCTTTGGGAGTAGTAAAAGTCGTCAAGTACTTTGATCCATCAGCCAGGACAACTTGGTGATAAGCACAGGCTAAGTACAAAGTTGAGAAAACTTGAACTATAGCCAGTGTTGAAACCAATTCATGTAAGTTTGGAAGAGGATGCGAGTCAACCTAAATAAAGTCATTTAGACCTCTTAAATCAATGCAAAGTCTTAAATCCCCAGTGGTCTTCAAAGAAATATCAACTGGAGACACACATTCAGATGATTGTTCAGGATCAATAATTTGTTTTTAGCAGAGCTCCTTCAACATTTCACCACGTTTCTTTTAGTAGTTTACAAGTACGTTCCTGAGTTCTTGGAAAACAATTTAAGCCTTTCTTTAACTGTGCTAATTTTCTTGCCATATCTTATGCCTAGTTCCTTTTACTGTATAGGTAAAAACATCTAAGTCACCAGTATTAGGCAAAGGAGGTAACGTTTTGAAGTCTTTAAGACCGTGAACCCCAGGCAGTGTTTAATTAGGGACAATTTACATGGCACAATGCAGTCTTCTTGTCCAAGCACTTCTACATAAGCTAAAAAAACATTTTGCCATGTACCTCAGTCCATTGTTGGTTCCCATGCACTCTGCAAGAATGCAAGTGAGGTACAATACTTGACATTTTGATTGCAATATGTTATGAGGATACAATTACACTGTATATAGTAATGATTGAATATGCACGACGTATTAATATTGCAGGCTACTTTAACAGTGAAACTATAACTATGCATACAAAATATAAATATTTCTAGAAATATTTGTTCAAATAGTTATGTAACAAACAGTAACTGGTTCTAATAAAAAAGCACTGCTAAGTATAGAATTTCCCACAGCTTATGTGGTTCGCCTCTCACTGTCGAGGTTGCTACTTTAAGCACATCAGATGTACCAAGGCCTAAGAGTGCGCTGTACTGAACTGAAAAATAGGATTTAGTGGTGTGCCTATCACTGAGGGAAAGAGGCAAGAGTGTACACACCTTACTTTTGTGCCTGTGCTTCACTAAACATAATTTAAAGCTGCAAGGTGTGCTTATCACCCTTGTAGTAGATGCTGGAATAAGCACAGTAATGCCAATCACCGTGAAATCCTTTAATTTAGAACCAACACAAAGGATACTTCGACAGCCTCACAAGGGACATACAAGATGGCTGCCTACATCCTGATACTGCATCAAAACCTGTGGTTTAAAAAAAAAAATAGATCAGTCAGCATCATATTTATGCCAGGGTAGTTTCCCAACCATCCATTCACGCATTCCATACCCAGATACGTGCACAGGACACTCATATTCTAACTACATGCAAGCATTCCAATGCACTTTCAATCAATAATAGGAGGTTGTATAATGGTACAACACCTGCTTGAACAATGCATGCCTGTACCACGCGGTCTCAACCACAACTGCGTCTTTACCACGCATGCCTTTTCCACGCATGCCTTTACCACGCAATTTCATGGTAAAGACATGATGGGTAAAGAGACATGAGTGCTAAAGATCATATCCCTGCCCCCTGCCCTGTTAACTGTCCCTTTCCCATACCCTGAGCCCTACAAATTAACCCCATGCCCCAAAAACGACCCAGACCCCAGTCTCCCTGGCCCTGAGCCCTAAAAACTGTCCCCTACATCCCTAAAGTACCCCAACCCAGCCCCCCCGCCCTGAGGCCTAAAACTGCCCCCAGCCCTTAAAACTGTCTCTTTTTCCCCGCCTGAGCCCTAAACACTGTCCCCACGCCCTAAAAACAACCCGATCCCAGCCACCTCTGCCCTGATCCCTAAAAACTGTCCCCTACACCTTTCAAGTACCCCAACCCAGCCCCCCTGCCCTGAGCCCTAAAACTGCTCCCTGCCCTATAAACAACCCAGACCCCCTTCTGAGCCCTAAAAACTACCTTCTACCGCCCCAAGACCCGGCCCATGTCCTACTTACTTTACCGCGTCCTTTCCTGATCCTTCCTCTGCCTGTGCCCGCTCATCCGCTCTGCAAATAGACCGCGCATTGCCTTAACAACATGGTTAAGGCATGCGTGGTTCGCTTGTGGGGAAACGTCATGTGTGGCTGAGCACGTGTTGTTAAGGCCATTTCCGCTAATAGAACTCATCACATACACAACTTTGATTGGCTGACTTGTACTCTTCCACTAAAGATGTGAGGGGACGACTTTTTTTTTTTAATTTTGGTTTCAGCACTCCATAGCAGTGCCTCATTTTTCTCCCTCTCTCCTGTTATCTTACTACCACCCCCAATAGGCACTCAAAAATGGCCACCATGTCCACTTATATCACGATGCAGCAGTGACCATTTTGCTGTTTTTTTTAATTTACCAATCCAACATGGCAGATGGCCTTTGACCAATGCTTCTTGAACTTGAGTGACATGCTAGCATTACAAGTCTGCCAAAGCAAGACCGAATATGCAGATTTTGTCCACTTTTTAAATAAACGCAGACAGGGAAAGGGATTCTTTTCGGCCTGCGTTTGTTTATGTTTAAAGGTCGGTCAAAAACAAAAAACTGGGTGCGTTAAATATAATGATTGTTTATTGGAATACAAGCAGGTACATTTCTACTAGAGATTCTGTGCAGTTTAGAAGAAAGATTTTAGGACAAGTTTTTAGGACAAGTTATAGGTGATGTAGATTTTCGAGAGTGAAGGATGAGCATACGTGTACTACTGTGCAAAATATTACAGAGTAAAAGACATTGTGCGCTTAAAATAATTGATACTGTTTTCCGAGTGATCTGTTATCGGTTTGGACAGAGAAGATACAGTGCAATTAAGTGGTCGCCTACTGTTTTTGTTATCTGTTAGAAGGTGGGAGCTTAAGGCAGTCTGGGAAAGGGGATGGGCAAGTTTATCTTGGCGGGTAAAGAGCTCAGAAGAGGTAGGGGTTGCAGGAACGGAGTTTGGAATAAGCTAAGTGCTGTTAATGAGGCGCTGATGTCAGAGCACAGGCTGTAAGCAGATGTGTGGCTAAAGACATGAACGTCATTTAGGGGTCGCACTTGCGACCCTTGGCTGGCCCCTTGAGACCCCTAGCTCTGCCTGTGCGATCCCCCTGGTCTTAGGGGTGGCAAAATCAGTGTTTTTACGGACGTTGGGGCTGCACCCTCTTTTTTCCTGTCCATTTATTATTATACTAATAATTCATAATAATCGGTTATTTACTATTAGTGTAATAAAGATGAAGCAAGAGGAGCTGCTACTGGCCATTCCCTGGCAGCTGAGGTATAACAAAGAAAATGCTTTCAAATGTGTTCTGTGTGCATATGTGCAGGTGAGAATGTGTCTGTGTGAGAGACAGCATGTGTGTGTGAGCATGTCTCTGCAAGTTAACGTGATTGAGAGTGACAGGTAGTGGTTGGAATGAGTCAGATTGACTGTCAGAGAGTGAGTGAGCGTAAGTGACTTCAAATGAGTGAAAATGAATGAGTAAGAATGAGATTGAGGGAGTATTAGAGAGTGAGTGAGAATGAGTGTTTGTGAGTGACAGGGAGTTAGTAACTAAGTGTGAAAAAGAGTTATTCAGAGTCAGTGGGAATAAGTGCAAATGAGTGACAAAGTAATAGTAAGTGTAAGTGAGTGTGAGTTAAAAAGTATGAGTGATTCAGTTTGAGTGGGTGCAACTGAGTGACGAAAAATGAAATTAAGAGTAAATGCAGGCTAGTGTGTGAGAATGAATGAGTGTAAGTGAGTGATAATGAGTGAGTGAGTGTGGGGGAGGGTGAGGGAGTGAATATAAGTAAGTTAGAATTTGGGGTTATGCTTCTGAGTCAGGCCCTGGCATTTTGACAGTATTCCTTGGCTTATAGAGGCACCCACAGCAAAATGCTGGCACACGCATATTAGTGGTACTTTTTAGCATGACAGGCTCCTATGACAAAATAGTGGTTTCTGGTACAGTAGATGTAATACTTCATACTGACATACTAGAGGCAATGTGTGGTATATGGGACACCCATAGCAAAATGCTGCTACTGGCATACTGGATGAAATTCTTTGGCATGGAGGCACCTGGGGCAAAAGGCTGGCACACTGGAGGTCATTTGTGGCATAAGGGAGAATAACCATGTGATACAAGAGCGGGCAACCAAGACAAAATGCTGGCCATGAGACAATTTTTGACATAAGGGTCACAAAGTGCTTAATTTGAACCGTTGGTTTCTGGTGCTCTGCACCGGCACTTAATTGTCAAAACATGCACTTTTGACAGTATACCACAAGGTGGCGCTGTCTGTCTACATTAGAGATAAGCAGAACAACAGTTATGTTGTATCTTGACTCCAATGTTATTCTTGCTCTCTCTGTGGAACCTTGCTATGATGTCATCCTACAGAATGTTAGGAGTCAAATGTTCACAGTTGACTGGGCTGAGCAGCATGCTGGCTGCTCCTGGTGGGGTCTATTGTACCATCTTGAATAAAACTTCCTGAAACCCATCTTGCGTACCTGACTCAATCACTACAAGTTTTAGGCGACGATCCTGAAGCGAACCTGCGTCTTTCACCTCATCAAACCTCATCTCATCAAACTTAAAAGCAACATTGAGGTACAGATCAACTCTACTTAATCTAAGGCAACTGGCATCCCTGACCCCACCAGTGACCTCTTCATCGGTCGCCCACAGCAGTCTGCCAGTTGTTCCTCTTTGTCTGGAGAAGTGCTACTTCAAGAGCTGCCGGTCTTGGGCGTCTACTCTCCAGAGTCTACGTGTTGTCCTCTTTCTTTGTGACCACATTGCCAGTGCTGCGCCTTCCGTGAGGGTAAGCCTGACACATCCTGTTCAACTGCCACCTGTGGAAGAAGTGTGCTTTGCCCGAAGTTTGCTTTTTAGTATTGCCTTTCAACTTATACAAACTGTGCTTGGATGCAGCACGTCCTGTCCAGCGCAAAGTTGTCTGCTCCATGATGTTGGTGCTATTTTGGAGGTGCCAGGAGATGAATTATACCTGCTAGGTGCATCTAAATTGGAGCAGAGATCCCTACTGTCAGTTATGGATGAGCTCTACGCTGACATTTCACACGAGGGTGAGCTAGCTGTGCACATATCACATATACGTTCATCCAGCTGTGACAGAGTGGTACCGGGTGGCGGAGCGCGTTTGGTGCCACTAATGCCAGTTTTGGACGAGCTCTATGTGGTCATTTCACACGAGGGAGAGCTCGGAACTTTGCACAGAGCCTTGCTAACGAGCATTGGGCAATTACAATATTTCCCCTGGCAGTGGCTGGCAGCATGGAGCCAGGCTGCGGTACATGTTTGTCGCTTTCATATGCAGCATCACGGGAGCCAGTGTCAGGTGAGACTCTGTTTGACATTGATTGTTCATCTATTCTGAGACCTCATGCCTGCGCGGATTTTTCAACTTCCATTTTTGAATTCAAAAACGAGGCACGAGTCATGAGTTGCGCGAGGAGGCTTACCTTCATCGTAGGTCTTTCGCGCTGTTCCTCTTTTCGATTGTGACGTTCGAGGAAGCACCATGTATGCCCATTAACGTTTTTAGGCACCGACGTGCCGTGAGCCACTCGGGACGGCGTCAAGAAGCGCGCCGCCATCTTGGGGTTGGCAATCACTTATGTCAATTGTTGGTTCTCTGAGCGTTTATTTGCCAACCACGTTCTTCACATCTGCGTTGTACAGAAGCATGACAAGAACGTCACGTTGAGGAATGAGGCCGCTGCTTCTCTGTTTCTTGTTTGTGTACTTTCAGGCTGTTTTCGTCAGCGGAAGATCTTTCCAGGTACTTTGCCTCGTCGGAACGCTTGTGCAGTGTATGGTGGCAGCCACACACCTGTTTCCCCACTCTTCGCTGTGACTTTGATTGGACACTTTGCAAGTAAGATACACGTGATCAAATTTTACTCACAGAAGGTACATTTTAGTGTGGTGGATATTTCCTTGCATCATTCAAGCTATAATTCATGCTGTATTAGCCATGCCTATTTCAAGCTGGATCTCGTCTAGTTTTTGCGGCTACTGCATTTGCATCTCGATTTTTAATTTCTCGCATGTTTTTTTTTCTTTTCATGGCTCACTCCTTCTTCAAGTGTCTGTGGGTAAAGTACAGTGTTTATTTCAAGACGGCTTTTCGTTGGATTTTTTGTCTAACAGTGCTTGTAACTTTACATGGGAGTCAATTAAGCATTCTATTTTCTAGTTTTGAAATGTTGGTAATGTTTATTGTTTCTGTTAAGAATGTTCCAGTGCTGCCTATGTGCAAGTAGTCTCTTTCAACCATGCATTACTTTTAGTGTATTTGTTAGTACATTTCACTTCGTCTAACCTCCCATTACATTTCGGGGCAGGTTTCAAGCTTCCAGTACGTTAGTTAACTACGCTTTGCCTTCCTTACATTTTGGGGTAGGTCTCAAGTTTCAAATCAAATTTATGTATACTGTCACCTCACACAGGTGGTATGCTTTTCTAGTACACTTTACCTTACATGGTTTGTTTTTTTTGGTTTTCAAATTGGTTCATGGACCCTAGGTATACACCATGTAGGTACACGCTATCATGGTACACGCCGTCAAGAGTCCATTCTTCTGGGTTTTTTTTTTTTTCACTGTCTCAGGCATGCTTTAATTTTCCCTACACGGGAATCGCAGAGGGTTATAGTCCCATCTGCTCAGTGTACACTTGTACACGTCTCACATGTGCACAACTTTATTCTGTCTTCCTCCTGGGAGCTATGCGAGGGTTTTAGTCCTTTTCGCATTACTATATGGGTTCCTATCCATATCTGTTCGTTGACATCACTCAACCTCAAGCAACTTTATTTTTGTCTTCCTCCTGGGAGCTATGCGAGGGTTTTAGTCCTTTTCGCATTATTATATGGGTCCCTATCCATATTCTGTTTGTTGACATCACTCAACCTCAAGCTACTTTATTCTGTCTTCCTCCTGGGAGCTATGCGAGGGTTTTGTCCCTTTCGCATTATCATATGGGTCCCTATCCATATCTGTTTTTCTTCATTACTCAACCTCAACATTGTCAATTTTACAAGGACTATTGTTTCTACGGGTCTTAGTCCCTTCTGTTACTGCTTTGATCCCTTATCTCTGTAGGGGTTTGCTTTTGGGTCATAGTCCTCCCAAATTTAGGTATGTTAAATATTATATTGTATATTGAATATTATAGTTACACTGTTGTCTTTACATTATATTCTTCATTATGTATTGATGATGGTGTTTGACTTGGGTGAGGATTATCCTTTTACTTTTCCTCATCTTCCTTGTTTTCTTTCTTGTTTTCTGTTCCTTTTGTGATGTTTTCTCCTGGTGCCTCGTGTGGATTCTTAGTTTTCCTCGGCTTTTCTTTATGTTCTCCACATCCTGTAGTCCTGAGTTTTGTTGGTTCATTCCTCTTCTGCCTTCTTACATTCCTGTTCTGGCCAGTGGGTATGTTTTGGGGCAGTTATTCATGGTTCTTTTTCTTCTTTTCTCTGACGATGTTATTTCGTTCTTTTTCTTTTGTGTACAGAAGGGAGGATGGTTCTTATATCTTGGTTTGCCTCTCTTCTTTGCTTCTCTTTTCCTTTTCTGATGCTCTCTTCTTTCAATGGTTTCTTGTTTCTGATTTCCTCCGTTTCTCCTCATCTTTGGTTCTTCTTTCTTGTCCCTCTTTGTTGTTTTATTTATATATAGAAGAAAGGGGGATATGTTGTATCTTGACTCCAATGTTATTCTTGCTCTCTCTGTGGAACCTTGCTATGATGTCATCCTACAGAATGTTAGGAGTCAAATGTTCACAGTTGACTGGGCTGAGCAGCATGCTGGCTGCTCCTGGTGGGGTCTATTGTACCATCTTGAATAAAACTACCTGAAACCCATCTTGCGTACCTGATTCAATCACTACGAGTTGTTTATTAACTAAATGCATTAAAATGACTAATGCCTGCTGCCCAAGTCATTCTTATAGCTTTGAGGGTAAGGAATAGTATAAATTGTCACACTTGTAGGAGGAGTGTGATGGTAAATAGTTGCAGTGGTATGACGTTGACACCCCTGGCAGGGGCTATGGGTAGTGCACGCTGCAGTGGCCTCCGAATGAGGGCCCTGGCACTTATTTTCTTTTTACAAATTAAGCACTGGAGTCACACATGGTATATGGACAGAACGTACGGCAAAATTCTGGCACTGGCATATTTTATGTAGGTTTTAGCCAAAGAGGGCACCCATGGCATATGAGAGGCACCCATGACAAAAAGCTCATCCTGGCACAATCAAGTTTGTTTTTGACATTTTGGGGCACCCTTACCACATTTTGAAAAAATGAGGTTAACTCTTGGGGAGTGTCAGGTTTCATTGGCTTGGCACACCTTTATAGCATATGAATACTTAAAGAGTGCCCTTTCAGAATCTATGGCTTTTAAGCATGTTTATATGAAAAATGTGCTCGAAAATGCATTATTTGAGCAATTTTTGCTTTCAAAATTGTCTCAGGAGGAAAAACCCTCACCCAGCCCCCAAAGCCTTTCTAAAAAGAGGTCATGTTACTCACTTTACTTGCTCACTACAGTCACTTCAGGGTAAATATTATGCCCCACAACTTTCAAAGATCACCACCACTGCAAGAATAGAAGGTAAACAGTGTCTTGATGAGCGCTAATTACTTTCTGCATCTTCCACTGGGGCACAGATATTACACGTTAGGTTTTGTAAATTAAATTTAGCATGGAATTGCACTCTCTTCTGATTAAAAAAAATGAATTAAACAAAACAAACAAATTTTTAACAAGTTGTTGCTATGTTCCACCATTACAAATATATAAAAACATATGTATTTGAATACAAACTTCACCTCTGCGCTTCACACAAGTGACAGTGCTTTGCAAATGATCATAAATACAAATGTATTGCCAAAAAGGAAAAATGTAGCCAATAACATAGTTCGTATTCAATATATGGTGTATATCAACTAATACACGTGGCCATAACTAGTATTGTGTTTTTTAAAAGCACGTTTTTTCTCTCTCAATGATTTACCAATACATTTCTCTTGTGGTATATACTAGGGGAACTACTAAATCACGGCAGTTGGTGGGATAAATAATTTACGTCCCCAGTGCTGTTCTGTGTTTTGTGGCAATATATTCTCTTCAGCTGAACACATAATTTTTCATGTACTGCAAATAGAAGTGAGTAATGTTCCTCTTGCACATCATGCCAGCACCCTAATTCAGGGGAAATCTAAAATAGACATTTGTCTGTGTTGTATTGTTTTTTAATCGTGCAGTTATTATGAAATTTAGCAATATCAATTATTATAAGGTCATAAGGGTAAGGTCATGCGACATCATTCCATGGGAACATTCAGGGTCAAAGGCATGACGTCCTGTGATGGCAGTAAAGGCAAAGGATGTGTGATGTCACTTCTGCTACCACTAGCATTTTGCTAAATATATGTCTATGGCTAGAGAGTGTGTGGTAAGATATGTGGGCTAGTTGTGTGTACGGTCTTGAACACTACTTTGAACTTTTGCCTTTATTTCAATATTCAGAGATAATCATAAAAATGTACAAAATGGCATAGATAAAACAATGATAATAAAAATAAGCGGACTCTTAAAATACAGCAATCATAGGAGCATCATTTGGAGTAAACCTCAACTTGCAGCAGCTTTGATTGTACTTGTTAAAATAGAGTTAGAATGCCATAGTTTTGCAGAGCCTTACAGCAGACTTTAAAAAACACCTCGTCGAAAACCAACTTCAGGACTGGACAACATCCTCAAAAAATAAAAAGCACGCTTTAACATTTATAAAATCCATAAGCTTTAAGTATGAGTAATAAATATCGTCGCATAAAAGGTTTATAGAAGCGGGTTAGATTCTGCGAACATGGATTCTCCGTCGAGGTTGCTATTCACCGGGACTGGCCGTCTCCCAGCACAAGTTAGCCTTATTTGTTGGAACAATTCTAATATTAATTCTAAGCTGTTGGACAATGACTGGATTAGTTACGTTGAAAATTTTGATATTGTTATGCTGCAGGAGACCTGGGCTACTGAGGATATAGTCGGGGACAGGTATGTTAGTCACTGTGTTCCTGCTGCTCCCTCTACTTCTGGGAAAGCCTAGGGAGGCCTAGTAACCTCATTCCAGGCGTCTTTGGGCTATAAGATTGTACTTGTAGCGTTTGCGCAATCTGGTATTCAAATCTTTTGGGTTTACCTCACTAATCATCTTAACTTTTTTCTTGTTGGTTTCTATAATGTTGTGCACTCAGGTGTCAATAGCTGCAGCATTGATACTTTATTCTTTGAAATAGATATCTTAAGAAATGGATCCTATTCAAATATGAAGTGTTTTAACATTATTTGAGAGAGAGATTTTAAGGCAAAGATAGGACCTAGTTCTACCCTTTTGGATCCTTTTCACTTTGAGGACTCAGTGTACCACAGATGTGTGATGGACAGCTGGGGGCTTTATAGAAATCAATTACATTTTGGCCTTAGTAACGTCACTGATATTGTTGGGGAACCAGATAATCAAATGGCCACTTTCATTGGATGGGGCTGTGGGACCATCATTGATTATATTTATATATCATGAACAATAAATATGAATATCTTATGGGGGGCACCAGAGCCAGCAGTTATAGTGACCACAACCCCAAAGAATTAGCACTTAGCTTACCAGTTATTGCTAATGGTCATTGTGGTAAGGGGTTAGTTGTTTTAGCAACTGCTGATAAGTGGCTTAGGCTCAGATGGTGGTCAGCTCATATCTCTGGATTGTTTTTCATCATTGTGAAAGATAATTTGAATTTGATAAACAGCAGTCTGATTCCTGACCCAAAACTTCAATTGTAATGCATTTATTACTCTAGGTTTCAGTATCCGCAAGTATTTTTTTGGCCCCTATCAAAATCAATAATACTACTGATCCTAGGGGGTTCGATAAGAAATGCAGGGAGGTCCCTATACATCTGAGAGTGGCCCTGAACAGCAAGCCAAGGCAGAAATAGTAAGGGCCAGGTCTGAGTACAAAATGGTGAATAAGAAAATGAAAATCACTATTAAAGAGGAAACAATGGCTAATTGAGTTAGAGCCTTTTCAGAAGGAGCCTTCTGGAAGATAATCCATTCAAATAAAATTAGCGCTGGCCAATCTGATGGCTTGTAAACTAATATTGCAGCGGATAAGTGGGTGGAACATTTTAGATCTGTTTACTGCTTGAATACAGACAATGTGGACACACTGAGAGAGTCCTCCCCTAGCTTCCCGCTTGGCAAGAAGTTTGAGTTACAGGGCATTGTCGCTGACATTATTTGCAGCCCCTCATATAAAGCCCCAAGCCTTGATGGGGTTCCAATGGACCTATACAAGAAAAATATCGCGTTTTGGGCCCCAGCCATTACTAACATATTAAACTCAGCTGTGTGTTCTAAATTACCATCTTCCTGGCATACAGTGGTTATTGTTCCTGTCTTCCACAATGGAACTAGGCAAGATCCACAATGTTATCAGCCTATTTCTCTGCTTGGTTCTTTCATTAAAGTAGTTGGCCACTGCCAAAGATAAGCAAAGTGTATATTTATGTACAAAGCGGTCTGAAACTTAGCACTTACAAAAGCAAAGTTGAAAAGTATACATCTGTGTTACTGTCTATTCTCTAACTAAGGGAGATTTTAATTAGATCTCTCTTAGTTAGAGAATTTGAGTCGTAAAGGGAAATAGGTAACAGGGTGGAATGTACTGAAGTAGCTATGGATAGTAAATCTGATGTATACTTTTCAACTTTGTTTTTTAGGTCCTAAGTTTCAGGCCACCTTGTAGATAAATATACACTTTGCTTATCTTTGGCAGTGGTAACTGGAAAGAATATGAGAGAACACTGAGGTGTGCTCTATGAACTTTTTATGTGGTAAATACCTTTCTCTAAAGAGTCTGTTGAGGTTATTTTCAGACCTTTCTACAATTAGAGTCTAATTAAATTCCCCTGAAGGTTTTTTTTATCTGCAGGCGATTTTGTAATATATAAGGCAAAATTACCCACAGTGGATAGAAGGGGTGTGAATACCATGTATACACTTTCTTTGTTGACTCTGCTGGGGGCACTTTCCTTGCCACACACACCCTGGTGGGACACCAGTCCCAGGGTGCAACAACCACTGCTGACACCGCCACTAACCCCGCAGCCCGCAGTACATCCCGGCGGGACCCCAAGCCCCAGGCTGCACCTCTCCACATTCCCGCTGCCGCTGACGAGGGGGAGGCGCCCACATCGCGCTCAAAGCGCTGCCTCATCCCCCGCGGCGCGGGGCGCTTCCTTTGTTGACTCTGCTGGGGGCACTTTCCTTGCCACACACACCCTGGTGGGACACCAGTCCCAGAGTGCAACAACCACTGCTGACACCGCCACTAACCCCGCAGCCCGCAGTACATCCCGGCGGGACCTCAAGCCCCAGGCTGCACCTCTCCACATTCCCGCTGCCGCTCACGAGGGGGAGGCGCCCACATCGCGCTCAAAGTGCTGCCTCATCCCCTGCGCCGTGGGGCGCTTCCGTTGTTGACTCTGCTGGGGGCACTTTCCTTGCTGCACACACCCTGGTGAGACACCAGTCCCAGGGTGCAACAACCACTGCTGACACCGCCACTAAGCCCGCAGTACATCCCGGCGGGACCTCAAGTCCCAGGCTGCACCTCTCCACATTCCCGCTGCTTGGGGGGGGGGGAGGTGCCCACATCGCGCTTAAAGCGCTGCCTCATCCCAGGCGGAGCGGGACGCGCACGGGCCGCGGGGGATGAGACGGGCCCGTCATTGCCAGGAAGAGGCAGGGCCACCCCCCTTACATTTGGCCAACCGCAGTCTTGTGCAGGTCGATCTCTGGCATCTGAGGTACTGTGTCCCTTTGAATTTTTCTATTTCCAGGCCCCAGTCAAGGTTTGGGTTTGGATTATTCTTATAGCAAGCAAGTTGGGACTGTCTATTGACTCATCCTTTGACATTTAGTTTTTATGGACTATTGACGCTGGTTGTCTGTTTTCTCTCAAGATTTTGGGCCTTGCTTTGGTTAAATTAGTTACCTTTTTGCGGCAGTTTCCCTTGGGATCCTGTATTTGTTGCATCAGCTGTATTTTGCTGTGGGGGAGAGTCATCTAGGTATCCCTTGTTTTGCGCTACCTGGAGAGTATCTCCCCTTGCCTTGTTTTAACTACCAACTACTTTGCGGGCTGGGTTAAGTCCCTTTGCTTGTGTAGGCTATTTGTTGGGCTGGGTGCTATTACCATCGCCGCTCTGTTTTAACACTCTGCTATTTTGTGCTGGAAAAGATTTAGACTGTAGTTGGTTTCTATTCACCTTGGGCTGTGTCCTCTGAGGCCCGTGGGATGGGGAAGAGAAAAGCTATGGAGGGTGTGGGTGACGGGCAAGCTGGGAAAGGGAAAAAGGTCAGGAAATCTCTTAAACACCCTGCCAGCAATTGCGTCTTAGATTGCATTGACAACCTGATAAGTGAGTGTGAAGGCATTTTAGACGCCGAACCAGCCGCTCCTTCACGCACCACTACCGGCCAACCCTCCCCTAAACCGTTAGCCCTAATCGCCCGCCTGGTTTTCCAGCCATGTTTATAAAATCACTTCCAAAGGGGACCCTTGCACATAACCAGGAGGCGTCATCCAATACTCTGAGGGCTCACTTTCACCCCTCCAATTCCCCTAACCCTCCTTGTAGCACAATATTACAGCCAGAAACCATCATCTCTTGTGCCAACAGGTTCACCCCACTTTTGGACTTGCCCGGTGACCCCAAGGAAGACTTTCTCCAACAGTCTCCAGAGCTTTCCGATGTGACTGCACCCGCATCAAATTCAGAGCCTCTGAATTCGAACACCCATCAGCTCATTAACAATCTCAGTGCCGAAATAGGGACCTTAAGAGCAATGATTGATAGTCTTGCTACATTAGTTAAATCATTAATGCAGAATGGCTCACCACACGCACTGTTTGTCAAACCCATGTCGGGAGATGACACAATCTACCTGTAACCATCCCATGCCTCATCAGCCAAATATACGCCAGAGGGATACTCTGTCGTATGGGCCCCCCCAGCTACACCCTGCTACTATTCCCTGCACTCAAGCACTTCCTAAACCTACTGTCAACCCAGCCAACTATCCCCTTAATCCAACGGCTGTGTATGGCCCCCGTAATCGCCCTGGGATCAGCAACGACAATCTGCCTCAGGGGCAACCATTGTCATACTATGGCAGGAACCAATTAACACAACCAGTTCCTTCAAGCCTGCCATCCGCCCAGAAAATCTTTATGGTTAATGTCCCCAAACTTGGCAAAAGGAAGGGATATGAGGGGGAAGACTCCTTGATCAATAAAGCGATCCACTGGATCCGCTACGTTAGGGGTTGCTGTTCAGTGATTCGTGATGACATCATTAGGGCTCGTAGATGCACATTACCAGCTCAATCATTTGATTGCATCGAACTTACACTAAAAGGGATAGACTTGGCTGGAAATCTCCTCGCCCTAGAATATCGAACTAGCTCCCCTGACTCCTCTTCAATCCAGTGCAAGCGTTCTATACCTCATGACCAGAGTAAGCTAATTCTGTCTCTACCCCCGGGCAGAACATCCAGTGTTTCCACCTTAGAACTTAATGATTGACTCCTGAAGGAAGACCACCAGTACCCTAGACCACACCCTATTCCCTCCGCCCATGCAGATAACCACCCGAGTGTTGAGACTCCACAGAAGGCGTTTTATCCAAGGGAGGAGGAACCCCTGCTAGAAGCAGGCGCAAGTAGTGCCTCTACCAACTCTAGTGGGTCGGAGGGTGCGGACCCCTGTACAAACTACAATTCCCAAGTACTAACCCAGGCCCCCACTAACTATTGCCTCTGCAACCCAAATGCTGTATCGTCCTTCAGCCTAGATTCTCACCGACAGCTTAGTGTAATATCCTGGAATGTGGCTGGGCTAAATAGCAAAATGTCACTCCCTCACTGGAACGATCTAATTGAGGGATACAACATTTGCATCTTTCAGGAGACCTGGAGCTTGGTTCCCCTATTTAAATCAGGCTATGTATGCTACTGTTCACCAGCAACCACAGTAGGGCGAGGGCGCCCGGCAAGGAGGGCTGATTATTTGGGTGGGCATTGCATTGGGATGTCAGATTACCCTCCATCCAAGTTCTAGTCCAGACATTCTGGGGATTGGTATCAAGGGACCCATGGGGGGGAGCTCTCATTGACTTGTATAATGTTTATGTGAGGGGGACTAAAGGGGGCAGATCTTCACCTACTCTCACCCTATTGGAAGAAAGCTTAGCTAGATGTTCATCTCACTCAAGTGTAATAATAGCAGGTGACCTTTATAGCACCTTTGAGCCCCTTGATAAAGAAGATCTATTAGGCTCTGAGGATGATGACCTCGAATGGGCTGGCCCCGGCCTAGACCTACCCCCAGTTAAAAGATGGACCCAGACGGCGCTCCAACTTAACGTCCTAAATGTTGAAATTGGATTGAGGCAGTAAATGGAAGAACTCCGTCGGACAGGCCGGGTGCAAATACGTATAACAGAGTTAGTTGTCCATCCCGCATTGATTACTTCCTCCTCGATTTGAGGCTCTGGAGAGATTTGGTCGATATGAGTGTGGGTGCAACAACAGAGAGTGACCATAATCCTCTTTGTTTAAGTATGAACCCTTTGTGGAAAGCATCTTACTATTCCAGGAGCAACTCACCCCTGACCTACACCAGAGAGATTCTTCCCTTTAATAACAGTAGATCCCTAAAATGGCGAAAGGTGGCTCTGCAAGAAAACAAGTAAAAAGCAAGTTTTTCCTTTGGTTCCTGCACACTCACCCAGTACGCAAATAAGCACCACTACTCACTCATACACGTCATCTCTTTTTAACCAGATTCAAAATTATTTTTAAAAAAAAGGCCCAAACAGTAAACCCAAAATACGTCAGGAGTAGAAATTAGTATAAATGTTTATTAAAAAGGATTTTTTGTTGTTATCCTAGTATATCATTTTTTAAAACAAGAGAAGGTTAGGGAAAAAAATTCCCAAATTTTACTGGTGTAAAATGCTTCGTTCAAAGATCTTTACAAGAAAAACAATTCATACACATTGACCCTTATGCTAATAAGGGGAAAATTAATACATATCAATAACAACAATAATACCAATCATTAGAGAGAAAAGAAAGGACAGTACACTTTGTCATTCAAGAATACACATTCGTAAAAGAACATATGCTAACTGGAACTCGATACGTTGACTCTCGTTTGGTATCTACCGATCCAGCCGACCATAAGAATTGTGCAAAGAATGCGTCGATGCGTTTCAATGGTATTGTCTCACTTTAAACCATCTTTCTCAAGACCTTACTATTACTCTCATTGTTAGACATAAACGTGGTCCTAAATGTAGTCCTGTATT
Organism: Calotriton arnoldi; assembly: GCA_963921515.1. Taxonomy (NCBI): domain Eukaryota; kingdom Metazoa; phylum Chordata; class Amphibia; order Caudata; family Salamandridae; genus Calotriton; species Calotriton arnoldi. The sequence goes on along the minus strand of CAWUFW010012336.1, from coordinate 9,303 downwards.
TAAGCATCCTTTGCACAATTCGTATGGTCGGCTGGATCGGTAGATACCAAACGAGAGTCAACGTATCGAGTTCCAGTTAGCATATGTTCTTTTACGAATGTGTATTTTTGAATGACAAAGTGTACTGTCTTTTCTTTTCTCTCTAATGATTGGTATTATTGTTGTTATTGTTATTGATATGTATTTAATTTTCCCCTTATTAGCATAAGGGTCAATGTGTATGAATTGTTTTTCTTGTAAAGATCTTTGAACGAAGCATTTTACACCAGTAAAATTTGGAATTTTTTTTTTTTTAACCTTCTCTTGTTTTAAAAAATGATATACTAGGATAACAACAAAAAATCCTTTTTAATAAACATTTATACTAATTTCTACTCCTGACGTATTTTGGGTTTACTGTTTGGGCCTTTTTTAAAAATAATTTTGAATCTGGTTAAAAAGAGGTGATGTGTATGAGTGAGTAGTGGTGCTTATTTGCGTTCTGGGTGAGTGTGCAGGAACCAAAGGAAAAACTTGCTTTTTACTTGTTAACAGTAACCTATTCCTTTGGTAAGGCTAAGGGGTCCCTCTCTTCTTTAACTTTTGATTTCTGCAAGAAAACAAGCTCAAAGGCATACAGCATGACCAGTTAGCAGATATATCCTGTCCTTGGTTGCTAGCAAATGTGGAATGGCCGATGTAGCCACGGCTCACTCCCGAACTTTCGACCGACTTAGCTCATACTTTCTAGTTCCTAGGTTGGATCGAAAGTCCGGCATTGAACCAGGAGGAGCTTACTCGTGGTACACAAAGGACTGCAGACGCAAGCGATCCTTTCTAGCTTCTGCAATTAAAGCTAAGAACTGCCCTTTGATCAAAGCTTCTAGGAAGCGCTATAAGGCAACTTTGCGTTCAGCAAAAATGGCATGGGATGAATCCCGCTGGCAGCAACTAAAGGAAGCAAGCGCAGCGAAGGACGCTAAGTCATTCTGGTCCTTAGTCACCTGGGGTAGTAGCTCAGGAGCCCAATCACCCCCTAACTATATCACCGGTCAGGAATGGTATGACCACTTCTGGAAGCTCTACACAACTTCTGGGTACATGCCTGCAGCGGAGGCGGCTGACTTCTACAGCCTCCACGCGGATGATGTTTTTTTTTACCTTGGGAGAAATAGAGGCCGCAATAGGTAGAATAGTGCCATCCAAAGCACCAGGACCAGATGGCATCCCGGGGGACTTATTCATAGCTGATACTCCAAATTGGGCCTGCTATATTCTACTCATGTCAAATGCAATAGCTAGCGGTGCCCCAGTCCCCGGGTCTTGGAAGGGAGCAGAGGTGCTCCCAATTTACAAAAAAGGAGCCAGAGATGAACCATCAAACTATAGGCCCATTAGCCTGATCGGTACCCTACAGAAGGTCTTCTGCAGAGCTATGCTGCAGAAGATCCAGTTATGGGCAGATGATAACGCAATCTTATCGCTAGTAACAGGCTGGTTTTAGGGTGAAGACTGGGACCAATGACCAGGCATTCCGGCTTCTGCTCCTCTATTGGAAAGTGGTAGTGGTTGCCAAGGGCAGTCTTTATTTAGCTTTTATGGATTTAAAGACTGCCTTCGATCTAGTCCCCAGGTGCAAATTATGGATGGCGCTTAAAGATATGAGCATCCCGCCACCTATCCTTAATCTGGTAGTTCGGTTACATGAAGGGAACTACGCTCAAATTAGATTAGGGGGGCAGGGGCAACTGACTGATCGCATCCCAGTTAGCAGGGAGTTCGACAAGGTTGTGTTCTGGCTCCCACTCTATTCTCTCTCTACATGAATGGAGTGGTTAGCTTCCTGCAAGAAGAACCAGCAGATGCACCAACCTTGGGGTTGACGAAGTACCGACCCTTCTGTTTGCAGATGACACCCTGCTGGTGTCGAAGACCCCAGCGGGGTTGCAGCGGCTACTTAACAGATTTCTCTCCTTCTGCGACACCAAGGGGTTGGTTATTAACACCTCCAAAACCAAATTTATGGTCTTTAACCCCCACAAGTCCTACAAAAGCAGCCCTTTGCTAGATGGGACTCCCTTGGAAAGAGTTGGTACCTTCGACTATGTCGGTGTCAGACTCTCAGACATAATGTCGTGGAAGCCTCATCTAACTAAGATGCTGTTGGGTCACAAGCGAGTAACGGGGTCACTAGGAAAGGAGCATCGTGCTTCACATAGCAGACCGGTAGCCCCAGCCCTTCAGGTCTACGACGCAAAAGCAGTAAGTGCAGCTCTGTATGGAGCAGAGCTGTGGGGATTTGACAAGATCCACGATCTTTGCAGTTCCGAGCATAAATTCCTAAGGGACTTAGTGATGCTGCCCCAAAATATTCCGCTCACTCCCTTAATGCTTGACATGGGCAGGCGCTCCATTGGTGACATAGCGAGGCTTCGCCCGCTGCTCTTTTGTGCTCGCATTAGGCGGACCCCAGAGCTCTAACCCTATGCGGAAGCCTTATCTGAGGTTATCCGGATAGACACAAGCAATAAGGTAGGCTGGATCACCAATGCTAGGAAACTGATGTCTGCAATAGGGCTCCAAGTCCAGTGGGCCAAGCAGGATCCACCGAGAAAAGATCTGGTCAAGCGATACTACTGGGAATGGGTGGATCAGCAAGAATCCAGTAAACCTAACTTGGGGAGACTAACTGCAGAATTCCATCTCCACAAACAGACTAGACACCTGGAGCCCAACTTAGACATAATTTAGGTCCCTCGGGACAGGATGTTATACATCCATTTTAGGTTTGGCACACTTCCTGTTTGTGAGGTAACAGCTAATTGGCATCCATGCAACTTAACACCAAAGGATTACCCATGCTGCAAGGACCCGGTGGAAAGTGTTGCCTGTGTTATGTTTGCTTGTCTGGCATATGCCAAACCAAGGACGAAATGGCTAAAACCGATCTGCCTGCAACTGGGCACACGGAACCATCGGGTTGCCTTGTGCATTTTAAGATCCGACTCTAGACCACTCTTTGCTTGTGGAGTGGCCAAGTTCTCAAGCCAGCGATGGCTTATAAGACGGAAGGTTCAGATAGGAACGCCATAGCACCCTTCAGGATGAGGATCACACACAGATGCCCAAGGGCTCACAGGATGGCAACCTATGTTTTTACCCATATGTTATGCACATGCACTTTAACGTCCTTAGCCTCTTCGCAATGCTGTCCCAAGGATGGTTGGAGAAATCAACAGAAAGGCCCCCTGGGTAGGGGGAATTGGGTCCAACTGTAAAGGCCCCAAACGCGAAAACACTGTGATGTTCCTCCTTCCTTTTCCATATTGTTTTAATGTATGTTTTATATTCCAATGTTGAATCAAATAGTTTTTTATTATTGATCTGCTGAATTTCATACCGCTCTTTTATTGCAGCCGCGTATTAAGATGAATTGTTTGTATGTATTTAACTGTAATAAGCTGTTGCATGAACTGTTTATTTTTATATTTCTTCTTTTACTCTAACTGGCGTCTTTTATAGCTTTTATGACACAAGTTGTTGAAATAAAGCTTATACAACAACAATGAATACCACGTATAAAGTTTGCAGACAGCGAATAGTTGATGCTGTGTGTACAGTACAGGAATTATAGTGCTAGATAACCTGTGAGTCTTTGTTTGTATAAAATGTGTGGTAGATTTGGGTCACCATAAAATGAATGGAATGAAACACTAAGAGAATAATTGTGGGTGATCTATGGTTGGATACTCAATACGTGTGTCTCTGGTGATGGTTTGTTTTAATCACATGATATTGCTCTATGGGGGTCAGTGTACTGGTCCAATGTGGTGATATCTTTCAATTCATTGGTTTTCTTAGAAATTAAATAATTTGTTGGATTATTTACTAAGCCACATATATAATTAAAGAAAATATTTTTTTTTATACTTAGAACAAACCCCATATATATTTTCATATGAAAAAGGACATTGAGGGGTCCTGAAGAAGGTGGTTTCGAGTCATTAAGGCCACCGAAACATGTGTTGACCATTTGTTGAACCCCCTGGCTAGGACACAGTGATAGAAGATTTAAGAGGGGTCTCCTCTCTGTGCTATTAAGAAGACACTCGGTGGGGAGGGAGGAGTGTCTTAAAAATGTGTGACTGCATATGCCTGGTATGAATGTGAGAATGGCTTGGGGTTTGTCTTGTTTTGTTCTGTTTTGATTCATTTATCTTTGAGCTTGATGAAATTGCTATGATGAAGTACTGTGTTTTAATGTAATGTTGGAAGAAGTAACTTTATTGGATGTACAGATCAATGAAGTTTCTTATGGTATTAATATGAACTTTTTTTATGAACGATCAAGGTTAATGAAATAAAAAGAATGTTTTAAGTATTTGTGGGCTAGTAATGACTGAATGTTTATTCTTCCTAAATTAAGTAGGCTAGTGGGTTTTCGTTTGTGTAGTTCAAAATCAATTCAACCCCGTCCCTGCTCTATTGTATGCTGATGACGCTGTACTCATATCAAAAAACCCCAATGCCTGGGGTCTAATTGGCAATTTTGTCAAATTCATGGATGATCTGGATCTTGAGACTAACATCTCTAAAACTCATTATACGGCATGTTGCACAAAATTCTGCAAGTCTATTCCAGTTGCAATAAAGGGTAAACAAGTACAGAAGGTACATTATTTTCCATATTTGCGGGGAGGCACTTTTGACTCTCTTAGTACGTGGTATCCTAGATTTAACTATTGGAGCACTGTTTAATTTTGCAAAAACACTGGGAAACAAATCGATTGTGCCAATTTTAGAAATATACTAGCATAAGTGTCTTCCAGTATTGATGCATGGGGTAGCCATATGGAGCTACTGCACCACCAATAAAGTTCAATTTGAAGAGAAATACTTCTGCAGGCGCATATTAGGTCTTCCCCCTTGCAGCCCTCAACACTTTGCCCACGGTTATTAGGCCGCTCTTATGTAGAAGATCTTATTAAATTAGCAGCAATGCTTTTATGGGTATCAATATGGGGAAACACACATGCTGCTCTCAACTGAGAGATAATGTCAGACTGTCTTGAGTGTGACTTAGGCCATAAGATTCCCTGGATACGACACATCAAGCAGATGGCCTATGCCCTCGGTAGACCTGATTTGTTTACCCCTCCCCATCAGATCACCAAAGGGCAAGCACAAAGGCTGTACAAAATGTATTCAGTGTTAACTTCCATGAACAGGGAGTCTGACGAGAGGAATATAGCAACTCTCCAGGACTATGCTATCATACAAACTACAATTAATATAGAGCCTTATTTGAGCCTGATTAACAGCTCATGGGAAACATCATTACTGACTGGATTTCACCTGGGCAGTATTAGAAGCCATCTTTGTTTTCCTTTGGGACAAAACGACTCAACAACTATTTTACTATGTCCTTACGATGAATCCTCTATACACTTATGCACTTTGTCCTTTTTTGTAATTTTTATAAACCTTTTACATAACATCATTTATTACCCATACATAAAGCTTACGAATATTATAAATGTTAACCGGCTTTTTATTTTTTGAGGATGTTGTCCAGTCTTGATGTTTGTAATTCTGTGGGGTGTTTTTAAAGTCGGATGTAAGGCTTTGCAAAGCTGTGGTATTCTATCTCTATTTTAACAAGCTCAATCAAGCTGTTGCAAGTTGAGATTTACTCCAAAAGATGCTCTTATGACTGCTGTATTGTAAGAGTCCACTTGCTTTGATTATCATTGTTTTATCTATGTCATTTTGTTAATCATTTTATGATTATGTCTGAATAATTGAATAAAGTTCAAAGGCTACTAAATAGTTTAGGGGTGGAACCCATGCATAGCCACAGCCCGGTCAATTGAATGGAGCATACTGATAGCTCAAATTTAGGCCAGGAGATTTAAACCAACCAGACAGCACTGCAATTCAGCATGTGCCAATTCGACAAAAGTGTACCTCTCTGACGATGTTTTCTAGAGAATTAATAATCCATTTCTTCGGCTTTGGTCTATTTTGTTGTCCGGTTGGAAGAAACTGGCTAATACCGGTTTTCAACAAGTTCCAAGTAACATATTGTGTCTCTGCTTTAGCTCACTGTAGATGAACCTCTGATACCTCTGTTGGGCTGGCTATAATTTATATGGGCAGTTTGGGACACTAGGAGACACCAATTTCCAAGAAGTTCATTTACCTGATTAGTGTTCAGTGAGGATCCGCATCTGGCAAGAGCGATTAACTGCTGTTTGATGACAGGTCCGTATCCTAAGAATGTATTCATTTGGGACCTTGTGCACCACCCGAGATATTCTTGCAGTTCGGGCAGCCTGAATGTTAAGCATTATAAGGATGTATAATGCTTTTGTATAATGAAAACGTGTATATTTAGGTGATCTGGTGGAACAAACAGTAATGGAAAGGGGCTGCACAATAAAGGTTTTCACAGATTGAATAAATACGTTCTATGTCACAGTTAAGGGCACTTGGTGAAAATAAAGTGCTTCGCAGGGAATGACATGCTCAGTTGGGCAGTGCAGTGGTCTACGAGGAGAAGAAGCTGCATTGGAAGATAAAAGGTGTGTTCTGCGAGAGAACAAAGTGCTTTGTTGCAGATTAAAGATTATCTTGCTCATTTTATATTCTTCATAGATTAGTGGGTTGTAGCGCACAATCGTGGCCTAGTGGACTGGGGGAATTCTGACAGAGCGGTCCCCTGAGTTAGGTTCCTCAAATTATTGGAGGAAGGGAGGCTGCAGGTGTCATGTGAGCATCTAGATTGAGCCCGGGTGCCAGCCAAAATAGATATAAACACAGAGAGAAATGTGAAAGAGCATTTGAGATTGAGTTTACCTATTTTAACTCCACATGCGTCTTTCCCACATACTAGTAGGTAATCACCCTATTTAGCAACTATAAACCTGCACCTGGCAACACTTCGTACTGAAGATTACATGGTTTTTGTATCTTCTACAGCCGGTCTGTGCACACAGTAGCTGTGGGAATCACTGTCGGGGTGATCATGACAATGTGAAAGGTCATGAGCTGAATTATTGCTCAAGCCGGACCCACGGGCCCACACATCTTGGCACCTAGGATTGTAGAAAATCTAGACAAGATTATCTACTCATACTTGGGCTTGTAAAACTTGATAGCTCTGTTTTAGTGCTTAGTCATGCCATTCAGTGACTCTACGGTTGACAGGACTCCGTCCCAGTGTCCTGAAAATTAACAATAATTAAGGTATAAGGGGACGGGGGCAGGGGAGGGATACCATGACCCATTAGTCCTTGTAGAGAAAGTCCCAGGTCAAATTGCTGAAAAAGTATTTTTTTAAGATGCGGTGATCCTGCAGGAGTCTTTCGGGAGCCAGTGCGACCCCCTGTGCTTCCGCGAGAGTGTTGCTGAAGCACAGGCGGACACGCTGGCTCCCGAGAGACTCTCACTAGAGTCCAGCGGAGACGGGGAAAATGATTGGGAAAAAAAGGCCTGTGTGCAATATGGGTTTCAGCCATGGTTGGGTCCAACCATGGCTGAAAGCCATGCTGAGCAAGGGGTTGGTGACGCTCTAAGTGGATTGAGCTTAGAGCCTGGCTACTTGCCAGGCCCTGTGGCCAACCCCACACCATGCACAACCAAAGGCTGTGTGAGGTGCGCGCTGGCCTAGTTATGTATGGTAATAAAATCTTACTTTATGTTAGAAAAACAGAAATTCACTGAAAAAACAAAGGTTAAAGTGACAATATAGTTAGGTATGTTAATAATATCTTACTTTACATTATAAACAAAAACCTTGAAAGTCACTGAAAAACACCAAAGGTTCAAGTAATGTTACAGTTAGGTGAAAATGTCAGTAAAAACATTACATTTTAAACAAAAACCCAAAGAAATTCACCAGTTACAGTTACCTGTAGAAACTATAACTTGTGCCCTCGCCTTGCACTGCTTATGACCTCACATATTAGCTCACTCATGAAATGTTCTATGACATCATTGATAACATCACTAACATCTGAAATGATATCAGTGATGACAACACTGTGCATGGCGGGGGTAAGAGATATATTTCCTTGAGTTTACTATAACTGGCGAGTTTCAGTGTTTTTTGTTTAAAATGTTACTTTATAACTGACAACTAACTATAATGCATATATACATATTTCAATGATGTCATACATGTCATGAGTGATGTAGTATGTCCGGTCATAAGCACTGCATGACCCCCCCACATGGCAGGATCACCCCGAAGGCTTAACCTTTTTGTGAAAAGTTGTGTGAATTGGGTATTGGGATCCTTCTTTGGGATCCTTCTTTATATATTTTTATATATATATATTATCTACTGGCGGTCGCCAGTAGATAGTTATAGTTAGGACCACGTTTCCATAGGAAAAGCGTTTTTTGATTTGCTTATAACTTTGGCGTCGTTTGACGAATGTTTAGGAAATTTTCCAAAAAACGTGGAGAAACGTGTTTTCTCCATGCAATTTCCATAGGAAACTTTAGACAAGGCTACAGGTCAAACTGCTGAACGTAATTACGCCAAATTTGGCAGGGAGAAAGGTCTTGGTCCAGCAAGCATGCTTTTGTTTGAATGGGGTAAATCCGTTCAGTAGTTTTTGAGAAATATCAAATTTTACAGATATCGATATTTGAGAATTCTGACATCTGATTGGCTGAGGCATTACGAGCACGAGCTTGCGGCTCATTGGCTGCGAACTGTTGAAACTAGGAAGTGTTGGCAGCCATTTTGTGACTCAGTTGAAAGGAGTAGGGGGAAAAAAAGAGAAAAATTGTATAAGAGGGTATAGTAGGAACACTGTGGACTTATTTTAAGCAGTCTGTACGGTGCACAGACAGGTAGTGTGAATGTTGCGTAGGCCGTGGAAATTACGTCCGCAAAACAACGATGCGCGGTATTGCGGCAATGTACAGTAGGCTGTGGAAATCATATCGGGAAAACAACAATGCGCCGTATTGCGGCCTTCCTTTAATATAATGCGCAGTAATGTTTACTTATAATGCGGTGTTCACTTTTATCACGGATAGTGTCACTTTGTTAGAGAAAATGTTATATTATGTGGGAGGGCGTGTTCTCTCCCTGTGCGCGGAACAAAATTAACGTTTAATTGGCTGAGGTGTTCCAACAACGAGCTTAATGTTCATTGGCTGCAAACCATTGATAGTAGAAGTGTTGCCAGCCATTCTCTCCCCCTCCGCGGAGTAGCAAGGACATCTGATTGGCTCACATGTTCCAAGATGCGAACTGTTGAAACTAGGAAGTGTTGGCAGCCATTTTGTGATTCAGTTGAAAGGAGA